>JAZGUH010000314.1:0-600000 GCA_037893225.1 Hippasteria phrygiana
CTAACCCTAACCCTAACCCTAACCCTAACCCTAACCCTAACCCTAACCCTAACCCTAACCCTAACCCTAACCCTAACCCTAACCCTAACCCTAACCCTAACCCTAACCCTAACCCTAACCCTAACCCTAACCCTAACCCTAACCCTAACCCTAACCCTAACCCTAACCCTAACCCTAACCCTAACCCTAACCCTAACCCTAACCCTAACCCTAACCCTAACCCTAACCCTAACCCTAACCCTAACCCTAACCCTAACCCTAACCCTAACCCTAACCCTAACCCTAACCCTAACCCTAACCCTAACCCTAACCCTAACCCTAACCCTAACCCTAACCCTAACCCTAACCCTAACCCTAACCCTAACCCTAACCCTAACCCTAACCCTAACCCTAACCCTAACCCTAACCCTAACCCTAACCCTAACCCTAACCCTAACCCTAACCCTAACCCTAACCCTAACCCTAACCCTAACCCTAACCCTAACCCTAACCCTAACCCTAACCCTAACCCTAACCCTAACCCTAACCCTAACCCTAACCCTAACCCTAACCCTAACCCTAACCCTAACCCTAACCCTAACCCTAACCCTAACCCTAACCCTAACCCTAACCCTAACCCTAACCCTAACCCTAACCCTAACCCTAACCCTAACCCTAACCCTAACCCTAACCCTAACCCTAACCCTAACCCTAACCCTAACCCTAACCCTAACCCTAACCCTAACCCTAACCCTAACCCTAACCCTAACCCTAACCCTAACCCTAACCCTAACCCTAACCCTAACCCTAACCCTAACCCTAACCCTAACCCTAACCCTAACCCTAACCCTAACCCTAACCCTAACCCTAACCCTAACCCTAACCCTAACCCTAACCCTAACCCTAACCCTAACCCTAACCCTAACCCTAACCCTAACCCTAACCCTAACCCTAACCCTAACCCTAACCCTAACCCTAACCCTAACCCTAACCCTAACCCTAACCCTAACCCTAACCCTAACCCTAACCCTAACCCTAACCCTAACCCTAACCCTAACCCTAACCCTAACCCTAACCCTAACCCTAACCCTAACCCTAACCCTAACCCTAACCCTAACCCTAACCCTAACCCTAACCCTAACCCTAACCCTAACCCTAACCCTAACCCTAACCCTAACCCTAACCCTAACCCTAACCCTAACCCTAACCCTAACCCTAACCCTAACCCTAACCCTAACCCTAACCCTAACCCTAACCCTAACCCTAACCCTAACCCTAACCCTAACCCTAACCCTAACCCTAACCCTAACCCTAACCCTAACCCTAACCCTAACCCTAACCCTAACCCTAACCCTAACCCTAACCCTAACCCTAACCCTAACCCTAACCCTAACCCTAACCCTAACCCTAACCCTAACCCTAACCCTAACCCTAACCCTAACCCTAACCCTAACCCTAACCCTAACCCTAACCCTAACCCTAACCCTAACCCTAACCCTAACCCTAACCCTAACCCTAACCCTAACCCTAACCCTAACCCTAACCCTAACCCTAACCCTAACCCTAACCCTAACCCTAACCCTAACCCTAACCCTAACCCTAACCCTAACCCTAACCCTAACCCTAACCCTAACCCTAACCCTAACCCTAACCCTAACCCTAACCCTAACCCTAACCCTAACCCTAACCCTAACCCTAACCCTAACCCTAACCCTAACCCTAACCCTAACCCTAACCCTAACCCTAACCCTAACCCTAACCCTAACCCTAACCCTAACCCTAACCCTAACCCTAACCCTAACCCTAACCCTAACCCTAACCCTAACCCTAACCCTAACCCTAACCCTAACCCTAACCCTAACCCTAACCCTAACCCTAACCCTAACCCTAACCCTAACCCTAACCCTAACCCTAACCCTAACCCTAACCCTAACCCTAACCCTAACCCTAACCCTAACCCTAACCCTAACCCTAACCCTAACCCTAACCCTAACCCTAACCCTAACCCTAACCCTAACCCTAACCCTAACCCTAACCCTAACCCTAACCCTAACCCTAACCCTAACCCTAACCCTAACCCTAACCCTAACCCTAACCCTAACCCTAACCCTAACCCTAACCCTAACCCTAACCCTAACCCTAACCCTAACCCTAACCCTAACCCTAACCCTAACCCTAACCCTAACCCTAACCCTAACCCTAACCCTAACCCTAACCCTAACCCTAACCCTAACCCTAACCCTAACCCTAACCCTAACCCTAACCCTAACCCTAACCCTAACCCTAACCCTAACCCTAACCCTAACCCTAACCCTAACCCTAACCCTAACCCTAACCCTAACCCTAACCCTAACCCTAACCCTAACCCTAACCCTAACCCTAACCCTAACCCTAACCCTAACCCTAACCCTAACCCTAACCCTAACCCTAACCCTAACCCTAACCCTAACCCTAACCCTAACCCTAACCCTAACCCTAACCCTAACCCTAACCCTAACCCTAACCCTAACCCTAACCCTAACCCTAACCCTAACCCTAACCCTAACCCTAACCCTAACCCTAACCCTAACCCTAACCCTAACCCTAACCCTAACCCTAACCCTAACCCTAACCCTAACCCTAACCCTAACCCTAACCCTAACCCTAACCCTAACCCTAACCCTAACCCTAACCCTAACCCTAACCCTAACCCTAACCCTAACCCTAACCCTAACCCTAACCCTAACCCTAACCCTAACCCTAACCCTAACCCTAACCCTAACCCTAACCCTAACCCTAACCCTAACCCTAACCCTAACCCTAACCCTAACCCTAACCCTAACCCTAACCCTAACCCTAACCCTAACCCTAACCCTAACCCTAACCCTAACCCTAACCCTAACCCTAACCCTAACCCTAACCCTAACCCTAACCCTAACCCTAACCCTAACCCTAACCCTAACCCTAACCCTAACCCTAACCCTAACCCTAACCCTAACCCTAACCCTAACCCTAACCCTAACCCTAACCCTAACCCTAACCCTAACCCTAACCCTAACCCTAACCCTAACCCTAACCCTAACCCTAACCCTAACCCTAACCCTAACCCTAACCCTAACCCTAACCCTAACCCTAACCCTAACCCTAACCCTAACCCTAACCCTAACCCTAACCCTAACCCTAACCCTAACCCTAACCCTAACCCTAACCCTAACCCTAACCCTAACCCTAACCCTAACCCTAACCCTAACCCTAACCCTAACCCTAACCCTAACCCTAACCCTAACCCTAACCCTAACCCTAACCCTAACCCTAACCCTAACCCTAACCCTAACCCTAACCCTAACCCTAACCCTAACCCTAACCCTAACCCTAACCCTAACCCTAACCCTAACCCTAACCCTAACCCTAACCCTAACCCTAACCCTAACCCTAACCCTAACCCTAACCCTAACCCTAACCCTAACCCTAACCCTAACCCTAACCCTAACCCTAACCCTAACCCTAACCCTAACCCTAACCCTAACCCTAACCCTAACCCTAACCCTAACCCTAACCCTAACCCTAACCCTAACCCTAACCCTAACCCTAACCCTAACCCTAACCCTAACCCTAACCCTAACCCTAACCCTAACCCTAACCCTAACCCTAACCCTAACCCTAACCCTAACCCTAACCCTAACCCTAACCCTAACCCTAACCCTAACCCTAACCCTAACCCTAACCCTAACCCTAACCCTAACCCTAACCCTAACCCTAACCCTAACCCTAACCCTAACCCTAACCCTAACCCTAACCCTAACCCTAACCCTAACCCTAACCCTAACCCTAACCCTAACCCTAACCCTAACCCTAACCCTAACCCTAACCCTAACCCTAACCCTAACCCTAACCCTAACCCTAACCCTAACCCTAACCCTAACCCTAACCCTAACCCTAACCCTAACCCTAACCCTAACCCTAACCCTAACCCTAACCCTAACCCTAACCCTAACCCTAACCCTAACCCTAACCCTAACCCTAACCCTAACCCTAACCCTAACCCTAACCCTAACCCTAACCCTAACCCTAACCCTAACCCTAACCCTAACCCTAACCCTAACCCTAACCCTAACCCTAACCCTAACCCTAACCCTAACCCTAACCCTAACCCTAACCCTAACCCTAACCCTAACCCTAACCCTAACCCTAACCCTAACCCTAACCCTAACCCTAACCCTAACCCTAACCCTAACCCTAACCCTAACCCTAACCCTAACCCTAACCCTAACCCTAACCCTAACCCTAACCCTAACCCTAACCCTAACCCTAACCCTAACCCTAACCCTAACCCTAACCCTAACCCTAACCCTAACCCTAACCCTAACCCTAACCCTAACCCTAACCCTAACCCTAACCCTAACCCTAACCCTAACCCTAACCCTAACCCTAACCCTAACCCTAACCCTAACCCTAACCCTAACCCTAACCCTAACCCTAACCCTAACCCTAACCCTAACCCTAACCCTAACCCTAACCCTAACCCTAACCCTAACCCTAACCCTAACCCTAACCCTAACCCTAACCCTAACCCTAACCCTAACCCTAACCCTAACCCTAACCCTAACCCTAACCCTAACCCTAACCCTAACCCTAACCCTAACCCTAACCCTAACCCTAACCCTAACCCTAACCCTAACCCTAACCCTAACCCTAACCCTAACCCTAACCCTAACCCTAACCCTAACCCTAACCCTAACCCTAACCCTAACCCTAACCCTAACCCTAACCCTAACCCTAACCCTAACCCTAACCCTAACCCTAACCCTAACCCTAACCCTAACCCTAACCCTAACCCTAACCCTAACCCTAACCCTAACCCTAACCCTAACCCTAACCCTAACCCTAACCCTAACCCTAACCCTAACCCTAACCCTAACCCTAACCCTAACCCTAACCCTAACCCTAACCCTAACCCTAACCCTAACCCTAACCCTAACCCTAACCCTAACCCTAACCCTAACCCTAACCCTAACCCTAACCCTAACCCTAACCCTAACCCTAACCCTAACCCTAACCCTAACCCTAACCCTAACCCTAACCCTAACCCTAACCCTAACCCTAACCCTAACCCTAACCCTAACCCTAACCCTAACCCTAACCCTAACCCTAACCCTAACCCTAACCCTAACCCTAACCCTAACCCTAACCCTAACCCTAACCCTAACCCTAACCCTAACCCTAACCCTAACCCTAACCCTAACCCTAACCCTAACCCTAACCCTAACCCTAACCCTAACCCTAACCCTAACCCTAACCCTAACCCTAACCCTAACCCTAACCCTAACCCTAACCCTAACCCTAACCCTAACCCTAACCCTAACCCTAACCCTAACCCTAACCCTAACCCTAACCCTAACCCTAACCCTAACCCTAACCCTAACCCTAACCCTAACCCTAACCCTAACCCTAACCCTAACCCTAACCCTAACCCTAACCCTAACCCTAACCCTAACCCTAACCCTAACCCTAACCCTAACCCTAACCCTAACCCTAACCCTAACCCTAACCCTAACCCTAACCCTAACCCTAACCCTAACCCTAACCCTAACCCTAACCCTAACCCTAACCCTAACCCTAACCCTAACCCTAACCCTAACCCTAACCCTAACCCTAACCCTAACCCTAACCCTAACCCTAACCCTAACCCTAACCCTAACCCTAACCCTAACCCTAACCCTAACCCTAACCCTAACCCTAACCCTAACCCTAACCCTAACCCTAACCCTAACCCTAACCCTAACCCTAACCCTAACCCTAACCCTAACCCTAACCCTAACCCTAACCCTAACCCTAACCCTAACCCTAACCCTAACCCTAACCCTAACCCTAACCCTAACCCTAACCCTAACCCTAACCCTAACCCTAACCCTAACCCTAACCCTAACCCTAACCCTAACCCTAACCCTAACCCTAACCCTAACCCTAACCCTAACCCTAACCCTAACCCTAACCCTAACCCTAACCCTAACCCTAACCCTAACCCTAACCCTAACCCTAACCCTAACCCTAACCCTAACCCTAACCCTAACCCTAACCCTAACCCTAACCCTAACCCTAACCCTAACCCTAACCCTAACCCTAACCCTAACCCTAACCCTAACCCTAACCCTAACCCTAACCCTAACCCTAACCCTAACCCTAACCCTAACCCTAACCCTAACCCTAACCCTAACCCTAACCCTAACCCTAACCCTAACCCTAACCCTAACCCTAACCCTAACCCTAACCCTAACCCTAACCCTAACCCTAACCCTAACCCTAACCCTAACCCTAACCCTAACCCTAACCCTAACCCTAACCCTAACCCTAACCCTAACCCTAACCCTAACCCTAACCCTAACCCTAACCCTAACCCTAACCCCTAACCCTAACCCCTAACCCTAACCCTAACCCCTAACCCTAACCCTAACCCTAACCCTAACCCTAACCCTAACCCTAACCCTAACCCTAACCCTAACCCTAACCCTAACCCTAACCCTAACCCTAACCCTAACCCTAACCCTCAACTTATAGAACCCTTAACCGGTGTTGGATTCAAGTTGAGGGGTCGGGTAGTCGGGTTCGGATTGAGAGTTTCGGATTGAGAGTTTCGGGTTCGGATTGAGAGTTTCGGGTTCGGGTTGAGAGTTTCGGGTTCGGGTTGAGAGTTTCGGGTTCGGATTGAGAGTTTCGGGTTCGGGTTGAGAGTTTCGGGTTCGGGTTGAGAGTTTCGGGTTCGGATTGAGAGTTTCGGGTTCGGATTGAGAGTTTCGGGTTCGGATTGAGAGTTTCGGGTTCGGATTGAGAGTTTCGGGTTCGGGTTGAGAGGTTCGGGTTGAGAGTTTCGGGTTGAGAGTTTCGGGTTGAGAGTTTCGGGTTGAGAGTTTCGGGTTGAGAGTTTCGGGTTGAGAGTTTCGGGTTGAGAGTTTCGGGTTGAGAGTTTCGGGTTGAGAGTTTCGGGTTGAGGGTTGAGAGTTTCGGGTTGAGTTAATGGACTATTGTGCAAGTTGAAGGTTGGAGATTTTAAAATAAAATATTGTGCCAGTTGAAGGGGTGGGAGTTTTAAAATGGACTATTGTGCCGGTTGAAGGGGGTTGGGGGTTTTAAAATGGAATATTCTGCCAGTTGAAGGGTTGGAGGGGTTTAAATGGAATATTGTGCCAGTTGAAGGGGTGGGATTTTTAAAATGGACTATTGTGCCAGTTGAAGGGGGTTGGGGGTTTTAAAATCGAATATTGTGCCAGTTGAAGGGTTGGAGATTTCTAAATGGAATATTGTGCCAGTTGAAGGGTTGGGAGTTTTAAAATCGAATATTGTGCCAGTTGAAGGGGGTTGGGGGTTTTAAAATCGAATATTGTGCCAGTTGAAGGGGGTTGGGGGTTTTAAAATCGAATATTGTGCCAGTTGAAGGGTTCGAGATTTTAAAATGGAATATTGTGCCAGTTGAAGGGGGTTGGGGGTTTTAAAATGGACTATTGTGCCAGTTGAAGGGGGTTGGGGGTTTTAAAATGGACTATTGTGCCAGTTGAAGGGTTGGAGATTTCTAAATGGAATATTGTGCCAGTTGAAGGGGTGCGAGTTTTAAAATCGAATATTGTGCCAGTTGAAGGGGGTTGGGGGTTTTAAAATCGAATATTGTGCCAGTTGAAGGGGGTTGGGGGTTTTAAAATCGAATATTGTGCCAGTTGAAGGGTTGGAGATTTTAAAATGGAATATTGTGCCAGTTGAAGGGGGTTGGGGGTTTTAAAATGGACTATTGTGCCAGTTGAAGGGGGTTGGAGATTTTTAAATGGACTATTGTGCCAGTTGAAGGGTTGGAGATTTTTAAATGGAATATTGTGCCAGTTGAAGGGTTGGAGGCGTTTAAATGGAATATTGTGCCAGTTGAAGGGGTGGGAGTTTTAAAATGGACTATTGTGCCAGTTGAAGGGGGTTGGGGGTTTTAAAATGGAATATTGTGCCAGTTGAAGGGTTGGAGATTTTAAAATGGAATATTGTGCCAGTTGAAGGGGGTTGGGGGTTTTAAAATGGACTATTGTGCCAGTTGAAGGGGGTTGGGGGTTTTAAAATGGACTATTGTGCCAGTTGAAGGGTTGGAGATTTCTAAATGGAATATTGTGCCAGTTGAAGGGGTGGGAGTTTTAAAATAGAATATTGTGCCAGTTGAAGGGGGTTGGGGGTTTTAAAATCGAATATTGTGCCAGTTGAAGGGGGTTGGGGGTTTTAAAATCGAATATTGTGCCAGTTGAAGGGTTGGAGATTTTAAAATGGAATATTGTGCCAGTTGAAGGGGGTTGGGGGTTTTAAAATGGACTATTGTGCCAGTTGAAGGGGGTTGGGGGTTTTAAAATGGACTATTGTGCCAGTTGAAGGGGGTTGGAGATTTTAAAATGGACTATTGTGCCAGTTGAAGGTTGGAGATTTTAAAATAGAATATTGTGCCAGTTGAAGGGTTGGGTTTTTTAAATAGAATATTGTGCCAGTTGAAGGGTTGGAGATTTTAAAATAGAATATTGTGCCAGTTGAAGGGGGTTGGGGGTTTTAAAATAGAATATTGTGCCAGTTGAAGGGTTGGGAGTTTTAAAATGGAATATTGTGCCAGTTGAAGGGTTGGGGAGTTTAAAATGGACTCTTGTGCCAGTTCAAGGGGGTTGGGGGTTTTAAAATCGAATATTGTGCCAGTTCAAGGGGGTTGGGGGTTTTAAAATAGAATATTGTGCCAGTTCAAGGGGGTTGGGGGTTTAAAATGGACTATTGTGCCAGTTGAAGGGGTTGGGGGTTTTAAAATGGACTATTGTGCCAGTTGGAGGGGGTTGGGGGTTTTAAAATCTACTATTGTGCCAGTTGAAGGTTGGAGATTTTAAAATAGAATATTGTGCCAGTTGAAGATTTTAAAATGGACTATTGTGCCAGTTGAAGGTTGGAGATTTTAAAATAGAATATTGTGCCAGTTGAAGATTTTAAAATCGAATATTGTGCCAGTTGAAGGGGGTTGGGGGTTTTAAAATCGAATATTGTGCCAGTTGAAGGGGGTTGGGGGTTTTAAAATCGAATATTGTGCCAGTTGAAGGGTTGGAGATTTTAAAATGGAATATTGTGCCAGTTGAAGGGGGTTGGGGGTTTTAAAATGGACTATTGTGCCAGTTGAAGGGGGTTGGAGATTTTTAAATGGACTATTGTGCCAGTTGAAGGGTTGGAGATTTTTAAATGGAATATTGTGCCAGTTGAAGGGTTGGAGGCGTTTAAATGGAATATTGTGCCAGTTGAAGGGGTGGGAGTTTTAAAATGGACTATTGTGCCAGTTGAAGGGGGTTGGGGGTTTTAAAATGGAATATTGTGCCAGTTGAAGGGTTGGAGATTTTAAAATGGAATATTGTGCCAGTTGAAGGGGGTTGGGGGTTTTAAAATGGACTATTGTGCCAGTTGAAGGGGGTTGGGGGTTTTAAAATGGACTATTGTGCCAGTTGAAGGGTTGGAGATTTCTAAATGGAATATTGTGCCAGTTGAAGGGGTGGGAGTTTTAAAATAGAATATTGTGCCAGTTGAAGGGGGTTGGGGGTTTTAAAATCGAATATTGTGCCAGTTGAAGGGGGTTGGGGGTTTTAAAATCGAATATTGTGCCAGTTGAAGGGTTGGAGATTTTAAAATGGAATATTGTGCCAGTTGAAGGGGGTTGGGGGTTTTAAAATGGACTATTGTGCCAGTTGAAGGGGGTTGGGGGTTTTAAAATGGACTATTGTGCCAGTTGAAGGGGGTTGGAGATTTTAAAATGGACTATTGTGCCAGTTGAAGGTTGGAGATTTTAAAATAGAATATTGTGCCAGTTGAAGGGTTGGGTTTTTTAAATAGAATATTGTGCCAGTTGAAGGGTTGGAGATTTTAAAATAGAATATTGTGCCAGTTGAAGGGGGTTGGGGGTTTTAAAATAGAATATTGTGCCAGTTGAAGGGTTGGGAGTTTTAAAATGGAATATTGTGCCAGTTGAAGGGTTGGGGAGTTTAAAATGGACTCTTGTGCCAGTTCAAGGGGGTTGGGGGTTTTAAAATCGAATATTGTGCCAGTTCAAGGGGGTTGGGGGTTTTAAAATAGAATATTGTGCCAGTTCAAGGGGGTTGGGGGTTTAAAATGGACTATTGTGCCAGTTGAAGGGGTTGGGGGTTTTAAAATGGACTATTGTGCCAGTTGGAGGGGGTTGGGGGTTTTAAAATCTACTATTGTGCCAGTTGAAGGTTGGAGATTTTAAAATAGAATATTGTGCCAGTTGAAGATTTTAAAATGGACTATTGTGCCAGTTGAAGGTTGGAGATTTTAAAATAGAATATTGTGCCAGTTGAAGGGTTGGGTTTTTAAATGGAATATTGTGCCAGTTGAAGGGTTGGGTTTTCTAAATAGACTATTGTGCCAGTTGAAGGGGGTTGGGGTTTTTTAAATGGACTATTGTGCCAGTTGAAGGTTGTAGATTTTTAAATAGAATATTGTGCCAGTTGAAGGGTTGGAGATTTTAAAATGGAATATTGTGCCAGTTGAAGGGTTGGGATTTTTAAATGGACTATTGTGCAAGTTGAAGGCTTTAAAGATTTTTTAAAGTTATATTTAATACATTTCAGGTTAAATTTTAGCATGGTTTTAAGCTTTTTCAACTCTAATATCTGGTTGAAGCTAATCTTTTTTTAGCTGGAACTTTGTTATGTTGAAATTGTACAGATGTTTTAGGTTGCACTTGTAAAGATTTTTTAATTTTAATTAAAATAACCACAAATACGTATCCGCTGTCCCTCAATGTAGTCAACGATGTAGACCGCGACGTTTCGACTGCTAGCCTTCAACAGGAAACCATGGTCTCGTCTTCCTGCAAGGTCTCCTTGCGCAGGTAGGCCGCAATGGTTGGCGACTTCAATACCATGAAATCCGATGAACCTATAAGAGGAGACAAGATGTTGGCAAGAAATTTAGACAAATCACGTGCAAAGGTTTTGATACAGGAAACATGTACAAAGAATTTAAGGTTGCATTTTTTTTTTAAGATTTAAGTTAATTTTTTTTAAGATAAATTTTTAGGTTGTATTGTTGGGTTGTATTTTTAGGTAATATTCAGCTTGAATTTTTGAAGTGCAATTTTTTAAACCTTTATAACTTGCCTTTTTACAAAATATGTTTTACATTGCATTTTTTATGTGCACTTTTTTAGGTTGAATTTTTAAATAGTTTCCGTTGAATATTTTAGGTTTAAATATTATTTTTAAATAGATTTTTTTGGTAGGTTGAATTCGTTCAAATTGTTTACGTTTAGTTCTTTTTTTTGAGCTTTTTAGCTTGAATTGTTTCAGCTTTTTTATGGGGAATTTCAGTTGAATTTTTCAAGATGATTTTTTACAGTGGAAATTTTAAAGCTTTGTTAGCTAGAATTTTTAGATCGAAAAAAAAAATAAACATATTTACCTTCGATTTTTTAGGTGGAATTTTTCGGGTTGAATTTTTAAAGATTTTAAAGGACTATTGTGCCAGTTGAAAGATTTTAGGTTGCATTTTTTAAGTTTATTTAAAATTTTAGGTAGATTTGTTTTAGGTTTCATTATTTTAAATTGTTTGGATTTCTTTCTTTTTTTGTTTTTTTTAGCTTGAATTGCTTAAGCTTTATTAGACTATTTAATTTTTTTTTACGGCAATTTTAGATGATTTTTTACATATAACTTTTTTTTACATATGCAATTTTTAAAGCTTTCTTAGCTTGAATTCTTTAGGTTGAATTTCTATATTTTTGTAGGTGCAATTTTTGGGGTTTAAGTTTTTAAGCTTTTTATAACGTGGATTTTTTTAAGTGCAGTTTTTAGGTTGAATTTTTAAGGTTAAATTTATCAAGTTTTTTTAGCTTAAATTTTTAGGGTTGAATTTTTAAAGATTTGTTACTTTGTATTTTTTAAGATTGTATTTTGTTAGGTGGTTTTTTTAGTATCATAATGAAAGCAATACTTATCCGCTGTCTCACGATGTAGTCGATGTGGACCGCGACGTTTGGACTGCAACTGCAAGCCTCCATCAGTAAACCACGGTCTCTTCGTCCCGGATGGTCTCCTTGCGCAGGTAGGCGGCAAAGGCCGCCAAGTTAGGCACCGTGAAGTCCAATGAACCTATAAGGGGAGACAAGATGTTGGCAAGACATTTAGACAAATCATATGCAAAGGTATTGATACAGGAAACATGTTAAAATTATTTCATGTTGTATTTTTTAAGGATTTAAATTATATTTGTTTAGCTTGAATTGTTTAAGCTTTTTAGGGTGTTTAATGTTCTTTATAGGAAATTTTAGATGAATTTTTAAATGTAATTTTTGTAGGTGGAATTTTTCAAGTGGAGTTTTTTAGGTTGAATTTTGAAAGTTTTTTAGCTTGCAACTTTTTAGGTTGAATTTTTAAGGTTGAATTTATAAAGCTTTTTCAGCTTAAAATTTTAGGGTTGAATTTTTAAAGATTTGTTACTTTGTATTTTGTGTGGTTGTATTTTTTAGGTTGTTTTTTTTCGTATCATAATGAAAGCAATACTTATCCGCTGTCTCACGATGTAGTCGATGTGGACTGCGACGTTTCGACTGCTAGCCTTCATCAGGAAACCATGGTCTCTTCTTCCTGGATGGTCTCGTTGCGCAGGTAGGTCGCCGACTTGGGCACCGTGTACTCCGATGAACCTGTCAGAGGGGAGACAATTAAGATGTTGGAAAGAAATTTAGACAAATCATATGCAAAGGTGTCGATACAGCAAACATTTTAGAAGTATTTTTAGGGTTGCATTTTTAAACTACTTCTTTAAAGATAATAATTTTAAGTAAATCTTACTCGTCTCACGATGGAGTGAACGATGTGGACTGCGACGTTTCGACGGCAACTGCAAGCCTTCATCAGGAAACCATTGTCTCGTCGTCCCGGATAGACTGGTTGCGCAGGGAGGCCGCAAAAGTCGTCAAGTTGGGCACCGTGAAGTCCGATGAACCTGTAAGGGGAGACAATTAAGATGTTGATACAGGAAACATTTTAAAAGTATTTTCTAAGGTTAATCATGAAAGTAATTCTTACTCGTTGTCTAACGATGTAATCAGCGATGTGGACCGCCACGTTTGGACTGCAACTGCAAGCCTCCATCAGTAAACCACGGTCTCTTTGTCCCGGCTGGTCTCGTCCCGGATGGTAGGTCGCCAACAAGTTGGGCACCGTGAAGTCCGATGAACCTATAAGGGGAGACAAGATGTTGGCAAGACATTTAGACAAATCATATGCAAAGGTATTGATACAGGAAACATGTTAAAAGTATTTCATGTTGTATTTTTTCAGATTTAGATTATATTTTTGGTGATAGAAATGTTTAGGTTGTGTTGTTAGGTTGTATTTTTAGGTAGTATTTAGATAGAATTTTTAAAGTGGAATTTTAAAACTTTTTTAGCTTGCCTTTTTAGATCGAATTTTTAAAAACATTTATTTCCCTTGGATTTTTTAGGTGCAATTTTTCAGGTTGAATTTTCAAATATGGTTTAGTTTCCATTTAGGGGTTGAATTTTAAAAAAATTTAGGTTGCATTTTTTAGGTTTAATTATAATTTTAGGTGGATTTGTTTTGGGTTGAATTCTTTTAAATTGTTTTGATGTACATGTATATATTTTTTTGCTTTTTTAACGTGGCATTTTTCAAGTGCAGTTTTTTAGGTTGCATTTTGAAAGTTTTTTAGCGTGGAATTTTTAAGGTTGAATTTTGAAGGTTGAATTTATAAACCTTTTTCAGCTTGAATTTTGAGGGTTGAATTTTTAAAGATTTGTTACTTTGTATTTTTTAAGGTTGTATTTTTTTAGGTTGTTTTTTTAGTATCATAATGAAAGCAATACTTATCCGCTGTCTCACGATGTAGTCGATGTGGACCGCCACGTTTCGACTGCTAGCCTTCAACAGGAAACCATGGTTTCGTCTTCCTGGATGGCCTCCTTGCGCAGGAAGGCCGCAATGGTTGGCGACTTCGACACCATGAAGTCCGATGAACCTATAAGGGGAAACAAATGTTGGCAAGAAATTTAGACAAATCACGTGCAAAGGTGTTCATACAGGAAACATGTACAAAGAATTTCAGGATGCGTTTTTTTAAAGATTCAGGTTAATTTTTTTAATCTAAATTTTTAGGTTGTATTGTTGGGTTGTACTTTTAGGTGGTATTCAGCTTGAATTTTTTAAGTGGAATTTTTAAACCTTTTTAACTTGCCTTTCTAAGATCGAATTTGTTAAAAAAAAATTAACTGGCATGTTTTATGTGCACTTTTTTAGGTTGAATTTTTTAAGTTGAATTTTTAAAGAGTTCAGGTTGAATATTTTAGGTTTAATTATTATTTTTTGATGGATTTTTTTGTATGTTGAATTCTTTCAAATAGTTTACGTTCATTTCTTTTTCTTCATTTTTTTTTAGCTTGAATTGCTTTTAGCTTTTTTAGGGGGAATTTCAGTTGAATATTTTAAGATGATTTTTTTCAGTGAAATTTGTAAAGCTTTGTTAGCTTGAATTGTTTAGGTTGAATTTTTAACGATTTGTTACTTTGTATTTTTTAAGGTTGTATCTTTTAGATTTTTTTTTAGAATAATGAAAGTAATACTTATCCGCTGTCTCACGATGTAATCCACGATGTAGACCCCGACGTTTCGACTGATAGCCTTCATCAGGAAACCATAGTCTCGTCCTCCTGGATGTCTCCTTGCGCAGGTAGACCGCAATGGCCGCTGACTTGGGCACCGTGAAGTCCGATGAACCTGTAAGGGGAGACAATTAAGATGTTGATACAGGAAACATTTTAAAAGTATGTTTAAGGTAATTAATTGCAGTAATTCTTACTTGTTGTCTCACGATACACTCAAAGATGTGGACCGCGACGTTTCGACTGCAACTGCAAGCCTCCATCAGTAAACCATGGTCTCGTCTTCCCGTATGGTCCCGTTGCGCAGGCAGCGGTCAACGGTCGCCAAGTTGGGCACCGTGTTGTCCGATGAACCTATAAGGGGAGACAAGATGTTGGCAAGAAATTTAGACAAATCACATGCAAAGGTATTTATACAGAAAACAATTTTAGAAGTATTTTTAGGGTTGCATTTTTAAAACTATTTCTTTAAGGGTAATAATTTTAGTCATTCTTACTCGTTGTATCAAGATGTAGTCCACGATGTGGACCCCGACGTTTTGACTGCAACTGCTCGTCTTCTTCAGGAAACCATGGTCTCGTCGTCCCGGATGTTCTCGTTGCGCAGGTAGGCCACAAAGGTCGCCGACTTGGGCACCGTGAAGTCCGATGAACCTGTAACGGGAGACAATTAAGATGTTGGAAAGAAATTTAGACAAATCATATGCAAATGTGTCGATACAGGAAACATTTTATTAGTATTTTTAGGGTTGCATTTTAAAACTATTTCTTTGAAGGTGATAATTTTAAGTACTTCTTACTCGTCTAACGATGGAGTCAACGATGTGGACTGCGACGTTTCGACGGCAACTGCAAGCCTTCATCAGGAAACCATTGTCTCGTCGTCCCGGATAGACTGGTTGCGCAGGGAGGCCACAAAAGTCGCTGAGTTAGGCACCGTGAAGTCCGATGAACCTGTAAGGGGAGACAATTAAGATGTTGGAAAGAAATTTAGACAAATCATATGCAAATGTGTCGATACAGGAAACATTTTATTAGTATTTTTAGGGTTGCATTTTTTTACTATTTCTTTGAAGGTGATAATTTTAAGTACTTCTTACTCGTCTAACGATGGAGTCAACGATGTGGACTGCGACGTTTCGACGGCAACTGCAAGCCTTCATCAGGAAACCATTGTCTCGTCGTCCCGGATAGACTGGTTGCGCAGGGAGGCCGCAAAGGTCGCCAAGTTGGGCACCGTCCAATGAACCTATAAGGGGAGACAAGATGTTGGCAAGAAATTTAGACAAATCACATGCAAAGGTATTTATACAGAAAACAATTTTAGAAGTATTTTTAGGGTTGCATTTTTAAAACTATTTCTTTAAGGGTAATAATTTTAGTAATTCTTACTCGTTGTATCAAGATGTAGTCCACGATGTGGACCCCGACGTTTTGACTGCAACTGCTCGTCTTCATCAGGAAACCATGGTCTCGTCGTCCCGGATGTTCTCGTTGCGCAGGTAGGCCACAAAGGTCGCCGACTTGGGCACCGTGAAGTCCGATGAACCTGTAACGGGAGACAATTAAGATGTTGGAAAGAAATTTAGACAAATCATATGCAAATGTGTCGATACAGGAAACATTTTATTAGTATTTTTAGGGTTGCATTTTTTTACTATTTCTTTAAGGGTAGTAATTTTAGTAATTCTTACTCGTTGTATCAAGATGTAGTCCACGATGTGGACCCCGACGTTTTGACTGCAACTGCTCGTCTTCATCAGGAAACCATGGTCTCGTCATCCCGGATGTTCTCGTTGCGCAGGTAGGCCACAAAGGTCGCCGACTTGGGCACCGTGAAGTCCGATGAACCTGTAAGGGGAGACAATTAAGATGTTGGAAAGAAATTTAGACAAATCATATGCAAATGTGTCGATACAGGAAACATTTTATTAGTATTTTTAGGGTTGCATTTTTTTACTATTTCTTTAAGGGTAGTAATTTTAGTAATTCTTACTCGTTGTATCAAGATGTAGTCCACGATGTGGACCCCGACGTTTTGACTGCAACTGCTCGTCTTCATCAGGAAACCATGGTCTCGTCATCCCGGATGTTCTCGTTGCGCAGGTAGGCCACAAAGGTCGCCGACTTGGGCACCGTGAAGTCCGATGAACCTGTAAGGGGAGACAATTAAGATGTTGGAAAGAAATTTAGACAAATCATATGCAAATGTGTCGATACAGGAAACATTTTATTAGTATTTTTAGGGTTGCATTTTTTTACTATTTCTTTGAAGGTGATAATTTTAAGTACTTCTTACTCGTCTAACGATGGAGTCAACGATGTGGACTGCGACGTTTCGACGGCAACTGCAAGCCTTCATCAGGAAACCATTGTCTCGTCGTCCCGGATAGACTGGTTGCGCAGGGAGGCCGCAAAGGTCGCCAAGTTGGGCACCGTCCAATGAACCTATAAGGGGAGACAAGATGTTGGCAAGAAATTTAGACAAATCACATGCAAAGGTATTTATACAGAAAACAATTTTAGAAGTATTTTTAGGGTTGCATTTTTAAAACTATTTCTTTAAGGGTAATAATTTTAGTAATTCTTACTCGTATCAAGATGTAGTCCATGATGTGGACCCCGACGTTTTGACTGCAACTGCTCGTCTTCATCAGGAAACCATGGTCTCATCGTCCCGGATGTTCTCGTTGCGCAGGTAGGCCACAAAGGTCGCCGACTTGGGCACCGTGAAGTCCGATGAACCTGTAAAGGGGAGACAATTAAGATGTTGGAAAGAAATTTAGACAAATCATATGCAAATGTGTCGATACAGGAAACATTTTATTAGTATTTTTAGGGTTGCATTTTTTTACTATTTCTTTAAGGGTAATAATTTTAGTAATTCTTACTCGTTGTATCAAGATGTAGTCCACGATGTGGACCCCGACGTTTTGACTGCAACTGCTCGTCTTCATCAGGAAACCATGGTCTCGTCGTCCCGGATGTTCTCGTTGCGCAGGTAGGCCACAAAGGTCGCCGACTTGGGCACCGTGAAGTCCGATGAACCTGTAAGGGGAGACAATTAAGATGTTGGAAAGAAATTTAGACAAATCATATGCAAATGTGTCGATACAGGAAACATTTTATTAGTATTTTTAGGGTTGCATTTTTTAACTATTTCTTTGCAGGTGATAATTTTAAGTACTTCTTACTCGTCTAACGATGGAGTCAACGATGTGGACTGCGACGTTTCGACGGCAACTGCAAGCCTTCATCAGGAAACCATTGTCTCGTCGTCCCGGATAGACTGGTTGCGCAGGGAGGCCACAAAAGTCGCTGAGTTAGGCACCGTGAAGTCCGATGAACCTGTAAGGGGAGACAATTAAGATGTTGATACAGGAACCATTTTGAAAGTATTTTCTGAGGTTAATAATGAAAGTAATTCGTACTCGTTGTCTCACGATGTAATCAGCGATGTGGACCGCGACGTTTTGACTGCAACTGCCAGCCTTCATTAGGAAACCGTGGTCTCGTCCCGGATGGTCTCTAGGCGCAGGTAGGTCGCCAAGTTGGGCACCGTGAAGTCCGATGAACCTATAAGGGGAGACAAGATGTTGGCAAGACATTTAGACAAATCATATGCTAAGGTATTGATACAGGAACATGTAAAAAGTATTTCATGATGTATTTTTTAAAGATTTAGATTATATTTTGGTGATAGAAATTTTTAGGTTGTGTTGTTAGGTTGTATTTTTAGGTAGTTTTTAGCTCGAATTTTTAAAGTAGAATTTTAAAACCTTTTTTAGCTTGCCTTTTTAAATCTAATTTTTAAAAAACATTTATTTAACTTGGATTTTTTGGGTGACATTTTTCAGGTTGAATTTTCAAATAAAGTTTATTTTCCATTTAGGGGTTAAATTTTTAAAGATTTTAGGTTGCAATTTTTAGGTTTCCTTATAATTTTAGGTGGACTTGTTTCAGGTTGAATTCTTTTAAATTGTTTGGATGTATATATTGTTTAAGCTTTTTAGGGTGTTAAATCTTTTTTATAGAAAATTTGATGAATTTTTTAAATATAATTATTTTTCAGTGGAATTTTTAAAGCTTTGTTAGCTTGAATTTCTAAAATATTTTAGGTGCAATTTTTGGGGTTGAAGTTTTTAAGCTTTTTTAACGTGGAATTTTTCAAGTATAGTTTTTTAGGTTGAATTTTGAATTTTTTTTAGCGTGGAATTTTTCAGGTTGAATTTTTAAGATTGAATTTTTAAAGATTTGTTACTTTGTATTTTTTAAGGTTGTATTTTTTTAGTATCATAATGAAAGCAATACTTATCCGCTGTCTCACGATGTAGTCGATGTGGACCGCGACGTTTCGACTGCTAGCCTTCATCAGGAAACCATGGTCTCGTCTTCCTGGATGGTCTCCTTGCGCAGGTAGGCAGCAATGGCCGCTGACTTGGGCACCGTGAAGTCCGATGAACCTGTCAGGGGAGACAATTACGATGTTGGAAAGAAATTTAGACAAATCATATGCAAAGGTGTCGATACAGGAAACATTTTATAAGTATTTTTAGGGTTGCATTTTTAAACTACTTCTTTAAAGGTAATAATTGTAAGTAATTCTTACTCGTCTCACGATGGAGTCAACGATGTGGACTGCGACATTTGGACTGCAACTGCAAGCCTCTATCAGTAAACCATGGTCTCTTCGTCCCGAATGGTCTCGTTGCGCATATAGGCCGCAAAGGTCGCCAAGTTGGGCACCGTCCAATGAACCTATAAGGGGAGACAAGATGTTGGCAAGAAATTTAGACAAATCACATGCAAAGGTATTTATACAGAAAACAATTTTAGAAGTATTTTTAGGGTTGCATTTTTAAAACTATTTCTTTAAGGGTAATAATTTTAGTCATTCTTACTCGTTGTATCAAGATGTAGTCCACGATGTGGACCCCGACGTTTTGACTGCAACTGCTCGTCTTCATCAGGAAACCATGGTCTCGTCGTCCCGGATGTTCTCGTTGCGCAGGTAGGCCACAAAGGTCGCCGACTTGGGCACCGTGAAGTCCGATGAACCTGTAAGGGGAGACAATTAAGATGTTGGAAAGAAATTTAGACAAATCATATGCAAATGTGTCGATACAGGAAACATTTTATTAGTATTTTTAGGGTTGCATTTTTTAACTATTTCTTTGCAGGTGATAATTTTAAGTACTTCTTACTCGTCTAACGATGGAGTCAACGATGTGGACTGCGACGTTTCGACGGCAACTGCAAGCCTTCATCAGGAAACCATTGTCTCGTCGTCCCGGATAGACTGGTTGCGCAGGGAGGCCGCAAAGGTCGCCAAGTTGGGCACCGTCCAATGAACCTATAAGGGGAGACAAGATGTTGGCAAGAAATTTAGACAAATCACATGCAAAGGTATTTATACAGAAAACAATTTTAGAAGTATTTTTAGGGTTCCATTTTTAAAACTATTTCTTTAAGGGTAATCATTTTAGTCATTCTTACTCGTATCAAGATGTAGTCCACGATGTGGACCTCGACGTTTTGACTGCAACTGCTCGTCTTCATCAGGAAACCATGGTCTCATCGTCCCGGATGTTCTCGTTGCGCAGGTAGGCCACAAAGGTCGCCGACTTGGGCACCGTGAAGTCCGATGAACCTGTAAAGGGGAGACAATTAAGATGTTGGAAAGAAATTTAGACAAATCATATGCAAATGTGTCGATACAGGAAACATTTTATTAGTATTTTTAGGGTTGCATTTTTTTACTATTTCTTTGAGGGTAATAATTTTAGTAATTCTTACTCGTTGTATCAAGATGTAGTCCACGATGTGGACCCCGACGTTTTGACTGCAACTGCAAGCCTTCATCAGGAAACCATTGTCTCGTCGTCCCGGATAGACTGGTTGCGCAGGGAGGCCACAAAAGTCGCTGAGTTAGGCACCGTGAAGTCCGATGAACCTGTAAGGGGAGACAATTAAGATGTTGATACAGGAACCATTTTGAAAGTATTTTCTGAGGTTAATAATGAAAGTAATTCGTACTCGTTGTCTCACGATGTAATCAGCGATGTGGACCGCGACGTTTTGACTGCAACTGCCAGCCTTCATTAGGAAACCGTGGTCTCGTCCCGGATGGTCTCTAGGCGCAGGTAGGTCGCCAAGTTGGGCACCGTGAAGTCCGATGAACCTATAAGGGGAGACAAGATGTTGGCAAGACATTTAGACAAATCATATGCTAAGGTATTGATACAGGAACATGTAAAAAGTATTTCATGATGTATTTTTTAAAGATTTAGATTATATTTTGGTGATAGAAATTTTTAGGTTGTGTTGTTAGGTTGTATTTTTAGGTAGTTTTTAGCTCGAATTTTTAAAGTAGAATTTTAAAACCTTTTTTAGCTTGCCTTTTTAAATCTAATTTTTAAAAAACATTTATTTAACTTGGATTTTTTGGGTGACATTTTTCAGGTTGAATTTTCAAATAAAGTTTATTTTCCATTTAGGGGTTAAATTTTTAAAGATTTTAGGTTGCAATTTTTAGGTTTCCTTATAATTTTAGGTGGACTTGTTTCAGGTTGAATTCTTTTAAATTGTTTGGATGTATATATTGTTTAAGCTTTTTAGGGTGTTAAATCTTTTTTATAGAAAATTTGATGAATTTTTTAAATATAATTATTTTTCAGTGGAATTTTTAAAGCTTTGTTAGCTTGAATTTCTAAAATATTTTAGGTGCAATTTTTGGGGTTGAAGTTTTTAAGCTTTTTTAACGTGGAATTTTTCAAGTATAGTTTTTTAGGTTGAATTTTGAATTTTTTTTAGCGTGGAATTTTTCAGGTTGAATTTTTAAGATTGAATTTTTAAAGATTTGTTACTTTGTATTTTTTAAGGTTGTATTTTTTTAGTATCATAATGAAAGCAATACTTATCCGCTGTCTCACGATGTAGTCGATGTGGACCGCGACGTTTCGACTGCTAGCCTTCATCAGGAAACCATGGTCTCGTCTTCCTGGATGGTCTCCTTGCGCAGGTAGGCAGCAATGGCCGCTGACTTGGGCACCGTGAAGTCCGATGAACCTGTCAGGGGAGACAATTACGATGTTGGAAAGAAATTTAGACAAATCATATGCAAATGTGTCGATACAGGAAACATTTTATTAGTATTTTTAGGGTTGCATTTTTTAACTATTTCTTTGAAGGTGATAATTTTAAGTACTTCTTACTCGTCTAACGATGGAGTCAACGATGTGGACTGCGACGTTTCGACGGCAACTGCAAGCCTTCATCAGGAAACCATTGTCTCGTCGTCCCGGATAGACTGGTTGCGCAGGGAGGCCGCAAAGGTCGCCAAGTTGGGCACCGTCCAATGAACCTATAAGGGGAGACAAGATGTTGGCAAGAAATTTAGACAAATCACATGCAAAGGTATTTATACAGAAAACAATTTTTAGAAGTATTTTTAGGGTTGCATTTTTAAAACTATTTCTTTAAGGGTAATAATTTTAGTAATTCTTACTCGTTGTATCAAGATGTAGTCCACGATGTGGACCCCGACGTTTTGACTGCAACTGCTCGTCTTCATCAGGAAACCATGGTCTCGTCGTCCCGGATGTTCTCGTTGCGCAGGTAGGCCACAAAGGTCGCCGACTTGGGCACCGTGAAGTCCGATGAACCTGTAAGGGGAGACAATTAAGATGTTGGAAAGAAATTTAGACAAATCATATGCAAATGTGTCGATACAGGAAACATTTTATTAGTATTTTTAGGGTTGCATTTTTTAACTATTTCTTTGAAGGTGATAATTTTAAGTACTTCTTACTCGTCTAACGATGGAGTCAACGATGTGGACTGCGACGTTTCGACGGCAACTGCAAGCCTTCATCAGGAAACCATTGTCTCGTCGTCCCGGATAGACTGGTTGCGCAGGGAGGCCGCAAAGGTCGCCAAGTTGGGCACCGTCCAATGAACCTATAAGGGGAGACAAGATGTTGGCAAGAAATTTAGACAAATCACATGCAAAGGTATTTATACAGAAAACAATTTTATAAGTATTTTTAGGGTTCCATTTTTAAAACTATTTCTTTAAGGGTAATAATTTTAGTCATTCTTACTCGTTGTATCAAGATGTAGTCCACGATGTGGACCCCGACGTTTTGACTGCAACTGCTCGTCTTCATCAGGAAACCATGGTCTCATCGTCCCGGATGTTCTCGTTGCGCAGGTAGGCCACAAAGGTCGCCGACTTGGGCACCGTGAAGTCCGATGAACCTGTAAAGGGGAGACAATTAAGATGTTGGAAAGAAATTTAGACAAATCATATGCAAATGTGTCGATACAGGAAACATTTTATTAGTATTTTTAGGGTTGCATTTTTTTACTATTTCTTTAAGGGTAATAATTTTAGTAATTCTTACTCGTTGTATCAAGATGTAGTCAACGATGTGGACCCCGACGTTTTGACTGCAACTGCTCGTCTTCATCAGGAAACCATGGTCTCGTCGTCCCGGATGTTCTCGTTGCGCAGGTAGGCCACAAAGGTCGCCGACTTGGGCACCGTGAAGTCCGATGAACCTGTAAGGGGAGACAATTAAGATGTTGGAAAGAAATTTAGACAAATCATATGCAAATGTGTCGATACAGGAAACATTTTATTAGTATTTTTAGGGTTGCATTTTTTAACTATTTCTTTGAAGGTGATAATTTTAGGTACTTCTTACTCGTCTAACGATGGAGTCAACGATGTGGACTGCGACGTTTCGACGGCAACTGCAAGCCTTCATCAGGAAACCATTGTCTCGTCGTCCCGGATAGACTGGTTGCGCAGGGAGGCCACAAAAGTCGCTGAGTTAGGCACCGTGAAGTCCGATGAACCTGTAAGGGGAGACAATTAAGATGTTGGAAAGAAATTTAGACAAATCATATGCAAATGTGTCGATACAGGAAACATTTTATTAGTATTTTTAGGGTTGCATTTTTTAACTATTTCTTTGAAGGTGATAATTTTAAGTACTTCTTACTCGTCTAACGATGGAGTCAACGATGTGGACTGCGACGTTTCGACGGCAACTGCAAGCCTTCATCAGGAAACCATTGTCTCGTCGTCCCGGATAGACTGGTTGCGCAGGGAGGCCGCACAGGTCGCCAAGTTGGGCACCGTCCAATGAACCTATAAGGGGAGACAAGATGTTGGCAAGAAATTTAGACAAATCACATGCAAAGGTATTTATACAGAAACAACTTTTAGAAGTATTTTTAGGGTTCCATTTTTAAAACTATTTCTTTAAGGGTAATAGTTTTAGTAATTCTTACTCGTTGTATCAAGATGTAGTCCACGATGTGGACCCCGACGTCTTGACTGCAACTGCTCGTCTTCATCAGGAAACCATGGTCTCGTCGTCCCGGATGTTCTCGTTGCGCAGGGAGGCCACAAAGGTCGCCGACTTGGGCACCGTGAACTCCGAGGAACCTGCATGTAAGGGGAGACAAATAAGATGTTGATACAGGAACCATTTTAAAAGTATTTTCTGAGGTTAATAATGAAAGTAATTCTTACTCTTTGTCTCACGATGTAATCAGCGATGTGGACCGCGACGTTTTGACTGCAACTGCCAGCCTTCATTAGGAAACCATGGTCTCGTCCCGGATGGTCTCTATGCGCAGGTAGGTCGCCAAGTTGGGCACCGTGAAGTCCGATGAACCTATAAGGGGAGACAAGATGTTGGCAAGACATTTAGACAAATCATATGCTAAGGTATTGATACAGGAACATGTAAAAAGTATTTCATGATGTATTTTTTAAAGATTTAGATTATATTTTGGTGATAGAAATTTTTAGGTTGTGTTGTTAGGTTGTATTTTTAGGTAGTTTTTAGCTCGAATTTTTAAAGTAGAATTTTAAAACCTTTTTTAGCTTGCCTTTTTAAATCTAATTTTTAAAAACATTTATTTAACTTAGATTTTTTGGGTGACATTTTTCAGGTTGAATTTTCAAATAAAGTTTATTTTCCATTTAGGGGTTAAATTTTTAAAGATTTTAGGTTGCAATTTTTAGGTTTCCTTATAATTTTAGGTGGATTTGTTTCAGGTTGAATTCTTTTAAATTGTTTGGATGTATATATTGTTTAAGCTTTTTAGGGTGTTAAATCTTTTTTATAGGAAATTTTTGAAGAATTTTTAAATATAATTGTTTTTCAGTGGAATTTTTTAAGCTTTGTTAGCTTGAATTTCTAAAAAAAAATTTGGTGCAATTTTTGGGGTTGAAGTTTTTAAGCTTTTTTAACGTGGAATTTTTCAAGTATAGTTTTTTAGGTTGAATTTCAAAAGTTTTTTAGCGTGGAATTTTCTAGGTTGAATTTTTAAGGTTGAATTTATAAAGCTTTTTCAGCTTGAATTTTTAGGGTTGAGTTTTTACAGATTTGTTACTTTGTATTTTTTAAGGTTGTATTTTTTTAGGTTGTTTTTTTAGTATCATAATGAAAGCAATACTTATCTGCTGTCTCACGATGTAGTCGATGTAGACCGCGACGTTTCGACTGCTAGCCTTCATCAGGAAACCATGGTCTCGTCTTCATGGATGGTCTCCTTGCGCAGGTAGGCAGCAATGGCCGCTGACTTGGGCACCGTGAAGTCCGATGAACCTGTCAGGGGAGACAATTACGATGTTGGAAAAAAATTTAGACAAATCATATGCAAAGGTGTCGATACAGGAAACATTTTATTAGTATTTTTAGGGTTGCATTTTTTTACTATTTCTTTGAAGGTGATAATTTTAGGTACTTCTTACTCGTCTAACGATGGAGTCAACGATGTGGACTGCGACGTTTCGACGGCAACTGCAAGCCTTCATCAGGAAACCTTTGTCTCGTCGTCCCGGATAGACTGGTTGCGCAGGTAGGCGGCAAGGGTCGTCAAGTCCGATGAACCTGTAAGGGGAGACAATTAGGATGTTGATACAGGAACCATTTGAAAAGTATTTTCTGAGGTTAATAATTAAAGTAATTCTTACTCGTTGTCTCACGATGTAATCAGCGATGTGGACAGCCACGTTTTGACTGCAACTGCAAGCCTCCATCAGTAAAGCACGGTCTCTGCGTCCCGGATGGTCTCCTTGCGCAGGTATAGGTGGCAAGGGTCGTCAAGTTGGGCACCGTGAAGTCCGATGAACCTGTAAGGGGAGACAATTGAGATGTTGATACAGGAAACATTTTAAAAGTATTTTCTCAGCTTAATAATGAAAGTATTCTTACTCGTTGTCTCACGACGTAATCAGCGATGTGGACCGCGACGTTTACTGCAACTGCAAGCCTCCATCAGTAAACCACGGTCTCTTCGTCCCGGATGGTCTCCTTGCGCAGGTAGGCGGCAAGGGTCGCCAAGTTGGGCACCGTGAAGTCCGATGAACCTATAAGAAGGGGGAGACAAGATGTTGGCAAGACTTTTAGACAAATCATATGCAAAGGTATTGATACAGGAAACATGTAAAAAGTATTTCATGTTGTATTTTTTAAAGATTTAGATTATATTTTGGTGATAGAAATTGTTAGGTTGTGTTGTTGGGTTGTATTTTTATGTAGTATTTAGCTCGAATTTTTAAAGTGGAATTTTAAAACCTTTTTTAGCTTGCCTTTTTAAATCGAATTTTTAAAAACATTTATTTACCTTGGATTCTTTAGGTGACATTTTTCAGGTTGATTTTTCAAATATTGTTTAGTTTCCATTTAGGGGTTAAATTTTTAAAGACTTTAGGTTGCAATTTTTAGGTTTCATTATAATTTTAGGTGGATTTGTTTCAGGTTGAATTCTTTTAAATTGTTTGGATGTATATATTGTTTAAGCTTTTTAGGGTGTTTAATCTCTTTTATAGAAAATTTGAGATGAATTTTTTAATATAATTTTTTTTTCAGTGGAATTTTTAAAGCTTTGTTAGCTTTAATTTTCGGGGTTGAACTTCTGTATTTGTTTAGGTGCAATTTTTGGGGTTTCAGTTTTTAAGCTTTTTTAACGTGGAATTTTTCAAGTGGAGTTTTTTAGGTTGAATTTTTAAAGTTTTTTATCGTGGAATTTTCCATGTTGAATTTTTAAGGTTGAATTTATAAAGCTTTTTCAGCTTGAATTTTTAAAGATTTGTTACTTTGTATTTTTTAAGGTTGTGTTTTTTTAGGTTGTTTTTTTAGTATCATAATGAAAGCAATACGTATCCGCTGTCTCACGATGTAGTCGATGTGGACCGCGACGTTTCGACTGCTAGCCTTCATCAGGAAACCATGGTCTCGTCTTCCTGGATGGTCTCCTTGCGCAGGTAGGCCCAGTAGCGGATCTACGGGGGGGGGGGGGGGGGGGGGGTTGTAGGGCACCGCGCAAAGTTCGATGAACCTGTAAGGGGAGACAATAAAGATGTTGGCAAGAAATTTTGAAAAATCATTTGCAAAGGTGTTGATACAGGAAACATATTGACAGTATTTTTAAAAGTTGAATTTAAGTAGTTTTTTAGGTTGTAAATTTTGACTTTGGAATTTTTAAAGTAGTTTTTAGGTTCGAATTTTTACGTATTTTACGTAAGTTTTCTATATTTAAATTTAAGGATTTTTAAGTTGTATTTTTTATGTTGCAATTTTTAAAGGTTTTTAAGTTGTAATTTGTAAGGGTCTTAGGTTATAGTTTTTACGCTATATTTTTGTACGATTTTTTAGGTTGTAATTTTAAAAGTTTGTTTTAAGTATTTATGGTTGGGTGTTTTTTTGGGAAATATTTTTACGTATAATAATTAAAATAATACGTTGTCTCAAGATGTAGTCAACAATGTGGACCGCGACGTTTCGACTGCAACTGCTGGTATTCATCAGGCTATGGTGTAGACCCGTCGGTGTTGTCCTTATATCTGCTTCTCGGGGATCTAGTGTGCACCGGTGCAGGACAGTCATTGGCTAGGCACAGCGGCCCGGTCATTGGCTGGAGCAACGGCCGGGTTACTGGCTATGGTTGGAAAGATATGCCTTTCCACTTTAAAAATGAGACATCAAACGTTCAAATCTCTGTGGACAATTTGTGTATAGCTTTCGCAGCGTAAATGGAAATAATTCAGACTGAAATTCGGATATAATTAAATACCTCATTCAATCAGCACAAACAAAATTGGAAAAAAGAATTTCCGACCTACCTACCCTATTTTTGAAAGGCATGTAATCGGAAGCAGAACCATTTTTGAGGCATTATTGTTTGTTGGCATACAAGATTTAAATCCACAAAGTCAAATAAAACGTAAAGGTACATGTACCTCATCTTCGTTGAGATTCTTCCGGCTGGAAACATCACGTGGGGACTAGTACCTACTGTGGTATCAGCTCTAAGCGACTCTGCACACAGATCAAGAAGCATAAAAAATAAATCCTTGTCCACCGTATTTTCTGTAGAAATGAGACAAATTAAAAATTCAGAAGGTTTTATTACTCATTAAATACAGATTTTAGACAAGAGAAACATTAAACTTTCTATATTTAACACAAACCTGTGGAAATTTGAGGTGCATGTATTTTCCAAGGCCGAAAATATTAACATGACCTCGAAAATTTAACATTGAATGACCCAGTATTGATTCCTATTGTAACCAAGCATACGCAAGATGTGACAGAAACGTGCGATGGTACTTTTTCAGGTCCGACAACAAGATGGTTTAATCAATTAGGACAATACACAAATTTAATCATACATTTTAGGTGAAGCAACAACCGGGTAAGTGTACAGTGGTTATTTTATGATCACCAAAAAGGCTATGAAACCACCTGAATAATTATGGGTGAGAAATAAGGCTAATAACAAGGCTACCACACCATAAGGGGAGTCTGTAGAGAATTGAGACAAAAACAAATACATGTAATTAAAGCCGAAAATACAATTTTCATGAATGCCGAAAATAATTATTTTCAAACATGAAATTTACTTTCATTTGCAGATACCGAATTTGTGCGCAAATATAGTCGAAACACCAGTTAGTAACTCAACACTGCATCATTTCAATAAAATCTAAAAAATTCTCACTGAGAGGCTGCACATTTTCAGTCACCTAAATTTTGCGAAATATTTACACATTTGGCTACCAAAAAATATGTTCACATTGAACAGTTACAAAATATACCAGCTAAATCACCTCGTATCTGCCCAGCAAACACATTATGCTTTTATAACATTATGAAAAGGTCGTACGGATTGTATATATAAAACATTTTAAAATAACATTTTAAAACCTTATAGAAATGTTATGATAAACAGAACAACATTTTAATAACATAACTTAAATGTCTCAAATTTGGCGTTTTATCGAGTATGTTAAAGTGATGTCATCCAAATGTTATAACCAAATGTTTTAATTTAGTTTTCATGAGGGAAAGTTTGCCATCAATGTGAGATTTTAAAAACATTATCCAGATGTTTTATAGATATCATAAAACGTTAGTAAAACATCTCCTGAATGCTTGAGTCCACGGTACTATCAAAATCGTTTGAAAATGTTATAAATGCACTTCTACCTAATGTTTAAAAGTGGTTTAACTTAATAAATAAATGTCAGTGCATGTGATATTTTGAAGACGTCATTATAATGTTGCCACCTTATTATCTGTAAGTTTTTAGGATGTTCTTAAAACATATTAAAAAAATATAATACTAAGTTTTACAAATATCCCTAAAATGTCATACCGCAGAGTTGACAACAGTCATAAAACATTTTATAAATGGTTGAGTCCATAGAAGAATCAGTAACGTTAAAATAATGTTTAAAAAACACTTTAAAACTTGTCCGAATTATTAAATATATCTCAGAACATTTGATATTTAAAAGACATCATTATAATGTTACCAGTCGTATGTTTGTATAATGTTCTTAAAACATATTTGTAGACTTAAAAACATGTTGCAGAACTATGTGTAAAATATTATGCCAAATTATTGATAACATTGTTAAAACATGTTATGAATATTTAAGTCCACATAACTATTATTAATGTTTTAATAATGTCAAAAAAGCATTTCTGCCTGATTTTTAAAACTTGTCTTAGGTAAAAAATAAATCTAGGGCATTTGGTATCGAAACGACGCTATGATGATGTTACCATCTGAACATGTGTATGTTTTCATGATGTTTTTAAAACATCTTTTAAAAATATGAAACCATGTTTCACACATATCCCTAAAATATGATGACAAAGAGTTGACAACATTCTTAAAACATGATGTAAATGTTTGAGTCCATAAAAGAATCAGTTAAACATCTGAATTGTTAAATATATTTCAGAGCATTTTATATTGAAAAGACATTTTACCACCTAAAATAGTCGTATATTATTATTATAACATATGCGTATAGCATAAAAAAAATGTTCAGAAATATCTTAAAAATGTTATGCCAAATTATAGACAACATTCTTAAAACATGTTATAAATTTTCAAGTTAAGAAATATATGTACATGTATTAGGTAATAAATATATCTCTCGGGCATTTGATATCAAAACGACGTTATGATAATGTTACCATCTGAACATTTGCATTTTTAAAATGTTTTTAAAACATCTTTTTAAAATATGAAACCATGTTTTACAGATATGTTATGACAAGAGCCGACAACATTCTTAAAAAATGTTTGGGTTCTTGGAAGAATAAGTTAAACGTTTAGGGACTAGGCTTATATGATGTTGCTAAAAGCACTTCATATTGAGTTTGAAACTTTTCTGAATTATTAAATATATATCTTAGAGCATTTGATATTTAGAAGACATCATTATAATGTTACCGCCTAAATAGTGGTACATTATTATGATGTTCTTAACATGTCTTTAGTGTTAAAACATGTTTCAGCAATATCTTACAAATGATATACTAAATTGTTGACAACATTTTTAAAACATGTTATAAATATTCGAGTTCACAGAACTATTGTAAACGTTTTAATAATGTTGTAAAAGCATTTCTGCCTGATGTTTAAAATCTGTCTTCGGTAATAAATATATTTCGAGCATTTGATATAAAAACGACGTCATGATAATGTTACCATCTGAAGATGTATATGTTTTTTATGATGTTTTGAAAACATCTTTTTAAAATATGAAACCATGTTTTACAAATATCCCTAAAATGTTACGACAACATTCTTAAAACATGTTATACGTTATATGTTTGGGTTCTTGGAAGAATAAGTTAAACGTTTAGGGACTACCTAGCAAACACATAACGTGATTCAAACATTTTCACAAAGTTTTAAAAATGTCATACACAAAACATTTAGTGATAACATTGTTATGGTGTTAATCAAACATCTCCATGAAATTTAAAACATCTGAAAAACATTGTTAAAACATTGAGATACAAATAATTAAATGGTAATATCTTTTAAATGTTATACAAATGTTATTTTTAAATGTTTGATTGAAGTTTCGGAAAAGCTTTTTTTTTTTTGTTGAAATATTTTAGGAACATTGTTTAAATGTTATTCAATTTTCAATGAAATATTTTAACGATATTTTTATGATGTTTTAATTTACGTTAATCACATAACGTGATTAAAACATTTCCACAAAGTTGTACAAATGTCATACAGAAAACATTTAGAGATAACATTGTTATTACGCTATTAATAAAACATCTACTTGAAATATTTTAAGGACATCGTCTAAATGCATTTTGAATTTCAATGAAATGTTTTTACGATATTTTTATAATTTATAAATTATACGTTACGACTGTTACTATTACTAAAACATTGTAGTCGCATTCAACAAAATGGTTATATAATGTAACAGTTATATTTGTAAAAGATGTTTTAATGAAAATACACAAACGTATTGAAAATGTCATTAAACATATTAAAAACATCATTTTTAAAACATCATTCTATTGTCGCGGTACAAACATTTAAAAATTAATGTTTTCAAAATGTTTTACAGATATAAACTCTCAAATGTATATTTAATGTGTTGCAGGTTTTATTTTGGTTTTTACATCAATTATCTTTGAAATATCATGCAAATGTTATTAAATGTTCATGAAATGTAATTATAACATTGTTATAATGTTTGAATTGACGTTACACTTGCATGTTGTCAAGCTATCATAAAACATCATTCGCGCATTTTTAAAATTGTTTTGTAATGTAAAAATAGCTTTGAGACGGATATTTCGATTAAATGAAAAACGTTATTAAACATAATTAAAACAAATTTAAATCATTTTAAAAACAAACATTTAATGTCGCGGATTAAACGTGGAATGTTTAAAAAACATTGTTGAAACATCGAGGTATAACAAATATCTATTATTTGTTGATGTTTGAAAACAAAGTTGACAGCAGTCTAAACATGTCCTAAATGTTTGAGTCCAAGGAACTATAAAAATGTTTTTAAATGTTTTATATGATACGTTATATCAAGGTTGCCACAACATTTAATTTCATTATCTGTATCCCCGTGTTTTAAGTTTTAATACATGTATAACATGAAGGTTAATAACAAGGCATTCATTGATTTTGTTGACAATGTATTGATATAATAACCATCACATCGTAATCACGTTGTATTTTGATGTTTTAACACTCCTTGGTAAATGTTGTAAACGTTGTGATAATGTTGTTGATGGTGTTCTGCATGGCAACATTATTATGATGTTAAATACACGTACTACGTTGTGATGATGTTGTGACAACGTTATAGTGACCTCAATTTGCATGTTGACCCCAAGTGGGCGTGGTATCCTTGGTGAAACAATTTTGTCATTTTCTTTCAACATGAACGTTATGTTTTGCGTAACAGCGATATGTTTTAGGGTGTTTTCATAGAGATAATTGTGTAATATTTAACTATTCAAATTCTCAAAAAAACAAATTTGCCAAAAAAAAAAAAAAAAAAAAAAAACATTTACTTGCAAACTGACTAAAGAGGACGCTGATATTTGGCATATATATACCATTTAGGGACGTACTTAAAGTGGAGGAGAGGCTTCCTCATTTAATTATGTATATTATGTATACATAGTATTAATATATTGTATAGTAAACTAACCAATATTAATTGAGTATTAACCAATATAAATCATTGATTTTCAGGAGCAGAGTTGCCAAATCTTGCTAACATAAACCGTTTCATCAATTGTGGGAACGGCATAAAGTGCACAGAGCTTGCAAATTACTGCTCCAACACGTAGTTCAAACGTTAATTAATACAAATTATATTATGATTTTTTTGTACGTAAAAATAACATTTATTTTATAACATTTTAGTAACATTTGGGTGCAATTCCCTAACATTTCTAATTAAAAAAATATATATTATATTATTAAAAAAATGTAAAACAATGTAAGAGCTGAATGCCAGTCACAAGCAACCCAGCTAACACATTGATGTTTTGATAACGTAGTATAAATGTTATGTGTAATGATGTGATGATATTACGAAATAATGTTATGGCGACATGGTCTTACAAACGTTTTAGTGATAACTACATCACATTAATGAAAAAACGTTGGTGCGATGTTTTCATAACGTTTCAAAATGTTATGTGTAATGTGATGATATTACAACATAATGTTATGGCGGCATGGTACGTCTTACAAACGTTGAAATCTACCCAAAACGAAGCAACATTTGGAACCGTAGTACCCAACAAATTCAGCTACAATATAGCAGTACAATATGTCAACACAACAGGCAATATTGCATATAATAGGAATATACACATTCTTGGCCTGCCACAAAAAAATGCATCACAAAAAAAATTCACCGGAAGATTCTTCTACACACAAGGCATATTAGGAGAAGGGTAATACTCAACACGCCAAATTAATTGATGCAAAACAAGTGTAACCGAAGGGGTTGGTTATATTGAAGATATTTTAAGAAAACGGGGATTTGGAGGCACAATGAATCAGGTTCTGAAGTTCTCGGTAATTTATTTACATACAATTATAGACTGTGGATATATAATATATACACAGTTGGTAGTTCCAACAGTCAATATTTAAAAGTATCCCTTTTCGAAACGAGCAAAAACGACAGTCAATGTATTATCAAACAACCATAAATAGTCAATACATAGCCGTTTATATTTGAGCATTACTTACCCTAATAATTTAAGTTCATTTACTATTATATTTACTAGAGTAATGTTCTCTAAATTTGTGTTATCAATTCACTGTACGGCACATCATGTAAACTATTCTGGTCACACATATCAAATAAGATGTGAAATCGAAATTTCTGTAAACAGGGTTATTTAGGTTGCCTCTAAAAAGTTTAATGTAATTTACCATATATTTTCACAATAATATGCACACTAAACATGTACAGTGAGCTTTCTAAACTTGTGTTGTCAATAACAATTATTTGTCGCAGAATCTTTAAGCATTTACGTTGCATAAAAGTTTCACTTATACCATTCCAAAGATTTATAATTGTTCTTCATACTACGTTATCTTGTTTTGCTCACTCCCGCAAAACAATCTATTTCCGTGAAAGTATTAAACATGTTCAAGAATTGGACTTCCACGTTTGCCTTTTGTCCTCGTGAACTTAAGAAAATATACAATTGTAATAAGGCTCCACAGATGCATATTTTACAAAGTAAGACTTTCATATGTGCTAATTACAGTAATTAAAACCATTGTGAACTTGTATTGTGCTCAAATTCCTCTATAAATACTAAATGGATTCCATTCCAAAGAATTCAAAATACTGCAGCTCGCCTTGTAACCGGTTCACCACGTATATGTCACATCACGCCAGTTCTTCATCTCCTTCATTGGTTACCAGTTGTATATCGTATTCAGTTTAAAATCTTGATTTTAACATTTAAATGTTTATATAAAACAGCTCCGGGGTATCTTTGTGACCTGGTGTCTGTCATTCATCAAAATAGATATAGTCTTCGTTCAATGAATAGTGTGTTACTGACTCCAGGGAGTGCTAAATGTAAAGTTTTACTAAGTGATTGTGCTTTTCAGACAGCTGCCCCTAAACTATGGAACAAACTTCCTGGTCACATAAGGAATCTTAGGAGTCTAGATAAGTTTAAAACTGAAGTTAAAACGTATCTTTTTAAATTAGCTTTTGATTTTAAATCATGATTTTTATTGTTTACTGAATAATAGTATGATGTAATTAACTTTGTTTTATGTATAATGTACAGCGCACATGAACATATTTGTATGGAATGCGCGCTATATAAATGTAATTATTATTATTATTATTACTTCATTTCAAATCTCATTTAGGCATTTAAACCTCGAAAATTAGCATTCAGGTGTACATGTTCCTTAGCAGTATGGGTACTTCTATTTCCTCAAAATTGTATCACTTCAGGATTAATGGGAATATAAGCAGGATTGCAGAAATTCAACAGTTTGTTTTACTCAAAATATAAATCTTAGTCTACTATATTTATAATACATCGATCATTCCTCCGACCGATCCAATATTCGTAATAGGTGCGTTTCTCAAAATACATTATTGTAGGATTGTAATTTGTTTTAGTAACGATAAGAAATATTTGTAACTTACCATGCAGCGTCCCCCGTCCTGTGCCAATCGAAAATTTTGCTGAAAAACAGGGGGCAATTCTAAGGGTATTGGCTGCAATGTAGCCATTTCTTAACACGCACGCATTTGAATTGAATAGCAGAACCAACGATGATGTTCGCTTAAGGGAACTGTTACGAAGTCAGGTCATTTAAAAAGTCAACATAATAGAGAAAACCAAAAGTATGGGAAAGGAACACTAAAATGAATTAGGATCGGAATCAAGGAGTTTTAACGAGAACGAAATTAGGATTATTCTAATTATTTCACAATTCACAAAAACACACACGTATAAACAAGTATAATTCAGCAAAAGGAACCTCATTTAACAGCAAGTGTCACGAAAATACACAATCATATGCAATTGGCCATTCAAATTAAATGGGGGAGGTACCTCCAATTTAGGCGGAATCCTGGTCTTGAGTTTGCCGGGGGTGGCATCAAGATGCTGGCCCAACTGGCGAAGGGCGAAGGGCGAAGACGGCGGTCAGTTCGGCAGCTAGATGAAATCGGTCCGTCTCATCAAAAGCCGGCCACGGGTAAGACACCGCCAAGACACGGCCAAGACACAGGCAAGTGGCAGCACTCGGCAATCTGGGAGATCGCCCCCACCCCGGCAAACTTAAGCTAAGAATTCCCCTAAGGGCTAATTTTCAACCCCTTTTAAAGTCTGTCAGGAATTCCAGTTTCCAATCCACTGGCCGCCAATGGAACTCAGAATTAGAACGAATTCTTGAGGACAGAACCAAAGTTCGCTGCAACAAAAGCGACGGGCGTAAGAAGAACGCGTGCTGTTGGCCTTTACTTAATCCTACTTTGCATTTACAAACTTTAAATAACTTAAATTACTCTACAAATTCTTAACAGAACTTAAGAACAGAGTGACTAAAGTAAATTTTGCACTGAGCCAGGAAAGCTACACCCAAAAGTTGAGAGCATGGGGAGAGGCAGTAGTGCAACAATAGGTTATTGTTCTCGGCTGCACAGCTACATATGTATCTGGAGCATCGCACAATGCAGAGTAAACTGGGTTGGTGCATGAATAGGGCGCTGTGCTAGAGGGAGGGATGCACACATATACTAAAGTACAATAAGGATTGCTCTACAAGGCATGGCCGCATACTTGTTCCAAATCATGACAATAGAGAGAAAGGAATGTGAGAAAGAAGTAAAGGAAAAGAAAGTTTTACAAGGACCGTGAAGGGATCACCAGATGATTCATATATTTAGATCGGTCACACTCAACACTAGATTGAAAAGAATGGTAGGTAAGCTGATAGTGCAGTGGAGGGACCAGGTGACCAACCGGGTCAATAAGAGGTAGCCTACTGAATATTACATTCCCAAACGGGGTTCTAAACTTTCAGTTGGTCTAGATACATTCAACAAAACGGGGGCATCCGATTTTGCTATCACTGAGCACAGAAATGATTACAGAGCGTGTAAGTTGACATCGAGAACGTACGAGAGTTTACGAGAAACCGAACTTCCGGGCACCTCGAATAGGAGCTTCAACGTGTAAAGCGAGTAGTTTTCTTTAAATTATTTGTTTTGACGCTGTTCTTTTTACTGAAAGATAGATACAAACTTTTAGCAAAATATTATTTTTCATTTCAATTTACAAAATGTGATCGATATATCAAATTAGGGAAAAGAGGAACGAAAAAGTATACTACGTCATAGTACGTCATTCGCCATTGTCTGGTAGTCCACGAGCCAGTCTTAGCGTAGACCATTATAAGGCGGTCGTCGCATATGTACGTACGTTAACTTACGTCCGCAGCAGGCGCAGCCGGCGCATGTAGTATACAGGGGTTTTGGGGGGCCGGGCTTTCTCTGCTGCGACAATGAGCCAATCACGTTGCAAACCTGACGCTCAGATCAAACATTTGTTTTCCTACTTTTCTCCAATATTTAGACAGTCATGCATATTTGTATATATTGTAAAATTAATTTTGAATTTATCATCCATATTTATGGCCGTTTCATGGTTCAAATCTTCGTAAAAACAAAGTATTATAGAAAACAAAATCAACCACACGTAAAAGTCTTATAGCCGGCGGCTCGGAGGTGCCCGGAAGTTCAATCGTGACCTTTATGCGCGAGACTTACACGGTCTTCAGATTAGTTTCCTAATAAATTCAAATTTATGCACGCATGCGCATAAATGTGCCCTGCAGGTAAAAAGCGAAATCGGCCCATTGAAATGTACAGAGGTCCAAAAAGTTTTGTCATTTTCTCTCAATTTCTCCAAGATTTGTCCCATTTGGTTTTGGAAAAGTACCTGAAATCGTCATAGGTATTACTTTCTGGTCTAAGTGGTTTTTGGGGGTACATAATAAGAAACTTTAAAAATGTGTTCGTCCCGTGCACAGACGATCAGGTTGACCGGAGATTGCGCGTTAAACCCGGCCCGCGATACGAGAAAATCACGCTGCGATAGTCAGCGGCAAAAAGTGCAACGTGGATTGTACCCCGAAGCACACGGTTAGTTGTTGGCACTCGTGTGGAAAGGAGCCTACCTATGACAATTTCAGGTACTTTTCTAAAGCCAATTGGGACAAATCTTGGAGAAATTGAGAGAAAATTACAAAACTGTTTAGACCCCTGTACATTTTCAATGGGCCGATTTCGCTTTTTGCCTGCAGGGCCCATTTATGCGCATGCGTGCATAAATATGAATTTATTAGGAAACTGGTCAGTTCGGGCGGTCGGCATGACGTCACTAGGTCTTGTATTTTTTTCTCTGATTGGTCGGTGGTGGCTACTGGTTGCAACCCTATGGACTCAAAGGGAATGAATAGTGTTGTGGTCAATGGGGAAAAACTAAATTATTTTCCTAACAGCTAACCCTTTTCCTTAAATATTTCCAAATTTCATTGTTTTATGCAGTAAAAATATCTCCCACGTTATACCCAAACGAATTGTGTTCATTTTTTTATTACTGTAAAAAATGGACAAAACACGTAATTCCCTGTACAAATTGAATAGAGGGCTACCGCGCCCTTTGCCCGACGCCGGTGCAATTGGTGGAACAGCCTCCGACCAAGAGAATCCCCGCCCCTTCAGTCCCAACTGCAGTTGGGATTTCCCAACTACTCCGTCCAGTTGGGACCGGTCCCATCTACAGTTCGAGCCGGTCCGGGTATAGTTGGGCCAATACCAAAGTTGGGGCGTAACATCCCCATTCTCCTAGTCGGCATCAGGTCACTGGGTCTTGTTATTTGTCTCTGATTGGTCAGTGGTGGCTGTTATTGATCGCACCCTCTGGACTCAAAGGGGAATGAATAGTGTTGTAGTCAATGGGGGAAAAAACTAAATTATTGTCCTTACAGCTACACTTTTCATTAAATATTTAAAAATTTCACTGTTTTATGCAGTAAACATATATCCCACGTTATACCCCCAAAAAATGTTTTCATTTTTTGTATTACTATAAAAAAATTGACAAAACACGAAATTCCCTGTACAAATTGAATGGAGGGCTTTGCCCGACGCCAAGTGCAATTAGTGGAACAGCTAGCCTCCGACCAAGAGAATATTGGGATCGGAAATAATTGACATATCGCGGTCGAATCGCGTCAACGCAGCTTGTCAATTATTGTCCAATCACATCAAGTATAATTCCACGTGGAACGCGCAAAATCTGAGACAAACAAAAATTACCACACAACATTCCCATAGGGTTGTCTAAGGGGCGTGGTTAACTCGTAAACGGCGAAAAGGTCAATTCTAGACTGGTTCCACAGTGGGCAAGTTCGAGTGGCGACCATTTGTCGACTACTGGTCGATTTTGCCTGGTACCCATGATATATTTCGTGCATTGGTTACCACGGAAAATCGACAAGAGTACCGGTAGTTGTTGACAATTAGCCTTTTAGAGGTATGGTGGACACAATTGGAGGTCGCTATTTGATTTGGGTATTACTATATTAGGTTTACCCAAATCAAATAGCGCCCTCCTATTGTGTCCGCCATTACTCTAAAATGCTAATGGTCGCCACTCGAACTTGCTCAAGTTGGCTGTGTCCGAATATATACAGTTGTGGGCCACTATCGGATAGGCCTACGGCTTCGGTTTTTGCCATTGGCATGCAACGTTGTTTTTGCTTCTGTCCTAAACAAAAACGCTTGTTTCGGAAACAGCAGTTTTTTACGTCGATCATTAGGACGTTATGTAATATTTAGCATAAACGTGGTGGAATTCGGATTATAGACCTTTCGATTGTTTGTAAACATTCAGCGCCATTTTGCTGGGATACCACAAACACATACATTGGAAACGTGATTGGCAACATATTTTTCCAAAAAACTACTCCTAACACATAAGAAAAAGGCATAATATAGTATTTTGTAGTGCTTGTTGATTAGTTTGTCAACAATCAAAATAGTAATTTGGTAATCTTTAATAACTATTAAATTTGTATTGGGCCTTCCATACTTGCAAAACCGGTTGGCAATACAAAGGTCTGTACATGAATCTTACGAAAACAACACCAATCTGCGCACTTCTGGGTTTCAAAGCGAAGCTCAGTGCAGGCTAAGTAAACAACACATTTGTCGCAAGCATTCATGTGCAATGTATATACAGTAAAATTAAACTTCCTTTCAAATAAAAGTCGCTGTGCACAAAAAAAGGGCGAACGTTTGCATTGTTCGCGTGAGTAGAACGCAGCCTGGCTTACCGAAGTCTGACATCAGTTGGCACGACAACTGGCTCCAAACAAATGGAGATTTTGACTGTTCCTTTGTTGCACATAATAACAAAAGTATTATGGCTCCAAACATTGCATTGACGTCATCACTTCGGTACTCTATTCTGGTTTTGTTCTTTTAGGGCCTATAGTATTAAATCCTCTAAATAGGCCTACGTGTATTCCTAAAACTGATATTGTAATCGCGATTAAAAAACAAAACAAATGGTAATTAAAATATATATAGAGGGTAGCACTGAACTGAAACCAACTCATAATTAACCAGTGCGTAGCGAGGTCCCCCGCCCCCCCCCCCCCCCCAGGGAAACAATGACCGGGAATTTTGGCAGGATTGGACAGAAAACGTAAATATGCAGAGAATAAATAGTAAATAAAACAAATGTCAGGTTTACGCTGGTAAGTGCTAGAGTCGCGTGCAGCTACAGACCAAATAAAGTCATACAAATGTGTTTCGAAAAAAAAGCAGGTGAGCGGTGAGCAGACACCATTTGGCAAGCGTCAACAATGTGACATCATGGGCACACAGGACCAATCAGATGCTAAATAAGCGGAAACTTTTTGGCACGACAGGGGATCAACTCCCCCCCCCCCCCACCCCAAAGAAAAAACATACAAACACCCCCCCCCCCCAAACAAACAAACAAATAAAACAAATAAAAACATCACTTTCCTAAAACAAATTATCCGGAAATATTTTGCCCCTGCAATTTAAAAAAAGGAAGAGGGGGATCCTCTTCTGACGATGGTGACTAAATTTACACATGTATTTATACAGTTGTCGGGCGGATCTAGCCTTTCATTTAGGGAGGGGTTGTACCCACCTACAACGGTACAGTGTACATGTATGGGCCAGCGGTATACACACTGGTAATCAACTTTGCTCAGCTGCGAAGGGGGGGGGGGGGGGGGGGGGGCAGGTTGCAACCCCCACAACCCCCCTCTAGATCCGCCCCTGGTTGTGGTCAGAATGTGTGAATTAATGACAACTAATCTGTCAATTATCTGAAGAGCAAACATGAAATGGACAAATAATACAAGCATCTTAATTCAGGCCTGCATCAATTGGCATTTCATAATATCTACTGTTACCAACAAGCATTTCGCACAATAACTTATGTTCATCAAACACGTACAGAACCACAAATACCAAGTTTTATCAAACTACAATGATAATTTCTTTAAAAAAAATGACATTCATCTTGTGTTAACTATCATGTCAGTCACATTTGCTTACCTGAAAGATGTTGTGTCTGCACTTTTTTGGGCTTTTTGGTACCCCGAAAAATCAGTTTTCACAATGACTGCTTAGCACTAGTTTTTAAATGTAAACGAAAATTGCGGGTGACACCATGTGAAATTAGGCTCTTCTGGGAAGATGTGTGGTTCTGAAAAGAACCGGGGTGAACACTCACCCCGGTTCTTTTCAGGACTACATCATCTTCCCAGAAGAGATTAATTTCACATGGTGTCACCCACAATTTCCGTTTCCATTCTTATTGTTTCCACCATGCAAAGCTTCAAAACGTATTTCAAAATGAACAAAGACGATTGTTGAACTGTTGGGAGCAGGATTTGAACTTGCGACCTCCACAATTTTACCCAGAGAAATACTTGTTTTTTTTTAATTGCTATTGTTCAGAAAATTATTCACTCTTTAGATGAGACATCTAACGAAAATATCTTCAAGTGCGGTATTACGGAGGTCGCAGGTTCGAATCCCGCTCCTGCAAGTTATCTTTGTTAACTTTGAAAATGTATTCAAATTTACCTAGTCAGTTTCCCTTGTAGTTTGTTTGACGAAAATATCTTTCCACAGTTAGTTATCAAATGCGGCCCGACAATATTTCAGTTCTTGCAGGGCGTATTTTTGTATGTGTAAGAGACATGAATGCCTCAAAATAGAAAACACATAGTTTTTCACTGGAATAAAATCAATTCCCCCCCCCCCCCCCATAAAATGCTTGTATTTGAGCTATAGGTACAACTTATTATGCCATCGTACATACACCAGGGGTTTCAGTAAGCTTTTGGCAACAAAAAACGGCAAAATCAAGTGTCTGCAAAAAACATGTTTACTTTCTAAAACGCTGATTTAGTGTGCAAACATTGTATGTCTACATGTAGCTGCATGTGGACTGGCACCGTTATCCCGCTGTGCCAAATTAGGGGCCAAAAAGGGTTCCTCGGAACTAGGAAACAGAGAATTTTAAAACAGGTGCTCATATGGATTCAAATCCTGCATGAGACAACACATGGATTGCGTATTTAGTCCCCAAATAACTCATTTCTTTTTATCATACAAACCACAAGGGAAACTAGATAACATGAAGAAATTGTTAAAGTGAACCCAAAAGAAATGGCAGGATTTAAACCTGCAACCTCCAGGTACTGTACCAGCCATTCTACCAACTGAGTTACCTTGCCCCATCTTGTCCCCTGTGTTGGTGGTTTATGACTTCAAATAGGCTGACCTGACCAGAGAAAACCCTCTCATACAGACGAACATTGTATTCAATACTCAGCTATTAAAAACGGCAATTTTGAACGCATATGAGTTGGTATAGGAAGCTTAAAGACAAAACCTAAAAAAAAAAACTTTACGAAAACTTCACGAACTGAAACGGGTGGCCAAACCTACGTCGAGTTTGCCAGACAAAAATAAATTGTGTTCGATAGGTGATATCCATGAAGAGTTGACTGAAATTGTCCTCTTGCAGGAATTCAAACTCAGCATCCCTCCAAGCATAGAAAGCAAAAGGGAGGGAACAAAACATCACAAAACTCAAACGGGCTGCAGTTTAAACAAACGGGATGCGTTGAACCACAAAACAAATGTTGGTAAATCAATTTTCAAGCCAAATGGGATTTACAGAAAGTGGGAAAGGATAAGCCAGGTTTGGGGGCTCAGTCAAGCACTGAAAAAAAGCCAGTGCTGAATGTGAAAAGAAGTCAAGTAGCCTTTAAGAGGTCTACCGTGGTCTCTGTTCGAATTGAACATAAGGATTGCCTGATGAACTGTTCCAAATGACACATTGACTATGTCAGCAATGTCTAATTGGTGATCCAACGATCCTGACGCACAATTCTTTCAATTTCTTGGACATTTTCGGGGGTTGTGCTCGTGGGGGATCACCCTGACCTCTCGTCGTCCGCCAGTGATGTTCTGCCTTCTTGAAACGTGAATTCCACTCAAAACACCTCGCCCGGCTCATTGCTTTATTGCCGTAGGCTTTGTGAAGCATTTCAAGGGTCTCCGTTGAAGATTTCCCGAGTTTGACACAAAATTTGATGTTCGCTCTCTGCTCAAGTTTTAGGTCCATGGTGAAATCGCAAATGCGCACGTACCAATGGTCACAAAAATGCGTGTAACACAGATGCTGATGTTGATCAAGCGATGTACATGTAATCTTGGAATACTTACAAAAGTTTAACACCTGCGACATGCACATTACTGTGCGACGCTCCATTTGTTCACAACAGGAACAGTCTTGAAACTTTTTGATCGCACCTTGTATATTCGGTGTAATCTTGTTTGATTTCTCTGTTGCACCTGTGGAAACCCTATACATATGTAATGTCATACTTATACTAATGTACAAAATATCAATTTACAATTGAAACTTGTATCTTAACAGATTTCATTTGAGACAAAATTTGAATACTTTTTCAATTTTCCATTACATTTTGGGGGAATTAAAACAAAAAATACCATCTGAGAAAGAAATATGCTCTCACATGCAAACTTAATATAAGCACTTTGTTTGAAATTAATCTCTCTTGTTGAAGCTAGTCAACAGCAATGACGCAAACAGAATAAATCACTGGAAAACAAGCCTTGACCTTATCTTGAACACCCACATAGTCGGCTATAATATCACGCCGTGGAGGATGCTGTCACCGATGATACTGAGGAGATATCTGCCACAGGGAGTTTAACCCCCTGAGCCAGAGTGGAATGATCCAAAGCATATTGACGCCTCTCTTGCTGCAGCCAATAGAGCATCTCGGTGCAGTCCACTTTCATCTTGTCAAGGTAAGGACGGCCCTGTAATGGGAGAGGGATTAAATAACAAGGAAAGTCAGGTACATTTAAAAAAAAAAAGATTCAGTCTTTTTAAACACTGCATAAATATGAAGACAAATTCTTGATATCAAATATTTCCAGACATACAGACCGTGCTCTTATATTACTTTTTTGTTTCATTCTTTCAAATTTTTAAACTGTATGTTTTATTTTTGTCTACTTTGGGCAACTGCATCCCTTTGAAACAAGCTTTTAATTCTTGGTTGCTTTCACACCTCTTATTCACAAAAACATCATCCTTTGCGGGAGCTTCATTATTGTCGGGCCACAAATAAGTCAACATTTGGAAAGTAATTACTCAATGAAACCACTGACTATTTTTTTTCATGCAATGTCCTTCAAAGGTCAATAACTTTAACATTACTGGAAAAATATACATTTATTACAAAAAATATAAATTCAGGAGGAAAAAAGTCTTCCAAAAGTAGAGATAACTAAGCAATACTAAGGTGAACAATTTAAAGATATGGTACACTGATCATTGACAGAGCTGACAAGGCATTTGCAGACAGCATTCAACATATACATGAAATAACAAACCTGTGAAAGTTTAAGCACATTCCGTCACCAGAGTAAAAAGAAAATAGTGGAAAACCATTTTGGTTTAACAGTGATTTTGTGCATGTTCATATGAGCTTCTTTGAATTGTTGAAATCGAAACAAGCCACAGCATTTTTTAAGATACAATATTTTTGAACATGACTGCACTTGAGACGGAAGTATTTCTCAGGAGGATTGGTACTGTTACATCTTTAAGCTTTCAGATTAAAACTAAATTCTGATCATTACCAAAGCTAATCACACCTTAATATTTCAGGGTTTTTTTTTTATGAGACGATTCCACAAAAGAAATTGATGGAAAGAAGATGAAATGGAGAAAAGTTAATTGAAAATTAAATTATTATGACTACCTCAATTACAAACCAGCCTACCCCCCCTACACCCCCCCCCCCTCCCCCACCCCCCCCCCCCCCCACCCCCCAAAAGAAGGCATTAGTACCAATCTTTCCACGAAATTTGATTGAATAAACCTTTTACATGGCAGTCACCTGTGAGGTTTTTATTCAAATTCTGTAACAATGTCAGCACAAAAGCTCTATGCATGCCTATCCAAGGGTAACGAGCACATTAACTTCTATAATTGTTGCCATACATAGGGCCTCTATTTCCAAAATGACTAAGGCCTGATTCAAAGAGAATAGCTCCCCAACCAGAATGCCTACCACATACATGGAATGTTGGTGTATCGGCAAACATCCTGTGGACAAATTTGAGCTTATCTGTAAGATGGGCATCTACATCATGAAGTCTAGTGTAGAGTTCACTGCGCTGCCTAGCCTCCTTAAGACGAACTACTGAAGAACCTCTGTGGCCTATTACAAACAAAAAACAACAAATCCAAACAAAGATATTTAAATTCAAAGACAAATACATTCAGGACTTTTACACATGCACATGCACCCAAACTTCTTAAAGATGTCCGTGCTCTTTTTGGCTTTCACCCCGAAAAAAATATTGTTTAATTAAATTGCTACTTTTCGAGCAATACGAGTTATTCAATTATAAATGAGACTGCCCACCCAAATTTAGTTATTGAACAATTATTTTACAAATGTAACATTATTTGTGGCCCAACATTAATTTGTATCTTTGTGAGCATTAGATGCGAGAAAGCAACCATGAATAAAAGCCTTTTTGGATGGTTGCAGATTCACATCAAATTATTTTTTTCAGAAAAATGTTGTCAAAGAGGACACAGACAATATATCTTTAAGACCAAATATATCAGATATAAATTGTATTTTACCATAACTGCAGTGCTATGTCCATCGTAGCTACAGAGCGACTCCCACTTTACGATCAGTTTTGATCACTTTTCATGAGACAAAAAGAAGGATTTTATTCTATTCACACGCACAGGACGGGAAAACAACAAGAATTGAATCCGGTGCTGGAGTTTACGGGACCACTACTCCAAAACCACAATGAGGAAAGTTTTCAAAATGTGCTTATATTTTAGCCACATATCTTGCCTTTATACATCAGAAAATATAGGATTGCTGACGATGTATAACTGGACTTATGGACAGTTCCGTCAACCCCGTCACTAAGAATTTTATTCTATTCACACGCACAGGACGGGAAAACAACAAGAACTGAATCCGGTGCTGGAGTTTACGGGACCACTACTCCAAAACCACAAGGAGGAAAGTTTTCAAAATGTGCTTATATTTTAGCCACATATCTTGCCTTTATACATCAGAAAATATAGGATTGCTGACGATGTATAACTGGACTTATGGACAGTTCCGTCAACCCCGTCACTAAGGATTTTATTCTATTCACACGCACAGGACGGGAAAACAACAAGAACTGAATCCGGTGCTAGGGTTTACGGGACCACTACTCCAAAACCACAATGAGGAAAGTTTTCAAAACGTGCTTATATTTTAGCCACATATCTTGCCTTTATACATCAGAAAATATAGGATTGCTGACGCTGTATAATTGGACGTATGGACAGTTCCGTCAACCCCGTCACTAAGGATTTTATTCTATTCACACGCACAGGACGGGAAAACAACAAGAACTGAATCCGGTGCTGGAGTTTACAGGACCACTACTCCAAAACCACAAAGAGGAACGTTTTCAAAATGTGCTTATATTTTAGCCACATATCTTGCCTTTATATATCAGAAAATATAGGATTGCTGACGATGTATAACTGGACTTATGGACAGTTCCGTCAACCCCGTCACTAAGGATTTTATTCTATTCACACGCACAGGACGGGAAAACAACAAGAACTGAATCCGGTGCTGGAGTTTACGGGACCAATACTCCAAAACCACAAGAAGGAAATTTTTCAAAATGTGCTTATATTTTAGCCAAATATCTTGCCTTTATACATCAGAAAATATAGGGTGGCTTACGATGTATAACAGGACTTATGGACAGTTCCGTTAACCCCATCACTAAGGATTTTATTCTATTCACACGCACAGGACGGGAAAACAACAAGAATTTAATCTGGTACTGGAGTTTACGGGACCACTACTCCAAAACGACAATGAGAAAATGTTTCAAAATGTGCTTATATTTTAGCCATATGTCTTGCCTTTATACATCAGAAAATATAGGGTGGCTGACGATGTATAACTGGACATATGGACAGTTCCGTTAACCCTTTCAGCCCCGCATTGTTTATTGGCATGCAGCCTCTGGTGACCACATTGTTCACGCACAAAGCACTTCACGATCGACTTTATTCGACATTGGGGCTGAAGCGGGGTTTCGTGCACGGGCAACTATAGTCGCAATTAGGGCTAAAAGGGTTAACCCCGTCACTAAGGATTTGATTCTATTCACACGTAGAGGACGCGAAAACAACAATACATGTAATTGAATCCGGTGCTGGAGTTTACGGGACCAGTACTCCAAAACGACAATGAGGAAATTTTTCAAAATGTGCTGCTATTTTAGCCATATATCTTGCCTTTATACAAAAGAAAATATAGGGTGGCTGACGATGTATAACTGGACATATGGACAGTTCCGTTAACCCCATCACTAAGGATTTTATTCAATTCACACGTAGAGGACGCGAAAACAACAATAATTGAATCCGGTGCTGGAGTTTACGGGACCACTTCTCCAAAACGACAAGGGGGAAATTTTTCAAAATGTGCTTATATTTTAGCCATATATCTTGCCTTTATACATTAGAAAATATAGGGTGGCTGACGATGTATAACTGGACTAATGGACAGTTCTGTTAACCCCATCACTAAGGATTTTATTCTATTCACACGCCCAGGACGGGAAAACAACAAGAATTGAATCCGGTGCTGGAGTTTACGGGACCACTACTCCAAAACCACAATGAGGAAATTTTTCAAAATGTGCTTATATTTTAGCCACATATCTTGCCTTAATGCATCAGAAAATATAGGATTGCTGACGATGTATAACTGGACTTATGGACAGTTCCGTCAACCCCGTCACTAAGGATTTTATTCTATTCACACGCACAGGACGGGAAAACAACAAGAACTGAATCCGGTGCTGGAGTTTACGGGACCACTACTCCAAAACCACAATGAGGAAATTTTTCAAAATGTGCTTATATTTTAGCCACATATCTTGCCTTAATACATCAGAAAATATAGGGTGGCTGACGATGTATAACTGGACTTATGGACAGTTCCGTTAACCCCACCACTAAGGATTATATTCTATTCACACGCACAGGACGGGAAAACAACAATAATTTAATCCGGTACTGGAGTTTACGGGACCACTACTCCAAAACGACAATGAGGAATGTTTTTAACATGTGCTTATATTTTATACTACTCGGTGCAGTGTTAGATTTAACGTCAGGCGGGAAAAACATTAGGCATGTTATTTGGAGCTAATCGCATCCTTCCAAAAGATTGATTCTACAAATAAAACCTTCCTACTAAAAACACTGCGTCGCGCGTTAAACACATCGACTGCAGTCCTAATTACCATATCCCACTATTATGTGGGATATGGTAATTACACAATTCCAGGGGTTAAGATCGAGCAAGGCATGGTGGGAAAACATGGCGCCGCAAGATCGTACCCATGGTAACGAGGTTGGTGTTTCTGGTACAGTTCCCCATCTTTCACGCCTACGGCGCTCTACCACTGATCTCTACTACACTGTAGTAGAGATCAGTGCGCTCTACCCGGTAAATGACGCATGTACATCGTATACACAATAGGTCTACATGTGCAATTTCGTAAGTTGCAACAACTAACATCGAATTACCCTGATTTTCTCCCTTTAGCGAAGGCTCGCGTAGGCGTACAGGCGTACCCCTAGAACTATGGGGTTCCGACAGGAACCCCATAGAAAGACGCCGATTTTTCCCATAGGCTACAGCAAGAATAAGAAAGTCATTCCCATGCAATCACGTTTCTACATTGTACACAAGAATTACTGCACGGTTTTCCCCAAAAATCATAATATGCCTCATTTACATCCTCACCTTGCTTGCGCCAAGTAAATTTTCGCCTGAAACGGTTCCAATTTGCGGGGAAAAAATGACAAAAATCTTCAGTCGTTCCGAAGCGATCACACACACACACACCATAGGAAGCCGCACACACGAAGCTCCTGTTTGGTATCCCGGCATGCATCCTGCCGGGTCATGTGCGGGGGGCCGTGGGTCGATCAAGTCATGATTATTCATCGAAAATTTAAAGCGCGGTACAACGACAGGCAATGCATGCAGCAGACGGTATATAACGGACACGCGGCAGTTGCCTGCCGTACCGCGCTTCAGATTTTCGATGAATAATAATGACTTGACCGACCCACGGCCCCCCCCCCGCACATGACCCGGCAGGATGCATGCCGGGATACCAAACAGGAGCTTCGTGTGTGCGGCTTCCTCGATGGTGTGAGTTTGTATATGCCGGCAATCGTGGACCTAGGACAAAAGAATTCGAGCGTAGACAAAGGGGTCCACGTTTGACCTAACGTCCACGATTGAAAATCGTGTACAACACCAATGGGAGGCCTTCCGAAAAAGTTAGAGTATAAACAAAAGAGGAACAATGGGAGGTCCACGATTGCACCCGTTTACATGACTGTGTGTGTGTGTGTGTGTGTGATCGCTTCGGAACGACTGAAGATTTTTGTCATTTTTTTCCCGCAAATTGGAACCGTTTCAGGCGAAAATTTACTTGGCGCAAGCAAGGTGAGGATGTAAATGAGGCATATTATGATTTTTGGGGAAAACCGTGCAGTAATTCTTGTGTACAATGTAGAAACGTGATTGCATGGGAATGACTTTCTTATTCTTGCTGTTCTAGCCTATGGGAAAAATCGGCGTCTTTCTATGGGGTTCCTGTCGGAACCCCATAGTTCTAGGGGTAGTACAGACGTATAGGTACATGCTTGCGATCAATCAGCAAAGAACGGTAGAATCGATTCTTATCAGAGCCCGTAATATAAAACATTTTAGAATCGAATACATTGCCGAGTCGATTTGTTACGCCCCAACTATGGCATTGTCCCAACTATACCTGGGCCGGCTCCAACTGTAGTTGGGACCGGTCCCAACTGCGACGGAGTAGTTGGGATATTCCAACTACAGTTGGGACTGAAGGGGCGGGGATACGGAACCGCACGTGAATATATGCATAAATTACAATAATCGTATGGTGGGCACCAGGCTTGGAAAGGAAGTTTCGTGGGTTCGACGCACGTGGCTGGCCAGCCGGCTATTATTTATGGTTAGTAGGCCAAGCTTGCTAAACATCATACCATGGACGAAATCAGCAACGCCAACGCTTCACTATTTAACCAATTTGAACATAATTTCATCATTTTTGTTTAAAAAATATCAGCCATGTTGTGGTTACTGCCTGCCACGACTGGGCCAGGATTGAAGTAGTGGTCCCAACTACCCTGTATGGTTGGGACTCCACTAAGCACTGAATAAAGTGAAATTGTGTTCAAGTAATACGTACGTATTACTTGAACACAATTTCACTTTATTAAAATATTATCAACCATGTTATGGTTGCTGCCTGCCACAGTTGGGCCAGGATTGAAGTAGTGGTCCCAACTATGGTTGGGACTGCGCTAGGCACTGAATACTCATTCTTATTACTTGAACACAATTTCACTGTATTAAAAAAAATATCAGCCATGTTATGGTTGCTGCCTGCCACTTTTTGGGCCAGGATTGATCGAAGTAGTGGTCCCAACTATGGTTGGGACTGCGCTAGGCACTGAATACTCATTATTATTACTTGAACACAATTTCACTGTATTAAAACAATTATCAGCCATGTTATGGTTGCTGCCTGCCACAGTTGGGCCAGGATTGAAGTAGTGGTCCCAACTATGGCTGCATGGGACTACACTGGGCACTGAAAAGTCATTCTTATTACTTGAACACAATTTCACCGTATTTAAAAATTATCAGCCATATTATGCATTGCCTGCAACAAAGTGGTGGTCCCAACTATGGTTGGGAGGGATGGACTGCACTAGGCACTTAAAAAACTCTTATTACTTATAAACACATTCTTATTACTTGAACACATTTCACTTTATTTAAATAATAAATAATTAACGAATTGATATACAATTGCAGGGTATTTTTGTATTGTTACAGACGAAAAATGTGAAGGAATCGAGACAAGTGTATTCGGCACTCTGAGACTATTACCCCAATCACATGCTAATAACATATTTGAGGAAACAAAACATTATGTCTGTTTCCTTTTGTTCAAGAGTGTGAAACTGTTTTTCATGTGTATGAGCGACGCGAAGTAGCATGAAAGCGACCATGCATGCCGCCCGCGCCCGACACAACTCACCCCCCCCCCCCCCCCCCCCCCCCCCCCCCCCCCTTGGAGATCAATAATGACCCCACCTTACTCCCGGCCTTCAATTTGTTATAACCGTCCATGCACCATTGTACATATGTACATGTTTATACACGTGGCCGGCCCGGCCAGAGATTTGCATAACAGTGCAGCCCCAAACCCCGTGTCATGCATAATCATGACGAATGGCTTTTTCAGTCATGCGCCTTACAAATAAATACGACACCCCCCGTCGTGTTTAGTCCCAACTATAGTTGGGATTTCCCAACTGTCCGGTTCTAGTTGGTACCGGCCCAACTATAGATGGGACTGGCCCAAGTGTAGTTGGTACCATGACCGTAGTTGGGGCGTAACAGATTTACTAGGAGACAGCGCCCTCGTTATTTTAGCGGAAGGAAAAAAGGAACACGAAGGTCTTGGAACCAAGGCCTCCGAGTTTGAAGCCAACAGTCAACGATCCTTGACAGACTCAAATAGATCTACAATTAACCCCATTTATAGGCCACATGGACCTCTTATTACAAATTTACTGTGGGTGCACAAAATATTAATGAGCTTCCCCGAGATTTGCCGAGATTTGGTCGGATAAAAATAGAAATGACATCATCGTAGAGACGAAGAAAATCTCTTTCGACTCGTACATTTTGTACCACGAACATACCGTTTACGTTCGTTTGTGTTTTGCCTTCCGATCCGATTTTGGAGATCTTTTCGGACGAAATAAAGGTACAGATTTTCATGATTTTGGGCTGCTAAATCGTTAAAAATCTCACATGAGGAGTTAATGAAAGACTAAAAAAGGGTAGTTTCTGAAATATATGGCGGCGGTGTCACGATCATGGCTGCCTATTCCTTCCCCCATGCTGTATGCATGAAGCAATAATGCTGCGATCACTGGGGTAACCTTTTGGTGACTGATTGCTTTATTGGTGAAATTTACATTATGACCAATACTCTTTCCATGCACTTGCAAGTCAACTTTTTTTTATTATGCCCGAGGCTGAATTATGTACATTGTAGTTTTACATCTCTGCATGACTGAGGCAAAAAAAATTAAAAAATGTAACAAAAAAGTTAGTTCCCACTGCACTGGAACCTACATAGTACATATTGGAGAAATTTTGTCTGTCATGAAAAACTTTCATACTTTAAAGATATCCTTACACGCTAAATGTTCAAAAGCCTAGTATTTTTGGCCATATAATACTTTCAACACCCAGTTTGGTGAATTTTAATGCAAGGTTTCCATGCTGGTTCAACCTTAAATACGACAGCTGCGCATGCGAGGAAATCTACACATAGGCCTGCAGTACCAGCTATTTAAAAGACTACTCTATTAACCCTAACCCTCCAGGGTATTTTGGCTTGAAACCCTGCCAGACGCATCAGATTGCATACTTTGTCACATTGACTTGTGTGCAGAGTGCAGCAAGGTCAAGCTGTCACCACAGATGCACTGTGCTGCTTCTGGCATGGTTAGGCCTTTGGGTTAAACTTTAAAGGGGACCTGAGAATACTAATTAAAGGTGATAGGATCTCATCTAAATGAACTTGAAAATGTTTTTCAGACCTTTCTCAAATATTTTGAGCTGTATTGGAGTTTCTTTGTTTTTTTTTACATCCCGCACCATGCCCGTGGAATAATTAGGGCCGGGCATGCCCCTTTAAAGGACCCTAACTTTACCATACTTTAAGGTATAAACTTATAATTGGTACCATTAGTTTTCTTTTTGGAAGCTCTCTCCAATGATACCAAGTTTGTAATATTTGGACCAAAAAACCCCAAAACTGCCGACCACCCTACATAAGGACACAAAGAGTATGTGTTGGTATGAATTTAGCTTCTACAACGAGGTAAAACGTTAAAATAATCCTGTTAAAGTTTTGATTTCAATTAACGCGACATCTCGTATCCAGGACGTTAGTCTGAGTGCAATGAAGACATCGTCCAACCTGGGCTAGGCTCATGACGTGAGATTCGCCATTTAGAGCTGGAAACACTCCTGTTGGGTTCGCAAGGGTCGGTTTTTTTATTGCTGATATCTTCCATTTCCCTAAATATATCAACCAAACATTCACCCAAAATGCAGAGTAGTAATTCATGCAGCTTGTCATCCCCTCAAAATGAGAATATGCTCAAGTTAAACCCGAAAAAAATGAATTTTTCGTGCAACTTCGGTGCATGCACAAACCAGCTGTGTACAAAGTATTGGAGCGGATTTTTGAACATGAACATGAACTGCGTGCGCCTCGGGGCTTGATATACAACGGCTGTTTGCTGATCGCTGTCAGTATTTCAAGCTAGGAAAAGATTGGAAAATAACCAACCAATCAATCCTTCCTTAGTCCTTGACAACAACTGTCCAACGTTAAAGTTTACATGATGTGTGGCACAAATAATGCAGCCGGTTATTTCAAGATTTATGTACTTGGGCCTATTAATGCACCTATGAATTGATAATGACCCCCCCCCCCCCCCCCCTTCCTGGCCTACCACACCTTTGAGGTGGGGATTTGGTCACGTTTTTTAAGCCCCAGGGTGGGAATTTTGGTCATCATACACTGGGGATAAAGGTACAAATTCTCTGATGTTAATTTAGAGCATATTGTGGGCTAGCTTGAGAAATCCAGCTCGAGGCTCATGACATGTGAGATTCGCGGAAATATGCACAGAAATCTGTGAAAAAATGTGCAACATTGCAAAAAAATGCGATGAAATGGGCAACATCGCTAATATCTGCGCAGAAATCTGCAATGGTTGAATTGATGTCCCTTCAGGGACATGATACTCGCCAAAAATAATTACTTTACAATTTATACAAAGTAACATGTTACTAGTTTTTAATGCCAAGTATGTTTAGCCTGATCGGTAAATATGATAGATACATGTATAACGATCAGTGACACAGGCCAAGATTGTCAGTTGGTTTGTCCATTTTATGACAAGTGTAATTTCATGTAGTGCATGGAGGAGTAACATTCCTCTAGGATACTACTTGACCGTGTTTAGCCCCACTAGTGTGTCTGGCGGATCGCAGCTGATCAGCCCGCAATTCGCCAGAAACACTAGTTGGGCTAGACCATGTTGAGTTGTTGTTGACCTCTTCACAAGATATAATTCAAAGTAGCATTAAGATAACCTGATATTGTAATGTTTCCCATTATTTTTAACAATTTTGTATCTTTTCGTACTTGACATGCTTGCTACCATGCAGCATGGAGGAATAACATGTAGGCAATTCTACCCTACATTTTTTTTTTATTTCATTTCTCTCAAGGAATGAAACATTTAGCCATTACATTATATTTCACTTTTATACATTTTTTGGGGAGTAGGGTCTATTTTTGAATTGTTTTCATGTTAACTCTTTCACTACGGTATTATAATGGGGGCTGTGACGTAATTGTTTTACAGAATGTTTACAACGAGCCGCTCTGAGCGGCTTGCCGGCAGGAATAGGCTTTTTTCGAGCCGCTGTGAGCGGCGCGCCGTAGCGGAAGAGTTAAACAACTAGTTGCCAATATACAAAACGTTGTTGCTAGATTATTTTGAATGGCTGAATTTTACACTGTTATACTCTTTTGCCAGGAAACGCTGTTAATACAGCGTTTCTTGGCAAAAGATCGCGCACTCTTGCATAAAACTCAAGACAGAATTTTCTAAAACAAGCATCTGAGTGTTAGTATTTTGTAACACAAGGTAGTGCATGAAAACAAGTTGGATATCCATTGTGTGTTTCCTTTAATTTGTATGTGAAATCCAGGACTCCGGTTTTGCCAGCCGTTTTGAATCCAAGGCCTGTGATCAGTACTTATCAACAATTGGGGCTGCTTGCATCACTCCAATGAATCCAGTGAACATACATACTAGCAATATGCCCAAGCTACAACACAGACAGAGTGAACAGGCCAGAAAAAGGATGGAGCGTTGTCAGTACTTGGTGAGTAGTCAATAAGTGGTAGAGAGAGAGTGGAACATTGCCAGCACTTGGTAAGTAGTCAAGTGGTAGAGAGAGAATGGATCGTTGTCAGTTCTTTGTGAGTAGTCAATGAGTGGTAGAGATCAATGCAGCATTAGCAGTACTTGGGGAGTAGTCAATGAGTGGTAGAGAGAGGATGAAACATTGCCAGTACTTGGTAAGTAGTCAAGTGGTAGAGAGAGAATGGATCGTTGTCACTTCATGGTGAGTAGGCCTAGTCAATGAGTGGTAGAGAAATCAGCATTGCCAGTATTTGCGGAGTAGGCAACAAGTGATTCAGAGATGATTCATGGAGCAGTGTCAGTACTTCGCGTGTCAACGAGTGCTAGAGAGAGGATGGATCATTTCCAGTATTAGTGAGTAGTCATCACATGTATGACTCTGGGCCAAATTTTTATATACATTAGTTTTCCATGTTTTGTTTTGTTTTTTACATTTTCAGGCTACAGAATCTCCAGAGCCAATGTATGACCTGTCTAATTGTGAAATCAATGAGGTATGTACATGTTCCAAGTGAAATGTAGCTTTCCAGGAGCCTTGCAGCAATAATGCTTTCCTTATCTTGCGGCAATGCTGAATAGAAAAGACTGGCTTAAATACCATAATAAACTGCTTCCCCATAAATTCTACAATTGTAATTTTGTTTTACTTTCTCATCTTTATTGCAGATTCCAAGTAGTACATTCTCAATGTGCAAGGTGTTACGAAAAGAAGTAAGTCATATCAGATCAAAGTGAACTTGAAAAATTCCATCAATGTAATCAACAGTTCAGTTCATATTGCTGTCGTTACAGCAACTTGTGCATTTTTCATATGATATACTAAAATCTTTTTGAATGTGAGGTTTCAGAAACGTGGCACATTCTGCCCTCTTTACTGCAGGCATTGATTCTAAGTGACAACTACCTGTCATCACTATCAGGAGGTGGAAACATGAAAGATCTTTATATGCTACGGGTAAGTTCTTTACTCAAAAGATTGTTAACTCTCAGCCTCAGGTGTATTGTTTTATTATTTCTGTGTGTAATAGTGTTCTGCAGCTGTGTCATTCTCGTTATATTTGAGAATAAATAAAAAAAAATTAAATACATGTAGAAGTTGTAGATAGAAGTCTTGCATTGTCACTAATGTGGTAGTAAAAACAGTACAACTGGGAACAATAGTCCAAGTGACAGCAAATTGGGCGAAAGAAGCATAGAGCAGAAGCCTTCCAAAGAGTGAACCTAATTGCTTCTTCTTGTTTTATGTTCATAACTGAAAAATATTGTGAAAATAATGCTGGTAAGCAAAAGGTCTACAGTATTATTCTGTGTTGATTTTTTTAGGTCCTTGATTTGCATAACAATAAGTTGTATGAGATACCGGATGCAGTGACTGACATCAGTGGTCTGCAAGTTTTGAATGTAGCAAACAATCACCTCAAGAAACTTCCAAGTGGTATCGGTAAACTACAGGCTCTGCAGACACTAAATGTCCAAGGTACACAACATTTTAAAACTTGAGGACACACAATATTTGACTTTTAGCTTGCTTTTACTTGTTGGTTTATGTTTTGCAGGAAGGGAGCAAGATGATGTTTAAAGTGAACCTCCATAAGTCATGTATTTTCAGCTGTTATTCAGATCAGTAAAGTTACATAGCTTTTTCCCATGCAGTATCCCACCTATATGTCAGCATGAGCATCTATAGGTAAATGTGCTAAGTTCTGATATTTTGTATGTTTTGCAGGTAACCAACTTAAGGAACTACCAGAGAGCATTGTCCATATGATGTCATTGAGATCACTAGACATCTCTAGTAATAAGATCAAAGATCTGCCTTCAAAACTCTGCTACATTAGGGCACTTGAGGTAACAATTTCATTTGGTTATTCATAAATACCCGGGACAGTTTCAATATTGCTATTGGTCGAGAGCCTGTCACGTGGGTGTGTTTGAACCTTTTTTTAAACACGGCTGGAAATTGTTTAAACACGGTGTGTCAAAATTGGTTGTTCTCAGCTGATACGCAATGGAGAAAGCATTGTACGCACCGCACATAAATCTAATGAAGTTCGCATAGACAAAGCTAACATGTATATCATGCACGCGCATGCGCGCACATGATGGGCAAGCCATGGGACACCTTCACACGTACATAGGCCAAAATAAAAATCGTTTGGTTGTCCTCCTCACCCCTTTGCCAGTGGGGGGGGAGGTAGGCGGGCGTTTTTTTTTACATTCCCCGGAAGTCCAACTTCAAACCATACACAAAGTAAAACAAACACACAAATGTTGTTAGGCCGATAAACAGTTTAATATACGTAATACGGCTGCCTCTTCAGCGATGGCCGCCGGGTCCTTTACTCCATCCGAACAACACAGACCGTAGCCCTAAGGCTGCCAGTGCTGACACTGTCTCCTGGGGCTCAATGTCACTCTGTGGACCACTTTTTGGTGGATGCGACATTTGTGTGTTTCAGCTACCTCACAGAGTTTCGATGTGGTAGCCACACTGCACATACAATCAAACAAGACTGAGTTTGCAATGAATGCTGAGCGTGTAATAAAGATGCCATCTTGGCTTCCCCTGTGCATACACGTTCAGTTGATGCATTTTTTTGTTTGAATATTTATTATTTAATCGTTTGTGTAAATATACCAAATAAAATTCCAAACTAAATATTTAAATATATAGTGTTTTTCAAAGTGAACAAAGAAACTGGCACGAGCGGGATTCGAACCTGCGACCTCCGGGTTACTGTACCAGCGCTCTACCAACTGAGCTATCTTGCCCTATGTTGGCGGTCTCCCAGATTGTCAGTATCTTTGTTCGAGTGGGCACTAGTCAGAAGTCATAAACCCAGAATGCCGTGTAGCCAGGGATCACACCCAATTTTACGATACAACCTGGGAAGCGACATTGTGGAGATCACTTAATGAGAATACGACTTTTTAACTTATAATTCGTCAAACAATCCACAAGGGAAACTGACTAGGTAAATTTGAATACATTTTCAAAGGGAACAAAGAAACTGGCACGAGCGAGATTCGAACCTGCGACCTCCGGGTTACCGTACCGGCGCTCTACCAACTGAGCTGTCTTGCCCTGTCTTGCCCTGAGCAACTGACAATTTGGGAGACCGCCAACATAGGCCACTCTGCATTTGTGTATTTCTGTACCGCGTGTATTTCTATCAAGATATTTATTGTGCCAAGTCACACACTGATACTAGAATATGGACTTTCAAACTCTAGAGTAAAAGGTAGGGTCGTGTTTGTGCATTACAAATAACAAAATAAAGATGGAAACGAGATTGGAACGAATCAACAAGCGAAATCAATTCGAGTTCTAAAATAAAATAAAAAAAATAAATAAATAGGGGCGGGCAGTCGAGGACAACCAAACCGTTTTTTGTTTTTGGCCTTAGCTGATACGCATGCATACATTTTGTATGGTGGAAATTCAAAAAAAAAGTGGGGTGAACAATCTTCACATTTTTGTCATGTTTTTTGGGAAGTCTTTGCTTTCCTCATAAGGAGACATTTATGAATGGGGATAAAAGTGTGATGAACAGATCTTTACCAGTCAATAATAACCTTGGAGGATTGTGGCCATTGTTAATAGACCTTGCCTTTGGCTTGGACCATTAACAGTGGGGAAAAATAGTTCATCACACTTTTATCCCCTGTAATTCAACAGGTGTTTGCCAATATAATGTTGAAGAACACCAAGCGTAATAAATCAAACCCATTGTACATGTATATACTACCCAATACACATTGTCATGGAGAATTAATGACGAGGCCCCTGTCATTGTACATATAAGTGTAGATAGGTGTGAATCTACTTATCAGATTTTCCACAAAATTATTGTTGCATCCTTTATTTGATTTATAAAGCCATTTTTTACCTTCTGACATAAGCTGTTTATTGACAATTTGGCTGTTTTTTTTATACTACTTTCAAAAAAAAAAACTGGATAAAACAAAAGTCAATTTACTAAAACTTATGAATTTTTTCAACAGTTTATTAAAAATATCATATTCTTTCAACTTTTTTACTATTTGTATTGAGCCAACTACTAGACATGACTAGACATCAAAGCCATAAACTAAAGGTGGCCAACAATGCAGGGACAAATATTTTCATCTTATTAAATACATTTTCAAATTGAACAAATAAAACTGGCAGGAGCGGAATTAAAACCTGCGACATCCGGAACACCGTACAGGTTCGAATACCGCTCCTGCCAGGTTTCTTTGTTCATTTTGATATTTTATTCAAATTTACCTATTCAATTACCCTTAAGGGGTTTGCTTGACGAATTGTTGTTACTCTGAAATTTTTGACGACACTGATAAACTAGTCAGCACTTTATACAAAAAAAGAATGCAATACACCCTACTAAGGCAAAATCTTTCAGCAACCATATGGTTCAACGTTACGCAAATTTGAAAATTAATGATGCTGAATGTTTGTCAGCAAAAGAAAGGAAGAACAGTCTAGAATAGGAAATTGTACAATGTTAGTTTACAATTTATATCCATAGATATACATTTTTCCTGTCTGTCTTCAGACTCTGAGCTTGGACGCTAAAAATATGAAGCATCCTTTGGCGAGTGTATGCATGCAAGGCATTGAAGTCATTATGAAGTCACTCTGTGCAGGTAATTATTATCTTACTCTTCCGTTTATACCTCACCAAAAAATCAGGTTAGGATAATACTGTGGGGTTAACTGAAGAAATATGCAGGATAGATACTGGGAAATTAGAATTTTTAGAGAAGGCAAAGTATCACCAATTAGAATGTTTTAGGAAAAACAAACTAAATCATGCAGTAACTGAAATCTACAGTGAAGTATTTACCCTGTAGGAAAGAACCTCATGCATCAATGTGAACTTGTGCAGATGACTTTTGTGATAGGTTGTTTGTTGGCTTGCAGACAGGAAATAAAGGAATCAGACATGCTCTGCTAAACTGATGTACCCAAACAGTTTTCATTTTACTTGCCTTAGGCAAGCAACGAAAAGGGAGAAAATAGTTTAAATAAAATGATTTTAACAGTTTTATTTCTATAAATGAACATGAAATAGTGAAAATCTTTGGTAGATGGACACCTTTTTTGCTTGTACATGTTGTAAATTGGCAATTTCTGTTGGCATCAGTTTTTGACATTATGTGGTGTTTTAAGGTACTTGCCAGAGTTGTAGTCGAGTCCCTTAAAGTCCTTTCACAAGTCCTTTCGCAAGCCCAGTCAGAAGTCCTTTCATAAAGCCGGTCACAAGTTACTGGATGAACAATGACAAAGGAATGACTTTGTCAAAGCTCATTTGAATAGCTTGTGATTGGAATTAGGACCGGAGAGTTTGTGATGGACTTGCAGGGACTTGTGATGGACTCGACTACAGCCCTGGTACTTGCAGGTTAAGAATTTTTTTATTATTATTATTATTAATGGTTAATTTAAAGACGCTCACAGCCATAGGCTGAATTACAGTCAGTTAACAATAAAAATAGCATTTACAAGAAAGTATCCACAAACATAAAAAACTACATAGACAAAAACACAATATAAATTATCAAATACATAAAAAAACGATGACTTGTGATGGTTTGATTAATTTTCCTCAATTGCCTAATGGGGTAACACATAATGCTACAAAAGAGTGGGTTCGGGCGACGCGGTCGAATAGGGCGACACATAACTGTCGCCCTATTGTGAAAGTCGCCCCTTTGGAGTGTTTTTTTAATAGTAGGGTGCGTGGGGAAAGTGCTCTAAATGGGCGACAGAACTGTCGCCCTTTTGGGGTTATTTCAGGCAGAGTCGCCTGTTTGCGGGATGCACAGGAATTATAACAACTCATATTATTTAAAAGTGACGTTAAAAACAAGCTGGACTTATAACGGTTGGTACGGCAGTGTGTAATAGAGAGCTTATTTGAGTTTCTCAAATTATTTTCTCGGTTAGGAGGAAGCCAATTTATTAAAGACATGGACTGGAGGAGATTCAAACCAAAGTTGTACGTTATTCAAGCCTTTCACTCAGATACAGTAGGGATCTTGAGTGACAAACAAATCTATAAGATTGGGTATTACAGTGAGCAGATAAGATTACACGGAAAGCTTTCCTTAGTAGTTTTTCTAAGCACTCTCTCTGCAAGACGTTGCAAGACATTTAGGCTAAATTATGCAGACAGTACTCTAAAACTACTGCAGTTGATATTAATTCATTGGAATATTTTTTATCTTTCAGAGTGTGGAATTGACTATAGTGCTCCATCTCAACATGTCCTGAATGTTCTGGATCCCCCAAAGGTATCTCCTGTAGAAGACAAGCCGTTGTCCTTTCAAACTCTGCAACATGATCAAGCTAACCTGACTAATAGTATAATGCAATATGAACAAATCCAGGTGAGATATACTATATATGCCATTTCATGTTTTGGACATGTATTATATTGATCTAGATCCAATTGCCTAACATACAGGACATTTAATATTTTGGTTGATACTTTGTCAGAATGCCATTGAAAATAGTGAAAAATTTATCTTCATGAATAAGTGATTTTTTATTTATGTACTACATCTATTAACATTGACAAGTTTTGTCACTGCAAACATAGTATTCAACACACTGTATTTACTGTCATTGACCTTGATTGGCATACTAGGTTTTTTTCAGGTGATAAGAATTGCCCAGATAAAGAAGGCTCAGCTAACAAAATAGTTCCTAAACATCAGTAGCGTAGTGACAAAGAGGGGGTTGAACCACCATGACCAAACAAAAAAGGGGGGAAGGAAAAAAAAATAAATAGAATATCCAGAATGAGGAATGCGTTCGGTTTGGTAACAATAGCTACTGATACTGGTAAAACATGTCAGAAAAAATATCCAGAATGAGAAATGCCTCCGGTTTAGTAACAATAGCTGCTGATACTTGTGAAACATGACAGAAAAAAATCCAGAGATAAAAGGCACCACCAACAGCACACAAAGTTTTCAACCCTCAAACGTACCCCCAAATTTCAGATTATTTACCGAACAGAGCCAAATTTGGGGCAACTTTTTAATTTGCAAACAACTTCTTCACCCGAAAATATTTTTGCTATGCTACTGATAAACGGTATGCCGTGCCTGAATTGATGTAGCCTTGGTCAAGGCGTTCAACGCTAGCGGCCGTGATGATGAGCGAGCATCGACTCGGACGGCCCGGCGTTTAGTGCTTCTCGACTTATGCTCATTGCCAAAACAATCGCGAACAGCGACCTCACGGGGCACATGAATAATATGCAAATCAGTCTGTGCTTGCTAACGCCTTGGAACATCGTGTGCGAAAGATCTAGGGGTGGTCCTCATTATGCTAATACGCCAAGTTGACCTACGAGAGTCATTTTTTGATTGTTGCTTTAAAACTGAATAATGATTATCAAGTATCTTACTTGTCCATAACGTCAGTCTGTTGTACTGTAAAACGTAAACATGAATCGTCAGGCTGCTTTTACAGGAATCTGCCTGGACTTTTTTGCAAGTGAACATAGATCTTATTGCAAATAATGACCCTTGGCATCTAAATCTCATAAATCAAATTTCTTTAAACTAGAATATATTTAGGAAATGGAGACCGATTAAGACACAATACATCCATAATTTAATGATCCATTGGAACTGTGGTTTCCCCCCTAATAATAAGTTTGGTTTATTGACCTTCCACCTCCTCAAAGATTGTTTTCCCATTCAGAGAAAAAACCGCAGGGCTTTACAAACATGAACTAGGTGTATTACCATCCCCTTACTACCTTTGTGACTGTTTTTACATGTAACGAAGTGATGACAGATGGTTTCAATCAGCCTGTACAGTCGAGATAATGCACTATAACACACACATGCATCAGAGTTTACAGACCCTGGTTTTTATTTACTTGCCAAGGACAATTTCCTTCAAATATATAAATCAATGTACATGCAACTAAAATAGTAAACGTTTACAGGTGATCCAGAAAATTCCAAAATTAGAAGTAAATTAACACGCTTCGATTATTAATCAAGTAATGAGAAGCTGAAATTAACTTTCTATAAGCCTATGCCATAGGATTAATTCTTGAAGCATTATGCATAATAAAATGTAGCATATTGGCAACAACAGATTTTAAAGAATAAAATAAATTGAGGTGGTGGATAGCCTCAGTTGGATAACTATAATTGGGCAAAAATAAATGGAAATGTTTACCCTAGTTAGTCACTAAAGTGCTACATAAACTTTTCCATAAAATAAAATGGTGAACTTTCAGAAAACATACCCATGAATATACATGTATGCATGTGAGCAAATTCATTTACTCATAAATTAACATGCTTCGATTATTAATCAAGTAATGAGAAGCTGAAATTAACTTTCTATAAGCCTATGCCATAGGATTAATTCTTGAAGCATTATGCATAATAAAATGTAGCATATTGGCAACAACAGATTTTAAAGAATAAAATGAATTGAGGTGGTGGATAGCCTCAGTTGGACAGCCTTATAGTTGGGCAAAAATAAATGGAAATGTTTACCCTAGTTAGTCACTAAAGTGCTACATAAACTTTTCCATAGAATAAAATGGTGAACTTTCAGAAAACATACCCAGGAATATGCATGTGAGCAAATTCATTTACTCAAAACTAGGCCAGCTGTCTATGCTGGGATGAGTGATAAACAAGTCTAATACTAATTAATTTAAGACACTACCAAAATTCCAATGTTCAACCACGGTAATAATATGAAAATTTAGTTGGTGTTAAGACCCCTTTCCATCCAATCTTTAGTGTACTTCCATTCAAAAGTTTGGAAAATGTCTCTCTCCTGCACTTGAAGAACAAACTTGATGTTATGTGGGGGCTTTGATACAATGGCAGCGTTGGAAAGTAACAGTGACTCCATAGTGACACAGGTGCTCGTGGTAGTGCAAGGCAGCCATACTCATCATGGAAGGCTTGAATTTTCCCTCAGCAAAACCCCTAAATTGACAAAGACAAAATTAAACATAAAATCTAATGTCCTTCATCAACATGTATAATGCTAGACTGCAAAATATGGCAAATTTGTTTTTCATAACACAAATATCCAAAATATTCACTCTGTGCTGTATTTCTATATACCTCCACCCTAAAAGTGTATACAGTCAACTGATGTTCATACAACAATGTTAATAAAAAATCTAGTTACAACAAAATAATATTAAGCCTTAAATGTGCTTATTATGCATGTGACTGGCATTAATTTTAACTAGGTCTGGCCATTCGGCAGAGTTGTTAAAAAGATTTCATTGTGGAAAGATTTTACTTTGAAACCCCCACCAAAATGGATCAGGAACAGCAAAATCTTAGAAAATAACAAACCCTTCTTGATAACAACTAACTGTCTGAACATGTGAAACAAACTGTTATTTCTGGATTTATGTCAGCAAAATCTGTACAAAATGAGGCAGAAATCAACATGTAGGCTCATACCACACACTGTGCCAAGATTTAGAACAACACAGAAAACATAAACTTTCTTACCCTATTTCGCGAACATTTCCCAACAAAATTCTCAAATTTAAAGGTTGTGCCAAGTGTTTATACATATTGATATATATGGATATAGATATTTTCTATATGGCTTTCGTCCACGAAAATCCCACACAACTTATTGGCGATTACAATCACATCGCTGTGCCGGCCAGTGAATTGGGCCAAGGCTTCTGGGCTTGCAAACACAAGGTCGCGTCGTGACCCTGAAGAAAGTTTTCCAAGGCTCTCCGCTGTTCGAGTTGAAAATTGTCAATAAATCCGCAGCAGAATATTCAGGCAAAAAAAAAAAGATTTGTCGAGAAGACAAACGATGTGGAAGGTTCGCCATGTTTTCGAGGATTAAATGCCACATTTGATGACGTCACGGCTTCTCGTTGGGGATTGGACATCCCATACATTAGCCCCACGTACATCATCTATTATTCGCATACGAGGTCATCTCTGGAAATCCGATCCAAAAATAAAGAAAAACATAAGCCAAAGCGGACGGTTGTTCCAAGGCTGTGAGACGGACTCAACTGATTTGCATATTGCAGCATATAGCCGCGTGAGGTCGCTGTTTGCGCTTCGTATACGTGTACGTACGTGTGTACGTACCCGGACCCGTACGTGTGACGTGAGTACAGTGCAAAGCACGCGAGGCCACTGTGTGCAGCGGATGCAGACTTTCGAACAGCCTTGACCAAGGCTAGAATTGATGTGGACAAAGTATTACGGGCTGTACAAATTACTCTTTTAAAAATCCAAAAAGTATAAATTGAAGTGACAAAATCATATTCATATTTTTAAAATACTTTTAGGAGAATAAACGATTAGAGAGGATTCAACTTGAAAGGGAACTGGAAGAAATGCAGAGAGATCAAGCCAGACTTATGATGCAGACAGACAAACAACACTTGGGGTTACTCACAACATTAGAAAAGGTTAGCATTCTGACCACTCAGTAACCTACATGTGCGTACAGGTTTGTTACAATAATGACTTTCTACACTAACAAGCTTCTCACAAAAGCCTCTCCCAACCAATCAAATTGAACATAAAAAAACATTATTCATGTGCACACCTAATCAGAGGATGTTAGCACTGTAAGACTGGGATTAAAAAAAACATTATTTATGAATAACAGTAAGGGTTAATTTGCTTTACAAAGTTATTATTCTTGGAAGGTTTGACTTCTTTTCACTTGATTCCCACATTCCAAATATGCCATTCTTAATGCTTTAGATTATTTGAGGACAAAGATTGTTTTGTAATTTCATACCATTATAAATATGCAGTAACAAAGACTAACTTATGATTGTGAGGGTTGTTTACACATGGTTTTTCTTCAGGAACAAGCTGAATTGGACTCAGGTATAAAGACCTTACAAGACAAAAGTGATTTGGAGAAGAGAAATTTACTTGCTATGCTTTATGATGGTAAGAGACCTAGACTTACCAAAGTTTGATACACACCTGTTCAACATTGCCATACAATTGGTTATAGAGTATTATCATTACTATTCTGCATGATAATGAAGTCAATATAATAAAGGGGCACGTAAAAGTAGTGTATAAGGGAACATGAAGGTCACACTCGGTCACACCATGCGTGTGCTTTTCATGAGTTATTCATACAATTCCTTATAGAATATAGAGTATTAGAACTACTATTCTGCATGATGATAATGATGCCTATATGAGTGAGTAAAGGGGGGCACATGGAACATAAACCTGATCCTACACAGGTACTCTGTGCGTGTGCTGTGCATAAGCTATTCAGCATTAATTTCACACTTTGTCAGTTGTTGAACTAAATTTCTACAAAAGTTAAAAGTGCTGCAGCTCAAACAAATGGTATGCTAAACTCACCTCACATGTCTTTTATGACAAGTTTGCTTCCAAACGGTTTTAAATTTGAGGTTTTCATTTCATTTGAGGAGATAATCATGTATTGTTGAGTCCATTTTCCTTAATTTATTTTCTCTTTACAGTTGAAAGACAGTCCACAGACCTTGTGAACCAGCTTTTAATAATGAATGAAGAGTGAGTTTGGTTTCTTCTATAAACATTTTTCAATACCTCTAGTGTCCTCTATTGGTATGAGCAAGTCAATGACAGTTAATGTTTATTTGTGAACAGACGCAGATCTGCAACAGAAGTTTGTCTTTTTCTTAAGCATCAAAATGATGAAGGAACACAAAAATAATAATACATCAATAAGTTTATTTTAAATCTCTGACAATTTTGAATACCAATAATCAGTCAAGGGCACTGTTACTATCCAACAATTAAATTGTTCATCCCAAATTATATTGTATCTTACATGGAAATTATACCATTTTACAATTTACTTAGAGCAAGGAAGAAAGAAGCACTTCTGGACCAGTTGGAGAAAGAAAGGTAATGTGGGATTTGGGTTTATGAGAAGACTGGAGAACCTCTCAAAACTCAGACTACTTGTTCCATTGAGATGTCACCGGATCACACCAGGAACATGTGCCTGGGAACACCAAGTGATCCTGTATGAGAATGTTACCAGTGGTCTTTTACCATTTTTGACATTTTTGACTTTTGAATTGTATTTAAATTAACATACTTAGTCTATCTTATAAATGTTTAACTCTTGTATTTGATTCATAATTTTGATGTTAGCTGTGTTTTTATATGAATTTTATTGTAAGGCACACTTGATCATTTTTACAATGGAAAGTGCGCGGTATAAATGTTATTATTATTATTATTATTATTATTTTCACTTACATGATTAATGGGAATAAGGCACAATCAACTCAGAATGTGTCGCTTTACCAAAAGGAGCATTGCAAACAAAACAAGACGTCCCCTAATGATTATTAGTCATGATTATGCTGAGACTTGCAAATGAACCATGCTGTGTATTTCTGATGGCAGTTTGTTTGCCCATCTTTGTATGCAGAATGGAATTAGATGCAACTTTCCTTGTGGTCTCTGAGGAACATGACCTCTTACGAGAAGGAGACATCTTGGAGTTCTTGCAAGCTATGATTAAGGAGAACTATGAACTGGAGCAGCTGAGGAACAAGTACGATCAGCACAAGGAGACTATCAGGAGGAAAGCTGAAGTCAGGTGTGTCTTATTGCTTGTCTTCATCTGTATGTTACTATCATGTACACCAAGCATATATCAGTCTGGTTAATAAAACTAAACACCAGCTTTAGATTTGCGTCAGGGATGATGTAGATTAGCGCCCACCCGAACAAAGATACTGACAATTTGGGAGACCGCCAACATAGGGCAAGATAGCTCAGTTGGTAGAGCGCCGGTACGGTAACCCGGAGGTCGCAGGTTCGAATCCCGCTCCTGCCAGTTTCTTTGTTCACTTTGAAATTAAATTAGAAGAAAGTAGTTTGTCAGGAAGGTCCATGTTGACATTGAAATTGATTCCTACAAGACTGAACAAAATGAAACAATCGTGAATCAGACATGTTGTACAATTATTAATATGTTAAATTAAAGACAGAAACAAAATTTGGAAGTATTAAATGATTTTTTTTTTTCTCAGTGAGAATGATACGTTTGAGCACCTGAGCTCACGCCTACATGCTAAGCAGCTGAACAATGATGCTATGGTAGCTGACCTGATGAAGGCTGAGGAATTTCAACGAGAGGCATTTGAGATGTTGTTACTCAGCAAAGATGCTAAGCACAAGAGATTGACTGAGGAGGTAGGTGTCTATGATAGCCATAGAAATAGTCACACTTAAATAATCATAATTTGTTCAGTGGCATCTTACACAAGTTGACTTCCTTGGTCTGATTTTCTTTTGACAGATCTACATGTTGCAGCAACAACTAGCTGAGGTGACTATGGCTGAGCTAGAGAAGCAATCATTAAAAACAGAGTCTACTAACGTTGCCTTGGAGCAGAAAAGAGAAGACCTGGCTGCATTACTAAAACAACTGATGATTGAAAGAGAAGACAGAGAGGAGGAGCTCAAGAAAAGACTTGTGAGTAGCAAGACCTAATGGGGAATTTTTAATAGTCAGAAAGGAGTTTAGCTTAGGCTTGTGGGGGGGGGGGGTTACTTGGTAACTAAGTGCATTTTGATGAATACAACATTGGTTATAATTACTATCGAATAAAAGTTTGCAAACTGTTTGTCACTCGGGTGAATAAAACGTTGCCTTATGTTATGTACAATGAAGTCTACTTATTTTGTGCTGTAGCTGGAGATGGAACAGAGGCGTGAAGATGATGTACAAGACTACTGGCTAATCCAGTTCCAGAGGTTAATGGATCGCAAACCACAGTCACTCATTGATCAGGTAGGTCAATTCAAGAGGTTAATGGATCGCAAACCACAGTCGCTCATTGATCAGGTAGGTCAATTTAAGAGGTTAATGGATCACAAACCACAGTCACTCATTGATCAGGTAGGTCAATTCAAGAGGTTAATGGATCGCAAACCACAGTCGCTCATTGATCAGGTAGGTCAATTCAAGAGGTTAATGGATCACAAACCACAGTCACTCATTGATCAGGTAGGTCAATTCAAGAGGTTAATGGATCACAAACCACAGTCGCTCATTGATCAGGTAGGTCAATTCAAGAGGTTAATGGATCGCAAACCACAGTAGCTCATTGATCAGGTAGGTCAATTCAAGAGGTTAATGGATCACAAACCACAGTCGCTCATTGATCAGGTAGGTCAATTCAAGAGGTTAATGGATCACAAACCACAGTCCCTCATTGATCAGGTAGGTCAATTCAAGAGGTTAATGGATCGCAAACCACAGTCACTCATTGATCAGGTAGGTCAATTCAAGAGGTTAATGGATCGCAAACCACAGTCACTCATTGATTAGGTAGGTCAATTCAAGAGGTTAATGGATCGCAAACCACAGTCACTCATTAATCAGGTAGGTCAATTCCAGAGGTTAATGGATCACAAACCACAGTCGCTCATTGATCAGGTAGGTCAATTCAAGAGGTTAATAGATCACAAACCACAGTCACTCATTGATCAAGTAGGTCAATTCAAGAGGTTAATAGATCACAAACCACAGTCGCTCATTGATCAGGTAGGTCAATTCAAGAGGTTAATAGATCACAAACCACAGTCGCTCATTGATCAGGTAGGTCAATTCCAGAGGTTAATGGATCACAAACCACAGTCCCTCATTGATCAGGTAGGTCAATTCAAGAGGTTAATGGATCGCAAACCACAGTCACTCATTAATCAGGTAGGTCAATTCAAGAGGTTAATGGATCACAAACCACAGTCACTCATTGATCAGGTAGGTCAATTCAAGAGGTTAATGGATCGCAAACCACAGTCACTCATTAATCAGGTAGGTCAATTCAAGAGGTTAATGGATCACAAACCACAGTCCCTCATTGATCAGGTAGGTCAATTCCAGAGGTTAATGGATCACAAACCACAGTCCCTCATTGATCAGGTAGGTCAATTCCAGAGGTTAATGGATCGCAAACCACAGTCACTCATTAATCAGGTAGGTCAATTCAAGAGGTTAATGGATCGCAAACCACAGTCACTCATTGATCAGGTAGGTCAATTCAAGAGGTTAATGGATCACAAACCACAGTCACTCATTGATCAGGTAGGTCAATTCCAGAGGTTAATGGATCGCAACCACAGTCACTCATTGATCAGGTAGGTCAATTCCAGAGGTTAATGGATCACAAACCACAGTCACTCATTCATCAGGTAGGTCAATTCCAGAGGTTAATAGATCACAAACCAGTCACTCATTCATCAGGTAGGTCAATTCCAGATAGTGTTGGTTTCATTATTTCTTATTGATGAATACTTGAAATAAGAAAATGTTTATCATGATGGTTGATGTGTTCTGGTAGGAAAACAACCTGGAGTTCTCAGTCCTGGAAATCTTGAACAGAGCAGGTGCTGAAGACTACATCCCTCAGTTTGCCCGCCATCGAGTTTCCATAGAAACCATGCTACAGTTGACAGACGAAGACCTAAAGGAGGTATTATATAGTGTCATGGTTATACATGTACATTCCTTTATTTGCAAACATGGATTTTCAGTATGTCGCAGAATCATTCAATGGGGTTTCAAAATTAAAAATATTGAAGATGCAGGAAGCAAATACATATACACTGAAAGATTAATAGTAAAGAACATAACCACTACGAATGGCTTTGACAAGTATTTAATATTCATTATGGGTTTTATTTTTGAACCATAGCATTCTACTCTGGCAGTTATTATACAAATAATGAATGTTTATGAGTGCAATGGTAAGAATAATTGCATGCATGGACTCCTTTGTGTACAATGTGCGTTTTTAGATTCTCAGTCCCGCATAAAACCGAGACAAAAAGTTGTCCAGTTCCGAATCAGTTAAAGCTCAATTGTTGTTGTTCCAACGTGTCTTGCAAATTCATCTAACGTTTTGACGTATTTAATTTGTTTCTTTGTATCAGCAGCGTCGGCATCACCAATGACTATATTTCATCGTCTGTTAGGAGAACAAACAGTAATTCGCGAACATCGTCCGCAATTTTGTGTGAATGACAGCTGTGGTGTAGTGCCACCAACAGTGTGACCCTTGAATTTTGGAAGTTCTATTCAATGCGTACCGTTGAACAGAACTTCTATTTTAGTCTTACTGCGACCCTTAGCCTCTGGCTCCAGCCATTATATTAGCATATACAATTCTTCGTCACACATTAATCCTAGTCTCCCCTCCATCTATTAATTACTCTTAACCATAATTTGTTTCTAGTTGGGTGTTCATGAGCTTGGCCTACGCCGCGCAATTCTGTCCCACATTGCTGAATATATCAAGGAGAGAGATAACGCATCAGTAAAGGCTAAGAAGATGGAATCTCAAGAGGATACAGCCAATACACAGCCTACAGCGCCCCCTATTGATGAGACTGGTGCAAGTGCAGTCGCAGCTGCTGCATTTGTGAGGGAGGTGACTGTGAGAGTCAATGCAGAGTGTGTCATCTGTATGGAAAATAATGTAAGTTTTCTTCTTAATTTGAATTTGATGCCAATTAGGTAACAATTTAATATATTTGATCTGTAATGATGCAGCATATCATTTGTAAAACGCTGTCAATTTTCAGCTTTCTATTTTATTCCATGGGAAAGTTTTATTCAAGATTCTTTTGACTACTAAACTTTTTTTCCCCAGTCGGATATTCTGTTCCTGAACTGCGGCCATGTCTGTTGTTGCGGTACATGTGCTGCCGCTATCCGCCTCTGTCCCCTGTGTCGAAGTGACATTCTGACCAAGATCTCTATGCAGAAACCTAATCAGTCACTGCTGGTGGCTAGCTGAAGAGACTAACAGATGCAGAGGGTAGGTTCATATGGAACGAAAGAGATGCTAAGACCAGGGTAGCCAGTATGGAGGAGTTTCTAAATATTACAAGTTGACGTATTACAGACTGTGGTTGACAAAATGTCACTTACCAGAATTGTTTGTCCACACTGGTTCATTAGCTTTTGAAAACAAAAGCAATTATGTAGAACAATTCTGTTTCAGCTGTCCAGGTTTGAAAATAAATACAATTGTCATAATCTTTCCTATCTATAACCCCGTGAAATGAAGAAATGAATTTGTTTAAATAAAAAAATATATAAGAAATTACTCTATGTCTGATAGAATGATATAAAAGAATTTTTCTGAATTTATTGAAGGATATACAATTTGTGTACGTATTTCATTTCTGATATTTCTTTCATCAGAGAAATATATATCGTAATTGTAGCCTAGTGTCTGCAGTGTTTTGATCGAGTAGAAAAAATACATTTGTTTGTCTTTGCAAAGTACAAAATTGTGAAAGTTAATCAGATATGGCTTTTGTGTCTCTGATTTTGAGATTTCGAGACAAGAAATTCATTGAAGCTTTAGGCTTTGTTAATATGCAGTCATTTGTTCCGGAATGCAATTTCTATGCCTTTTGCAATAAATACTTAGAGTAAACATGTTTTTGAGCTTTCTAATACTGTTGGAAAGATTTTAATATGATTTTTCTTATTAACAAATAGAATGACATTAATCGTGGGGGAAAAAATGGTAGAATAATGGTAAATACTGGTCAGATTTATATTTATGCACAGCCTGCTAAAATGTGCTTACCTGATGTAAATCCTGACTATAAGGCATTTTACTTGGTTATTCTTAAAGAGGAAGTTCAGTGGTGAGAGAAGGCGTTATTTTTCATTTTGATGTAGATTGCGTAAAATCAAACAACAAAATATTTCCGCCATGAAATACCCAAAAAGTGACTTTTGAGAGCTATTTTTGTCAAGCCCCCTCTAGCCCGCTGTTGCCATTTGTCTAAAAGTCGTTGCTGCGGGCAGCAAACAATTAATTTGTGGTTTGATTTTACAATACGCAATCTACATAAAAATGATGCAGACTTCTCTCAGCAATCAACATCATCTTTAAGGTAATAAAGGTGAATGTAGCCACTATTATGGTGATCGGTCCAGCCATCAATAGCAACCCCGACACTGATTATTGATGGTTCAGATGGGTTCACCTATTTTTATCTCATGCCCTCTTGTAAGATATATGAATATGGGGGAAAACAATAGTTCAAATGAATGTTGTCTTACAAACTTGGATTGTCATTTTGTGTCTCAAATTCTCTTCCCATCACTGTATTGTTAAATAGAGTAAATGCATGTTTATACGACAGACCTATGGCAAACCAAAAAATGTGAAACTGTCCCAAGTATTTCAGAACTTTTTTCATTCAAATATTTCAACTTGTACATATAGATATGTAGAATCCAAAGTTATTTTGGATATGAGTGGATATTTTGGATATTGTTGTAACAATGATTGCATTATTCTCAAAATAGTACAATACCAGGTTTGTGCGACAATCTCATTTCTTTATCAGGTGAACTGTTCAGTCTGGAAAGAATTGGCCAGAACTATTGCATTTATCAAAAGCAGTTTCTTTAATTGAAATATTTGTTGCCCTAGTGCCTTTTTTATGCCCTAGTCAGCCAATACGAGGCTAAAAGCCACTCTAGGTGAAGGGGTGGTGGGGTTAGGCATATGAGTTGTCAGCCCTACCAGCCTCGCATTTTTCTGGGCACAAATCTAAATAGTGCATAAATCTTCAATAGATAAACAAATTATCACGTATGTTTAAAACCACTCTCAACCAATAGGAACAGGTAAAAACTGTCTTGGGTATTTATGAATTATTTTGAGTCTACTTGGTTGTTATAAAGATCGAAAGTAGTTGAAGCTGAAATTTTAATGTAAATTACTGTATATTTCCTGGTTGTTACTATGTTATCCTTATTATTTCTATACAGTCGAACCCTGATAATAAGAGCACTGTTAATACAACATAATGCTTATAACAAGGAAAACATTTGTACCGAGTCTGTTTTTCTTTGCTGATAATACAAGGTACCCGTTATAACAAGGTAAATTGTAAAGTCCCAAGGACCTTGTTATAAAGGTGTTTGACTATTTACATGTACATAATTCAATGAACGTATACCCACCTAGGCCGTTTTCTTGCAAATATAATGTATAGCTGTGTACCATTTATGAATTTGTTGCTTTCTTTCTTTATTGTATGTGGTAAACCAAAGCTTAGTGACATAAGCATAAACAGCTTTTGAGTCGATACACGGAAAACATGAATATTAACTGTGTGATTACAACAGACATTGCTTCATCTATATTCCAATTTCTGTTGATTTTGCCTGCAATCGATTCCACAGACATTTTAGAGTGCCAAAACCCCCTTTGAGAGTAATTACAGCATAGAAATATGTTTGAATTTTCGGCAAAAAATTGGAAAAAACAACCTTGCCATTTGATTTTGTGCCAAAAAAAAAACGTTTGGATAAGGTATATCCGTTAGAAACATTGCAATTTTTTAATTATTGAAAGTTGAAGAACATGAAAATTATCGTTGATCCCAACAATCAGAAATTGCTGAAGTCTTTATTCAATTCCATAGCTATTCTATTGACAACTGAAATGTTCCATAGATACATATTACAGTTTCAAAGGAAACGGTACTGACCATGACAAAGTCATCTTTAAAACATTGGGTATAAACATTATGCAAAAACGTAGAGTGCAGTTCTCGTTATTACAAACTTTCAAATAAATCAAAATAATATCCAGTAAGACTCTGGACATTATTCACACTTCTGCTATAACGGGTAAACAATGTCATAATAAAAGCGGTTCGTTGCAGGAAGCTATATTGTCACTATGTATGCACATAAAATATTTCACAGAAATTTGTAAATTGTCATTATTCCCATCCCGACTATAAACAACTAACGAAGACAATTGAACCAGCACTTTCCATGACAACGGTTCAAGCTCTGCATGTGTTAACCCCTTGGGTACGGTTGACACATACGTGCAGATTGAAAATTGTCACCAGGCTGGTTGACTTCTATTTGTGTCAATCTCTGCACTTTCAATCCATTATTGGGGTATTGTGTACGTTATGCTTGGCTGCATAACCTAACCTGGGGTCAAAGGTGGTGTACATGATAGGTCATTGTTGCAATAAAATGGGCGGATTTGGGGTTAGTATTTGATAGGAAATATCGTTCCACAGACATGTTCAAAGTTTTGCATTGTTGGATGGCAAAACAAACGAGAGAAAAACGGCACTCGTTTTCAACCGTCGGGCGGATGATAGTCTTGAGTCAAGGCGCGCGTGGCTACCTGGCCCGCGTGACGTGCCACTCGTCCAGGTAGCCATGCGCACCTTGACTAAAGGCTACAGGGGAGATTTCCAGCTGGAAATCGTTTGAAAACGATATAAATTTCCACATTTCTTGACGACAGCACACCTGGTGCCATCATTTCACAGGATGATTGAGACTACTATTAACTTAGTCTAGTAAGGTATTTTGTAACAATTCAGTAAAAAAAAATTGGAGGATTACCAATCGTGTACACTACCTTTAAGTATCTCAAACTAGCAACACATGACCAATGTACAGCTGGAGATCATCACACACTTAAACAATCATGATGAACATGTTAGGAGAGTCATTGCGATGGTGCATGCAAGTAAGCGTCTGAAGGGAAGCTAATAGTTCTCTTCCCAAACAATGCTAAATTCGATCATTTAAACAAAAATATGACAGATTATGAAAAAAAAAATAACTAAACTGAAAATGGTAGGTACAGTATGTGTATATTAATAATCTGTTAAACATTTTTTTAAATGGCAAGTAGTAAACTTGTAAGCAAGTTGTATTTTTATAAAAACTGTGCAACATATAAGCAACAATTTGTATTAAAGAATGTAATATGTGCCGCTTACACACACCACTTGTAAAACAATTTAATAAATCTACAGTATTTTGGTTTTAAAATTAATACTATGATGTACCCTCTTTAAAAAATAAACACAATATATTTTGATTTACATGTAAAATAACAATATTGCAATACTTTGTACAATAATGTGAATGTATACACAAGGGGAATTGTTAACCTCCTACTATTATAACTATCACAACCTATCAAAAAAACAACCCCCTTCCTCTCTCATAGCTTTGTGTGTTACAACTTATCACTCATCAATAGGTTTTAATAGTAGTTGGCTCCATTTTGGCACCGGGAGAGGGAGGGTTAATGAACGTTTGGGCGGGGAAGATGACCAGGATAATAGCACAAAACCAAAATAAAACTTCAATCTTCCTTCCAAACAGATTCGACAAGGAAAGCTTCCAAATACAAAAATACACTGAATGCTGGGCTGTAATAGTGAGCTGTATGGTGCAAATGTAACACACATTCATAAATACAAGAAAATGTCATCAGTTCTGGTTGAGTGGAAAAGGAAACTAAACTTGAAATTTGAAATTTAAAAGACCAATCAAAGTAACACCAAATGATAATAAAATCTGCATTATGCTGAATTACTAACAGGCAACATAGCAGGCAGAGTGGAAGAGGGGAGGGGGAATTGGCCAATAGTACAGCACAATAAAGTACATAATACACAACTTACTTTTAAAGGGACAGGGTATCTTAGATGTGCCAAACTGGGCTACAAAAAGTGTTAGCCCTGAAATTAGTATGGTTTGAAAGATCTTAAAAAAAGAACAAAATTATACAACCACCTCACGAAAATCTGCTGTTGTATGAAAATAGTGACATGTCAAAATGTTGATGTTCAGAAGTCAAGTTTAGACATACTTAGTCACTGATGCGATGTTGTTTAACTGGGTTTGTCCATTTAAAGCCTATTCCAATAATAAAATTACTCAGTTTATACATATCTCTCAGATGCAGTTACCGGTAAGTATGAGTTTGACTCAGTTTAGCTATACTGAGTATAACACTGCCATCTGTGTGCCCTAGCATGGTCAGTCAAGTAAGAATGACTACAGGACTGTACACGGTACAAGCTGGAAATGCACTGGAGGGCCGAAATGGATAGAAAATAACGAATTAAAAAGATCAAATCTGCAGGAATGTCGAGACTCTGTGCCTCTTTACTATGTTTCTTTAGCCATTAAAAAACTAAAACATTATACAATCCAGTCATTCCATGATACAATATTGGATATAAGCATTTACAAACTGTAATCCTGAAATAAAAAATCCTACATACATGTAGTTAAGTGCAAAAATATCTAGTTGTCTCTGTTCATTTCATGCACTTTGTACAATTTACACAACAAGCCTGCCAAAGATCGAAGCCACGAATAAAAAACTGGTTTGGGTGCTTTCTGCATTACGGAAGCACTATGTTCTATAATAAGCACATTGAGGGGCCATCTCAGGGTTATCTATATGTATACATGTTACACCAAGGGTCATTTTATACACACCAGGGGTCATATCATGTATTCCAATGACCCTTGAAATTTGTATATACATGTTGCAGGGCCACTCACCACAAAGTACATTTTCAGGGACATCTACAACACAAACAGGTTTATTCCTAATGTTCAAACTATTGCCTTTAAACAGTTTAGACCTACCTAGAAAATACTTGGTCTAAGTCTGCAGCATTTTTTGACACCAGCATTTTCAAACTTCAATTCCATGGCTATACACTGTATGCCAGTGTGACAGTTACAGCCTAATATGGAATCTAATACTGAATAAAACAAATATTACATCATAGGTTATAAACAAAGAACCTTGGAGGGCGTAACAGTCAATCGAGATAATTTCATTTAAGATCTAAATCCTTCATTCCTATGATGCAAAGTACACAGTCTAGCCAGTGTGCATGAATCTAAATCTGTTTTTCAAAGTGACTATTTGACATAATTCACAATGGCAATGTGCAATATGTAGGTAGGATGTTTCATTCTACATATTTGTTTTTGGTTTTACTATAGTAATGAACAATGTTAATATGAAGGTCATTATTGTAGAGTCTGGAGAAGAGGTGTAAGTTGCAATGGTGAAACAAGTGAATAAATGCAAGACTTACCTTGACATATCATGCCATACCTCGAGATTCAAACAATGACAATGAAGAGGAGAATGTTTACATCTGTACCTTATTTAGTTGTTGTTTTGTGTTTCAATCTGGCTGGCCAGACATTCTGATAATGTAAAATCCAGATTACATGTGATGCAAGATAATTAATGGCCTTCACCTAAGTCAAGCTATGGTAAAAAATATACATGTGCCTAGGTGGCCTTGTTTACATGTTAAAAATTTATCACCCTTTCAAGGTGGATACATTTGAATATTTTAGCCACATCTAGCTATAAGAGGTTAAATGGCTTAACTCTATATTTCAATGCCATTTAAATGCACTATTTGTTTTTTAAAACTCCAACAACTTCACAGAACATATGTAGCAAGTACTAGTCATTTTTTCAGACTTTCTCAATTTGGATGTCAAATCTGAAGTCACAGGCTATGTGCAGGTGTCTAGATTGGTTGTGGTAGATAGGTTATTCTTAATTGAGGGTCCATGAATATCTTCTTTGGGTTCCACAAATGCATGATAACGATCGCAAGTACATGAAAGAAACTTCCCCATTAATTATGAACCTTGTGGTCAAGATGGCCTCTGCATACATCAATACTCAAACCTCTGTTTGTTTACACGGCTTCCTTTCCAACAATTCTTCATCGGACTCAATGACTGACATGTCAATACCTTGCATCTCTCCTGAGTTACTGTCTTCATCATCCAGATCTGCATCATGCAGAACTGCAGCCGGATTGGTAATGACACTGACTGGATACTGGCTTTCATCGGTCAGATCACTGAAGGAAAGATGCTTACCAGGTTTGGTGTGGAGTTTGAGACGTAAATGCATGACCTATCAGGGGAAAAAACTTGTTGGTTGTTCAATCTGTTTTGGTTCAAAAGAAATGTGCTGCAAGAAGTGTAGGTCCTAGAGCAGTTTATTATAGTAGGAGGGATGGGGAAGGGGAGATAAAGGGTAGCTGCCATAGACTGACTCAACCAGAGACAACAGGTGTATCAAGCACCTGACTTCAAGACATGAAGCCATCCCTCTTCTACAAAAAAAACACAGACCAGTTACTGTAACCACCCCACCCCTGCCACTAGATGACGGGAATGCACATACACAAATCCCATATTACTGTCACAATTTTTGTAATTTTCAGGACATTTATGTGCAACTACACGTACACATGTACCAAATAAATTAATGACCTCAATGAAGTAAATACTATCATAAATTAGTGTACAATATTCTGTAAGCTGAAAATAAAAGTTTCAGCGTAAGAAAAATCAACCTAGCAGTTATTACACTGTTCCATGTACTAGGCACGTAAGTTAGTTCCAGGCACCATTGAAATTTACTTAAGTTAGTCTGTATTCAATTTGCATACAATAGATCCCTTAGCACAGACAATTAAAATCTGAATCATACAGAATACTGCCAAAATCTACTGTTTCAAATTGTAAGAGATTGATGTGCATAAAGATCACGGTTAGCTTCTTAAAACACCAAAAACCTGACTGAAAAAAGAAGTATTAATTAAGCAGACTGACAGTCAAGGTGGGCATTGCAAAATACCTAAACAGAAAAGGTATGTGACAAATTTGGCAAAGTTACCCAAGACAGCACACTATGAGAAAAGAAACACATTTTGACATGATTGTTTTGGAGAACTGATCTTAGGATATAAATAATTACAGGATGGCAATGTGTCATAAACAATGTGATGATAATAATAGTTTGGCAATGCATGACACAGTTGTCCTGTTGGATAAATTCTTGGGCAAGTTCCACTTGGAGTTAAACAGCTTGGATACTTGGAAGGGATATAGATGGAGATTTTAGACAGGGCAGGAATGATGATCATATGTATCACAGCCACTCTGATGAAAGCCAATTATTCTCCTCTACGATTAGGGCTTGATGAGAGGTATGTTGAGGGGGAAGATAGGGTATGGATTCGGTAGATGGCTGAGGGGACTCATGTACTGTACTGAGGTAAGCTTAGTTATTCTCCTCTACGATTAGGGCTTGATGAGAGGTATGTTGAGGGGGAAGATAGGGTATGGATTCGGTAGATGGCTGAGGGGACTCATGTACTGTACTGAGGTAAGCTTAGTTATTCTCCTCTACGATTAGGGCTTGATGAGAGGTATGTTGAGGGGGAAGATAGGGTATGGATTCGGTAGATGGCTGAGGGGACTCATGTACTGTACTGAGGTAAGCTTAGTTATTCTCCTCTACGATTAGGGCTTGATGAGAGGTATGTTGAGGGGGAAGATAGGGTATGGATTCAGTGGATGGCTGTATGAGGGGACTCATGTACTGTACCTCTGAGGTAAGCTCAGCTATTCTGTTGCGGAGTTCTTGCATGCTGCTCTCTGTATCTGATTCACTCAAGGTTCTCTTAGTCAACAGTTCTTGGTTCTGCACAGCAAGAACAGGGCAAAAGTGATATGGGAATCTCCAGAGTCAGTTGAAGGTATTGCTGCGACAGCTGAAAGGATTCTCCATCATTAGCTGAATGGATTGGGGGACCTTGAATCTTCTGATTGTCAGCTTCCCAAAAATGTACTGAGAAAATGTGCATCTCTACTGAAATATCACAGGTAATCAGTTGCAGCTTGCAGCTATTTAGACATTTTGTTTCCTTTACTGAAACTTGTCTGATCTGGAGACAAATAAACACACTGCACTATTTGAGAAGTGAGAAATGTATTGGTGACTGAATGCTATTTCATCCCAGTGAATTCTAGCGAGGACGATCTCTTCACACAATGGGATACAGCCTGACACAATGCCCATAAAATATCCACAAGTACTTAACAAGATGTCTGCAGGTTATTCCATGAAATGAAAAATTTCTCTATGAAAATAACCTTTCTCTAAATGTTATGAAATAAAAGCTGATTTGGAAGACCATGCTCTGTTCAGAATTAATAGATTTGAATGATAAATCAATCTTCGTTCCAATAATCTGTGCTGCATTGTCTATAAAGAAAAACAAGCAACATGAAAATCTGATCTACAGAAGAAAATAGTTTGTGAGGAGGCCTTGTTAGTAAACTTATTTCCATCTATCTACTCAAGGTTTGATTAAGCTATATATTTCAATTAGGAGAAATGGTACTTATTTATTATCAACCATTATAAAGTGGCAATTTCTCCCCTGTAAGTAAATGAATGCAAAGTGAAACCACCAACCACCACCAGCCATCCCTCTTGTACAAAACACAATTGCAGGATATCAGCAATGGACTCGGGCTGGGACAATATTTGTCAATACATCAAAGGAACCAGCAAATATTAGACATGTACACTGGGTCTTAAAACAAAAGGGTTAGCCACTCCATAATAATCAACTACCATCTCCCCAAGTCTGAACTACAAGACTTGCTTATTAAACCCTGTAGTGTAGCAAGCATGGTGCACTGTTTAATGATTATCAAAATGTTGCTTACTTAGAAACCTTTCCTGGAGTTTTCAAGGGATTCATTTAAAGTCTACAGTGGAGATAAACCAACATTACCACCATAAATTCAAGAAACAACTGAACTGGACTGAAAGGAAACTAAATCTTGGATATCTTCACAGAAAACCAATTGATAAATCTTAAAGACCTAGTAGAATGCTTTGAAAAAATGTGAAATTATTGTCTGTCTACAGATATGTCAATATAGAGAGCAATACACAAAAATATGTTGTATTGTCCTTTTAAATAAAAAAAAAAATGCAAATTGGCTCACTTTTGAAAATCCTATCTTCTGAAAAAGGGTACGTCATGTCCCCATTTGCATGTCATGCGTTATGCATTTATTGCACGTGACATCATGGTGTGTAGTCCGATCGTTGCACTTAGTACAAGTTCATACATGAGTACGCGGTATTTACACAGAATACATGTTGAATTAACTTCGTCTCAGTATCCCATCATGTAAGCCTACTATTTCAATTCCAAATCTGAGTTTAGTATGGATGACTACACGCGATGACGTCAAGGCTAACAGCGCGCCGCAGACAACAGCAGGGGGAGAACTTGGAGTAAGCGCAAAATTTGAATATTTAATTAGCATCTTTCTCTCGTCTGTTAATTACTAATGATGGATAGAAAATGACAATATTTAGCACGAATTTGGTTTCTTGTAATTCATAATCAAGATACTAATCTTTTTTAGAGAAATAAACTTTGGTCATAGTAGGTCTTTCAGCTTGAAGTAATTGGGGCATCTGTATCAATAACTCAGTCTTCTCTTTCCTTATTGGCCAATCCCTCAATTATGTACCATTTGCTCATTTCCTGTCAGCCAAACCTACCTGTATTTCCAGCTCTGCCATTTTCTGGGCCAGTTCAGCAAGGCAAGCGTTAGCTTCTGTCTCTCGTAGTCTCACTGCATACATCTCCTCTAGACTCTATCATAAAACAAATAGGGTGGATTGAATTGGTTATATGGAAAACGAATGAATGACTATTTATCTTTGTCCTTTACAGTTTGGCCAAGTAATTTGTCTTGTTGTCCAGTGGGCATTGTTCATCAATACTAACTGAATGGTGTATCCAATACGCAGGTGGACTGTATTTAAACCATGCTTACCTTGGCTTCTAGTTTAACGAGTTCTTTTAGTGAGTTGTTGAGTGAGCGCTGTAACTCCTTCTCATGTTGTCGTACCTTGTCCAATTCTGCCTTGAATGAGAGGCGTTCCTCTTCACTGCGTCGGAACTGATTACTTGTAACTTGATTCTGCAGGTTCAAATAAAAGAGATAAGCTCAATTACAGCCACTATACCAAACCGCACTTTATGCTTTCAACCATACATGCAAAGCCATGAAAGTAACCAAATTTAAACCAAATGTGATGCAACTCAACTGATGTTTCTAGCTCCATGACTCTGTCTAATCTCCTTCAGCTTAGCTGTTGCCCTCTACTTCCCAACTCGTTTCCCATGTAATCCGATCAGCTAAGTCCAATCTTACTTATTATCCCAAACTGATCCTTTCTCATTCCATACTTACCTGTGTTTCTAGCTCCATGACTCTGTCTAATCTCCTTCAGCTTAGCTGTTGCCCTCTACTTCCCAACTCGTTTCCCATGTAATCCGATCAGCTAAGTCCAATCTTACTTATTATCCCAAACTGATCCTTTCTCATTCCATACTTACCTGTGTTTCTAGCTCCATGACTCTGTCTAATCTCCTTCAGCTTAGCTGTTGCCCTCTACTTCCCAACTCGTTTCCCATGTAATCCGATCAGCTAAGTCCAATCTTACTTATTATCCCAAACTGATCCTTTCTCATTCCATACTTACCTGTGTTTCTAGCTCCATGACTCTTTGTCTAATCTCCTTCAGCTTAGCTGTTGCCTCTGCTTCCCGTAACCTTACACTCATTAGTTCTTCGGTCAAAGTCTGCACAGTCTGTTTGCTGTTACCTTCCTTCTTTCTAGAAGCTGCCCTTTGAAGATGTGACTAAAACATAAATACTTTATAATGAGTCATCACCAAATCAATTATATTTTTAATGATTGGTTTTAAAGTTTCACTTCTCCATCCTGCCAAAAGCCCATACATCTTATAGTTTTGAGACTCAATCTTCAAGAACCCTCGTATAAGGTTTTAACATAGAGCTAGTTCGATCAAGGACTATAGTTAACCATAGTTCGACTAACTCTGATCGAACGCATGCTAGTCGACGATGGTTGGACTAGTCTAGTCGACGATTCACGACAACCCTACCGAGGTTGGTCGCATCGCTGGTTATTAATAGCCGTTTTTAATAGCACAGTGCAGAGAGGACCAGTTATCAGAAAAATGATGTAGGGCCTAAGTAAATATTCAGCAACAGTAAACGATCATTTCATTTCAAATTTTTCTTTTTACTTTGTCTTTCTTTGAAACTATAAATTTTGTTCGTCCACAATCATCTGAGGCACACGTACGTTACCACTTGTAAGATATGTTGAAATACTGAGCAAATATCGTCCGTGTCGCTTTCATCTATGAACTTGTCCAAAAACTTCAACAAACTGGCCACCGCCATTTTCTCATGGTCGCATTGACTTGACAATAGTTCGACTAGAGTCATTCGCACTTCAACTTCAGTGCTCATGCGCTACGTACGTCACAAACCAACAACTAGTTAACCATTGGTCCTTGATCGAACTTGCTCTTACATACCTGCCAATGTCCTTCCAATTCATTGACTGTTTGTCTCAGGTCCTTGAGTGCAAGGTTGGCCTCAGCCTCTCGTAGCTTGACTGCAATCAGTTCATCTTGTAACGCCTCCACTGAATGGCCTGGCTCATCTTTTAATTTCTTATTAGCCTATGACCAGAAAGACAGGTAATGATCATTTAGGATTAGATTCTGACAGCCAAAGCAACCCAAGTAAATGATATTATTGGATCTGCACCCGATTTCATAAAGCTCTGCGACGCGTCGTAACCGGAGTTGCTATGCGTAACACATCGCAACTTGCGATGCGTCGTGCGAACCATTTCACAAAACTTGCGATGCGTTGAACGCATCGCAAATTCCTTGGCAACGGTGTGAAACACGTCGTAAATTAAGACGTGTCTTTAGGGCGTCGTAACTATACAAAAACCACATCAATAAAGAAAAGATGGCGCTTATGATCCTAGCAGACCGTGAAGCGAGACGGGCATTGAGGCGAGAGAGAGTTTTCAGAGATAGATGATCTATTAAAGGATTCCTCCTAAGTGAGAAGGAGGTCTATCAGAGATACCGCTTCACGTGAGAGGGTATTTCCCAAGTTGTGGAAAGAGTTGAAAATCAGATACGACATGCCACAAAGGTAACGAAAGCTTAATGCAAGACCCCTTCCTGGGCTAAATAGTTTGCAAGAATATGGCTTCAAACGTAGACCCTCTATTTTTTGCAACCTATGGGCGGGATTTCGTCTGATCCGATCAATATTTGAGGAACACCTTTTTAATGGATTTACAGATAAGCCTATAAGTTCTGAATGTAGGCCAATGGCACAAGGACGGTTGGGGGAGGATGGTTGAGAACTTTACAGAAATCACCTCACTGTCTCCCGAAAATGTCCCGCGAAAAAAGCTATTTTTAAAAGTGGGGTGGGGGCGCTGTTCAAAGCAGGTTTTAAGATAGGTTCAAAACATGTAGGCTTACATACACACAACTTATTGCATTTTTTAAAAGGGCGTCGATTGCTGAGAGAAAGAGCGTCATTTTGTAGTATTACGTATTAACAAGCAATTGTTTTCTGCTTTGAAATAATAAAAGTTACTGTTGAAAGTTGTTTTTGTCAAGTCCTGTCTAGCCCGCTGGTGCCATTTATGTAAAAAGTCACCGCTGCGGGCAGCAAATTCTGACATAAGACAACGGACTTCCCTTTTTTGCAAAGTGCTGAACACAAAAGGGAGACTTTTACACAAATGGCACCAGCGGGCTAGACGGGATTGTGTTTTATTATAATATACCGTAATCTACATACAACTTGCAAAATGACAGTTTTCTCTCAGCAATCAACATCCCTTAAAATCCACATTAGCGTGTTATTTTTTTACACAATAGATTTTTCCGGGTTGTATTTTTTTCGGGGGGGGGGGGGGGGGGGGGGGGGTGGTGGGGGGGGGAGGAGAGGAATTCACATACTGTGGTTCTCCCTCCCCACACTATTATCACCAAACCCCCCCCCCCCCCCCCAGCATTGGCGAGAACCCTGGCTATGCTAATGCAGTATTCAAATTTATGTATATTTTGGTATTAATGCATATTGCACACATACATGAAAGTTTGGTGAGATTGAACCAGATAATTTGACTCGGTAAAAAATATATTCCACACTTCATATTTTTTCCTAATTTTGTTTATTATACAAAGTGTGTACCACAGTGCATAATGACACTGCATGAAAACTGCAATTTAACAAGTTTATTAAATAAACTTCAGAAATATAAATAGACTTCACAAATATAAATAAATACTTAAAACTTTATTTTTACCAACATATTAGTACATTTCCAATAAAGGTTCAACACAAAGATTGGGTTTGTTCCATCAGTAAAGAAGATTAAGGTTGCTTGTTGGTATTTTGAGATGAATGCAATGTTTTTAATAGGATCATAAGCGCCAATGTTTTTAATATTGCAGAAGAAACAAGATTGAACAACAAAAGGGTCATCTTAATTCATCATCACATAGTTAAACCAAACCAGTTGAAAATCTTTTCATGACTCAAAATGGTATGTTTCAGGATCACTGGAAATTGCTGCATTAGCAGCTACAATGTAAGTAACCACTCCCCTGGAAATAATCCATTATTCAAACATTTTATCTCACAGATGTACACTACTGTATCAGGTATGACAACTAAGTGAGCAATTTCAGAGAATGCTTTGAAGTGTTTTTCTTAGTAAAGCTAGTAAAATTTGGGAGTCTAAAAATGTGACATGAGTTCCCAACACATTCAATGTTATCTAAAATTCATGAATCAAATTTCTAAACTTCTTGTGTATGGAGCTAGGCCTAATATAATGCAGCTACGTAGGTTTGAACATTATTGATAAGTCAACCACATAAGATATGTTACTAAAAAAAAAACCAGTAAACTACATAAAAACTGTTATTTTATTACTCATGGATTTTCCAAATTATGTTTCATGGACGACGGTCATCCCATGCTTCTGGAGAGTGAACTCAAGAAATAGTTGGAAGTTTCGGTTGATCTGGCTTAATGCTGATTGAATCTTCCTCGAAACTTCCAGCGCTCACGCTCTACAAGCAGACGTTCCCTCTCCACAAGGATGAGAGGGTCAGAGTGTTGTTTGGAGCTACGTGACGTGTAAGTAGGCAGTGCTGGTCCTGTTGGAACTTCTTCTTCTGTCTGCATCCCATCATCAGTGTGACTGTCCTCGTCTACATGTACATCGATGATGACACCATCGTCTACTTCGCAGATTGCTGTATTAATTAATTAAAACGAACAAACTGTCTGTTATATTCTTTGCTTTCTTTATGGTTTATATAACTAAACTATTTTTAACTTCCTTGCATAAATATTCAAGAAATTTCTTTATTTGTTCTTCATTGTTGGATGTTAGATGTGACATGCCATTTTTTTCTTTAATGTTGTACTGCAGTTATACTAGTTATACTTTGAAAAGTGAACTGGGGATTACCATTGGCCACCCTGTCAATGAGGACATCCTCCTCTTGAGGGAATGGATCGCTCTCCCCTTCCTCCTGCGTCACGATGCCATCTTTAGCAATTGGCAAAAGTGCCTCCAACACAAGCTCATAGGTCATATTCACCATCGGTTTTTCCCCTCCTCCTGATGACATGGGAACAAAAATATGTAAATACTCTTATAAGAATGTTCCCTCATTCTATAAATTCATTTTTTGGTATGAATGCAATGCTTATTACTTAATGTAAATTCTTGTATGATTTTTGACATGATTAATTTAATTACAATAGCTTTCACCGTTGGTAAACAATGTACTGAAAGGTGATGTACGTGTGCGTTTGTATAGCTATTCAGACCGGGGACCTTTAACAAAGAGGACAATAGGGTCCGCGATTGTGTCAAGGTCCACGATTGAAAATCGTGTACAAAACCAATGGGAGGCCTTCCGAAAAAGTTAGTGTATAAACAAAAGAGGAACAATGGGAGGTCCACGATTGCACCCCTTTACATGACTGCATGTGTGTGTGTGGGGGGGGGGGGAGATCTTCATGCATTACTGATTGTAAACCACTGAATTTGGGGAAACATGTATCACATTATCTTTGACTCGCAGCTTATAATTCTTAAAATAATATTCTCATGTATTGAAATATTTACCTGTTCTCTGCATGTCCCTGTGGTATGCCTTTGCCTTACTGGAAATGTCTTGCCATTTCTTTCGGATCCTGGCAAAGTGCCTTGGATGGCCACCATTCTCAGTTAGTGCCTGTGCTGCTTGCTTCCAGTAATGGAGTTTTACTCGTTCCACATTCACACTTGATTTTTTTCCTTTGTGGCTCGTTCCGAACAGTTGGCAGGAATGGTTGCGCACAAACTGACATAAAACTGACACCTCCTTGTGGGTCCAGTTCTGTGCCCGGTCTTGCTTGTCCTTATTATGAGCTTCAGCCATGCTCGTTCAGTGTGTTTGTACTGTATTTATAGATTGTGACCTAGTTTAATTTTTACCTAACTGGTTGTGTGCAAGTAAAATCAAAACCAATTACAGTCAACAACTTCAGCCGTTCGTGGGAAACATGCATAACATTGGTGTTTAGCCTCTAGGCAGGGACTATTCTCTCATTCAATTTGTTTTTCTTAATTTATTTTAAACGAATTTGTTACTGTTTTCAAAAATTATAAAAGCAAAATACATTTTGCTTTTGGATGAGGAATTGAGGATCCTATCTAACTTACAGACTTAGTCAGCCCAACATCAATGATCAGTCACTACGGTTATAAATGCTAAAAATAAACCCCCAAAACATCAGCCCTAATGCCTAGTGATGTTTGTGAAATTACAAAATACATGCCAGTAGTACAAATGTAGGCCTACTGCAGTAGGTTGGCCTACATAGGGCCTAGTACCATGAGTACAGCCCTGGCAATGACTAGGGCATAATTAGTAGAATTGGGATTTTAAACAGACATCCAATGTTGGCACCGTTTTCAGTAATGACCTCTAGGCTACATTTTGTGCACAATATTGTTCATATTTTTATATTTTGGGGCCGTATTTTAATATCTTGCTATGCCATACATGTGCTATCCCACGCGGAATTTGGAAACACGTACCTGACTGTCGTATTGCTGACTGTATTCGGCCTTGTCAACACTTTTCTACGTCTCAAGACTCCGATATGTACTGAATAAATCCTAAAACGATAGCAACTGAATTGGCTTACCTCATCTCAGGCTCAAAAGTAGCAGACGACATCGAGAGAAAACATCAAAGAAGAGCCCCAATTTCTTCCAATCAGCCATCTTCATTTGACCTTTGCGCGTACTTTCAGCGGTGACGTAATAATTTCCGACGGCTGTTATCAGACGCAACATTTTGATGCAGTAAACAGTCACACTGGTATAAAAAATTAGGCTCGTGCAAAACGTTTATAATACTAGGCTCAATATTCAACGCATCGCCTTTGCGACGTGTTTTGTGAAATGGATCGTAGGACGCATCGCAGCTGCGAAGCATCGCAGGGCTAAGACGCGTCGCAACTCTACGACACATCGTAAGTTACGATGCGTTTTATGAAATCGGCCCCTGGATTCATATTACAATCTTGCCTCTCTTCACTTGGCTAACATCACTTTTGTCAAAATAACCACTAACTGAGTGTGTCACTCAGCCCTAAAAAGAAAACAGTCTAGATAGACAGACAATTAAAGAATTAAACACATTATATGCAACATCTATACATCCAAACTTGCTCACTTGTCCAAGCTAAGGATTCAACATTGCATCAGTGTCCAAGAGTCCCAAAGGGTGTCAGTCAGTGTTTGGGGGTTTTGCCATTTCTTCTGATTTACCTTCTCCAATGACTTAATATCTTGTCTCAGCTCTTTGAGTGTTTCTGCTGATTCTGCCTCTTTTAGCCTCACAGCGATGAGTTCTTCCTGTAACGCCATGATGATACCCGCTGCTTCAGAATCTACTGGCTCAGAGTTATCGTTCCTAACCTGGATATTAAAAGTATACAAAGTTCCAATCATGCAACAAACATTTTTGGTTTATGCTGGATCATATGCAAGCTTCTTTTATGCGCGGAAAATATGCAATGGCTACTCTAATCATAGACCACTTGGATGGATCTAAATCTAGAGAAAAATAATATCGACCATGTAGAACATGATTGTTCTATGCAATTGCGACATCATTTTTTTTGTATTTCTGCAGCATCAATGAAGAAATTAGTATAAAAACAAATAGTTCTGCTTCCGATCACATGGCATTTGAAAATAGAGTAGGTATGTAATTTTTTTGGGGGGCACTTTTTTGTGCTGAATATATGTAGGTGTCTATTCCCAAGTGTCTATGTGTAGTCAAGGTTGAAAGGTAGTATTTACAGCATTTATGTTTTTGTTTTATTATTATTTTTTTCCCCCAAAAAGAACATTAAGGCTGGGACCGTTAAAATACATGTAGGATAACCGGAAGCAAAACTTCTTTTCTTTTGGCCTTAGTAAACAGATCTCCAAATTTGTATCAATATTTATTACGCAGTGCTTATTTCTTTCAAATTCTTGCCCCGTATAAAGTAGTTTGGTCTTCTTTTCCAAACCCCCAAACACCCACATATTATGAAGACAATATTTGGCATCTCTTATTTACAATGCAATCATTTATATATTGCAGGGCCCCAATGGAAACCAGTTTTAAACTGTTTGGGCACACCCTGGGTAAAGAAATGTAATAAATAAATAAATAAATATTCAGCAGATATTCTAATCATTATTACCACTGGAGTGGGTAGAGGTTTACTGCATAAGCTTTGCAGAGATTCTCAGACAGCACCTATCCATAGTCACATCTTGTATTACAATTCCAGTGTAACTAGATCCTTCACATACAGTTGCAAGAATCAATACACTCAGAGCTATCGCCAGATTATATTTCCGACATTTTATTTGGTCTATTTAGTATGCAATATTTCATGCTAACAGATCTCTGACGGAGCTTCAAGGTGCAGTTTCATGTTTGAAAGCCAATGCGTTAAAAAATGAATGCTGTCTTCATATAGTAACTACTACATGTACATGTACATCTAAAATCATGTACATTAAACTCACAAGAAGCAATAACACAAACAACTACATTTTGTACAGCAACAACACTTCAAAACAATAATTTCCATGCTTTTCACAACAGCAACAAACTAACAGCATGGGTGGAATCTTGGTTAGTAATTAAATTGAGTAAGGTTCAACTCTCCTCATCAGTCAGGTCATGGCTATAGGAGCATGCAAGCCGTTAATTCCTGCTGACTGCATCCAGATTCCCTAACGGATGAAAAACACATCCCAAGGTTGATCAAGTGCATCTGCCTGGAGTAATATGAGCCAATGCATCGAGTGAGGCCTCAGTAACAGATGATGGAGACTCAGTAACAGATGTTTTATAAGATGGAGAAATAAAATACAACCACATTTGGTTCTAAAGAATAAACATTCCTCAAACGGCCTAAAAAACAGACCAGTAAATGTATGTTTATGCTGTGAACTGATTCACAGATCTTACATTTATTTTGTTTTCCAATGAAACTAAAATAAATAGACACAAAGACTGTGATTAAATACAGGGCCAAAGTCTGAGGAAATTTCGATCGACTTCTAGCTGTTAAGCTGCCAACTACAATTTGTATGTTAATTGCCTCGCAATATAACAGTGCCTCCAGCAAAATATGTCATCCACCAGTGCAGTGACATTTATAAATAAATGATGTACATGTAGTTCATTATTATACAGGGTAAATCTCTAAATATCACAATACTGCTGGCAAATCCGAGGGCTAATTATAACCGAAACCATGGATAAATGCATTAAAACCCAACAGTAGTAAACAAACAAGTTGACAAAACTGACCAAATATGGACATAAAACCCTAAATATCTACCATCATTAAGATCTCACTTGTCATGAAACAACGGCCATAATCTACTATTAATGCTAAAACTCTTTGGTTAATGTTCAACCATGTACTTGCATTGCAGGTGATAGCTGATGTATTATGTATGAGTGCAGACAGAAGCATGCAATATCCAAGCTATAAGCAACATGTGACAATGATGAATCTTAATGATGATGACTGTGCACAACTTGTTACCATGGAAATGGCTAGATTATTACTGGATGAAGTCTACAGTATAGTGCAAATGCCACCGAACAGAGACGTCCGAAATTTGATAGCAGGTAAGTCTTCTGACATACATGGATTTCTTACATGTAAGTGTCCCCTACTTAATAAAAATAACAAATAAATACGAACATATAAAATGAGTCTTTTATGTAATTATAAAAAGGCCAATACTATATTGTATTTTATCCTTTGTGTGCGTAAAATCACTTCATAACAAACACAGACTTCCTGCTTTATAAGTAGACAAATTTTCCTCAATTGCCGGTTGGGGGCGACACATAATGCTACAAAAGAGTGGGTTCGGGCGACGCGGTCGAATAGGGCGACACATAACTGTCGCCCTATTGTGAAAGCCGCCCCTTTCGAGTGCTTTTTAGTAGGGTGCGTGGGGAACGTGTTCTAAATGGGCGACTCGCGCGTCGCCCCTTTGGGGTTATTTCAGGCAGAGTCGCCCATTTGCCGCATGCACAGGAATTTAAATTACAGAGTACACCTGTATAGTTCAAAATTATGAAAACATTATCCACTGATCTGGGTGAACACAAAGAAAAAAAGCTACATGTACTATTAAAGGGTAGTGAAATAATCAGCAATATTAATTACTTTCATAGCAAATCCAGTTTAATAATATTAATGAACTGCTTCATATTATCAGTGCATTTGTTAGTACAAGCAATCACCAAAGTCAGGAGTACAAACTCGTCCTAAATTATTGCCATATATTTTCATTTTATCTCTTCATACAATTCTTGAAAATTAATAAAATGTTGCCAGACATATATGTACGGATGTTCTGAAAATGTCAAAAACCATGGATGAGTCAAAAAATATTTTTTGAAAAAAAAACTTTAAAACTACAGCCCGACAAGGTGAAAAACACTACCAAATCATGAACATATAGGGAAACAATGTGTACAACACTACAATTCTTAATTCACTACTCAAGCAAGAGAACACAAATGACCATGAAGCATGACTTTTTACCTTTCGCATAAAATCCTTCACGATTGTTTGAGCTCGCTGCAACTTGTCCATTGTCTGTTCGTCGGAAACAGAAGTGACATTATCATCATAAAGCTACAAAATGGAAAATCTCTAGATACAAGTTGTTGAAAGTGGAATCTTACACAGTATCCAATATTTGATTGTACACAAAGAGGACTGTCCTGTGATAAATGTTAACAAGTAGCAGATGCCTGCAACATATAGATCAAGCTTTTTACATATCCAGCAGCAAGACTGAGGAAAGTTCGCCAGCTTATAATCAAATTGGAGAGTCAAGTCAAAGGTAGAATATGTCGTCCCTGTGAATATACAACAAACACGTTGAAATATCCTGTAAATAGATGCTGCTAGAAGGTTTGTCCTGTATCCATGCAACTAAGGCTGCAAACACACACGGTGAAGTCCAAGATCTCCAATTTCAGTGAGATGTGCCTTTGACAGAATATTTAACCAACAATATAGAGCACTGTAACCTCTAATCAACATGAATAACACAGGTTTCTAGTCCTTGTTGAAGATGATGACAGTCCAACACTAGTCCAACATGTAAAGCCACAATTTCATGTCTTGTATGGGAGCAACGTTATAAAGCTGGAAGGAATTATCGCTGTGCTGACCCGTTATAATAATCCCCAGCCTAGGTACAAGTAGGCTGTATAATAATGGCATTACACCCACAGGCAGGCTGCATTCAGTCAATAGGCCACGTACATACAGCATGCAGACGTCGTCAGTGATACACCTGGTTGATTACATTGTGCTTAAAGTGGAGTGCCTCCAATGTTAATGCTTTGTTCTCCACGTAAAAACATGTTTCTCATCTCAAGAATTGCCAAACTTTTGATAATTCTCTGTAATATTTCAATAGCTTTATTCACCAAACCTATCACCAGCTTATTAGAATCTGGATGAACAACTAAATCTGATATTAATTAATAATTGGATTTTTGTTTTAAAATGTGTATGATGTACATGTCATTTTCCACTAGGTCGGTTGTCTCTTTAAAAAAAATTCAACAGCCAACTGATCTGTAAAATACTACACTACTTGGTGGGGTCATTCAGAGAAAGGCATAGGTCTACATATGTTTACGTACATTGTATCTCACGAGGCTTCTGTAAAATTAAGAGGCTAAATCTGCAGGCTATGTACATGTATGTATGATATTTAAGCCCTTGTGGTTTGTTTAACAAATAAAAGCTGATGAGAATTTGTTTTACTACTGCATACATGTATTGTAAACAATGATGATCAATTGTAACTGTTTGGAAATGACAATTAATTAAATACCTAAATTGAGATACATGTCCAAATGTACAGTGCTGTGCTGTATGGAAAACATCCCATAAACCAGACCAAGTTGGCTTATGGCCAACAGACTCCAAGCCCAAAGCAATACATGTCCATGTATTCCCAAAGAGCTTTCAAGTGTTTCTGGCTGTGAAATGGACACACTAATTGATTAAATATGACAACCTGTCCATAGTAATCTATTTATGTAGCTGGATTAAATTCAATGACAAATTGATTCAAAGAAAATTGCCCTAAAATCTGTACTGTGTGATAACTCAGAAAATAATGCCATCGGATTTCTGTAATTTGAGGAATTTCAGAAAATAATACACCGTGTAAATTATTTCCATTTATAGTGAAAAATAATTCAATCAAAAAAGAATGCTCATCTCACATTTACAGTCTCAAACAAAATAATAATAATAAATTAACATTCTAAGCTAGCATTTACAATGAAATGTTTGTTTTAACATCTGCACATGTATGCTGGCCACCAATGGCAAAAACATGTCAAGGACTCCCTGTCCAAGAACCTTGATACTCATTATTATAAATTGAATTGTACTAATGTTTAAGTAATCCACATCCTTGCTAAACCTAGTATAATGAGTGTTACGACAAGTTCTAATTATGTAGAGTAGAGTAGAAAGTAGAGTTTAATATTGATTCCTGCAACTTTTTGTGCACTTACATGTACGGCAATTACAATCAAGCACATGTTGACTAAATACATTCCTGGGAGTCAACAGTCTGCCACCAACCAATTAACTAGTTCATTAAATCATTTGAATAATCTAAGTGGAGGCATGCTAGCCTATTACAATCACTAGCATCTGCTAAAAAAATCACAAAATCTGAGAAGATTTCATTTTTTATTTATTTGCTGTACAGTTCTGTTCTTACATAATTTGATTTCAGTTATTTTAAATGTTTGTAACTGCATGGTTAAAACAGAAATATTTTGGTGGAATATGTGGAAAGTAAGACATTGTACACTGTAAGTGTCTGGGTCTGCACAAACAAGTGACATCATACTTTATAAATAGACATTTGGACACCTGCCAGGCCTTGCTCGTTTTCTTATTAATGGATGATCCAGATAGAAGAGTCCTGGGATCAACTACTGGCGTCTCTCTGAATCAATTGGCTGTATGGGGGAAGGGGATGGTCAGGTTGATTAAGTCTGCATCTGATATGACATTGTGCTGATAGATAAGTGGTCCTAATGTGTGGTACAAATATATGGTAGAGATAATGAGAAGGTTGTCACAGGAACGAAGAAGACAAACCATGTGCAATGAATGCATAATTTTACTCAATATGGGTCAAATATGCATGCATGCATGCCCATGTGGTACATTTTGTATTTTCATTTGGAATTACGTAGTTACAGAAGAAAAATTACCAGGTTGCATGCAATGAACTTATCAAGAAATTTAAAGAGGAAGTTAAGTGGTGAGAGAGGTTGCATATTTTATATTTTTATGTAGATTGCATATTGTAAAATGAAAAAGCAAATTATTTCTGCCATGAAATACCAAAAAAGTGACTTTTGAGAGCTATTTTTATCAAGTCGCCTCTAGCCCGCTGTTGCCATTTGTCTAAAAGTCGTCGCTGCGGGCAGCAAACAATTTGACGTCATAGGACGAACTCCCCTTTTGTGTCTAGCACTACAATACGCAATCTACATAAGAATTAAAAATGCCGCAGACTTCTCTCAGCAATCAACATCATCTTTAATGAAAGCATTTGTATCCCTTACCCGATAAAATTAATATTTATACAAGAAAGCTGAATACGTTGAAAAAAATAGCAATGATTACTGTGTAAGTAACAATGGAAACACAAGAATGAACGGCCATGTTACAGTACAGTTGCCATCGCAGCCAAATGTCAGGGTGTTTAAATACCCATCCTTTAAACCAGACTCAAGCAACTGAAAAAGCGCCCTCTACTGTTCAATCCATAACTCCAATAAAAATTTGCAGGATCTCTAGGATGCTTGATGACTGTCTTCATTTACCATTTGTTTAATCTATTTCTTGTTCTGATTTGTAAGTTTGGTTTTGTTTTGTTTTTTAAAGCTATTTTATTGTTGATAGTGTTATTTGTAATACTGAATTTCTATCTATATTTAAGTCTTTCAATTGTTCGATTCCTCTGCTGTTTTATCAAGGTTTTTTAAAAATTTGATTATCTTTTACCTTTTAGTGCTCTTTTTCCTTGTGAAGCACTTTGAGACTTCTGTATAAAGTGCTATATAAGCATTATTATTATTCTAACAAGTGTTGAACAGTAATGGCAGATGGAAAGAGTTCACACAGTAGCATCAAAAACATAAACCCTGGGTTTGATCACTGTTGATCGAGACACCCTTACGTTAGTTGCATATTACTCTTACTAGTGAAGTCTCATTTATTAAAGCAGTTTCCTTTCAGAGTCAGTCAAGTTATTATAAGAGAGAAGGAAAGACCTCTTCAGCAGAATCTGCATACATGTACCTTGACATTGACAGACCATTGAACAAGACTGCTGGTGCAGTCTCGTTGATGAAGACACGATTTCCTTCAGTCGGTTTGTTAGAGAAAGTTCCACAGATCAATGTCTGCACATAATGGTGTCTGATATACAATGGAGCATCCTAAGCCTAGTCACGAATTTCCAGACACACAATAACCAATCTAGAAGCTGATATCATCTTCATCTTTGATGAAAAATTACACATTTACATTTTGATATACTGTATCTCAAGTATTTCCCCACAAGATAACAATGACCCAAAAAAATTACAAGAAAAACGCTATTCTTTATGAAAGTTTGACTGCGATAATAGAGGTAAAACTGCAAATCAGATTTGAATTAACACTAACCCCCTAGGCATTTTTAATATGAAGCTTCCTAAACCTGTCAAAATCCAACACTGTGCAGTATACCTATGGCACATTCTTTGGACTTGAACAAATTGGGGCATAGCTCCATGTAAAGTAATGGTGCCAAGGCTCTGCAGTACTGAACCCATCAAAACTTGACAAAACCTGCTGTTGGATTGAGTTTGCAAGGCTTGGGGTAGTTAAGGTTAATGAAATCACCACTGCTATAAATATTGTATATTTTTTGTTTCATTCTGAATAGTTTTGTTCATACGATACTGATTCTACAAACATGCATTGTTCTGATTTCGCATAAACACAGATTAAGTTCAAAGAACACATCTATATCTGCACCAAGGAATGTATATTAATGGGGGTGAGTAGAATGAAACTGGGCAAGCTAATGAAAACATTGCACACTGACAAGGAAAATAATCAGACAACAATTCTCAAAAGAACAGTACATTCAGAAAGACCAGAGATCAGTAAAGAAGCAGAGTTCAAACAAGACAAATAGAACAAAGTTTTCTTTATATATTAAATGATAAACTGATTTTATTTCTATTTTAATTTCTTTTTCATTTATTGGAGTTACTCATCATTGCTTCATAAGATACTGTAAAGTGATCCCTATAGAACCCTACCTGTACTGTATCAAGAGTAAAACAATGTGTGTAGTACTAACCTTATCTCGTAGGTCACTGATGACTGTCTGCGCACCTTCCAACCTCTTGGCTGTCTCCATGTCACGTTGTCTGAGTGTCTCTAACTCCTTCTTAATAACATAGTTTTCTTCAGCTTCCTGGGCTCGTTGTAGTTGTCCCTGGATCAACTTGTCTGCTAAAACTTCATTCTCCTCCTCTAGAACTTGGAGTCGCCTCAGCAGAAGTCTGTTCTCTGTTCGAAGTCTCTGTCCAAACCAAAAATAATGAATAATATGTCTTTAACGCAATATTTGCTGTTAGTGACAACAAAACACCATATTTTTATTAGCTCCTTGACCCAAATCTATGAGCAATTAAAATGGGATTTAAACTCACAAATTGCTGGTTTCTAATAAAGGGGCCTAAGCACTTGGAAACACAAAACTAGCTGGCTGGGAATCAAATCCTTAATGTTCTTTGCTACAAAATAAAAACAAAAGTAACTGTGACATTATTTATGTACAAAAGCTTCAACCCGCAACGTAGCAGCATTCTGTACTCGACAATGGGATGCCATGTAAACTGGTGAAAAGCTCGTCTATGCCTGGGCCATAAACGCACATTGGAATCCACTGCATTTTGGTGAATAAATTATAATACAATTTTGGTGTAAATACATGCCTGAACTAACTGCAGATGGTAAGATCTTCCTTTGTTATTCACTAACAAGCTGCTGCATTGTCTGTCATGTGCTGCAATCATGCATTGTTAAGATATTCTAATGATTAGTCATTTGTAATATCAATAGAGTAAATAAACAAATTAGCTGTGTGAATTACAATCATTAATCAATTTGTAGATACTCACCCTCATTTCAATTTGGTCTTCATTTTCCTTTGTCTTGAATGCTAGATAATCTTTTTCTAATCTGAAAATAAAATTGAAATGAACCATATCAAGTCCTTTTTAACTGATAAAATGAATTAATTTAAACAGTACTTACAGTGACCGAAAATAAAAACCAGGAAACGTTTGCCATTGAAAGAGCAACCGCACAAGGTTACTGTGCCAAGCAGAATAGAAAATTAATGCAAACTGTCAGACAATACATGTGCATTTGGTTTGGTTTAGATGTTCTCTATTTTAAAAGTAAGATACTCATTTAAAAATAAACAATTGTACCTACTTTTTCATCTTCTTTGCATTGTATTTGACTTGGTAGGCTGTATTCATCAGGATTTCAGGTTCAGCTTCATGGAATTTGGGTGCAATTTTCTGTAAAAACTGGGGAGTAAAAATATCTAAAAATGTCAGATTTCCACTTTAAATGTTTCTACCTTTACAGACCGAAATTTAATCAATTTTTTATACAAATGACTACACTAAATTAAACATTTTAGTTGACTTATTAAAACACAGGCATTTGGAGAACACCTACTTTACTGAACCTAACAATGGAAATGGGGAGTCTTAACTTAATTAATGATCCTTATACTATTAAAGAAAAGGCTAGTCGAATGTGTACAAATTTAAAATTTAAAAATTGAGAATCTTGACAAAGCATGAAAATGATATTAAGATGAAGTTATTTATTCTTGTACCATCCATGTGAATGGTTACACTAGCCCTGCACTTTAAAGCAAACAGCAGGCAGGCAGTCTCTCACATCATTTTTTGTAAATGCATTTTTCCCAAGGCACTTTTGAATTCTAGACTTTAACAAAAGGTTTTGGGATAAAATCATACAAAAATTCCATCTGTAACAAGCAATTTATATGCTAATATACAATGCGCACAGCCAAAGGAAATTTGTTTTTTATATGGTTTTAATTTGTTTTTTTATGTGGTTTGTACAACACAGGCATATTCAACTCACGGTTTTCACGTTCAAACATGAGATTCGTCTTACCCTGAGCATTTCTTCCATATCTAGTCTGAGTAAATCATCATGATTAAGCTGCAACATGGCTATGCCGACTCGGAAAATGATTTCCATACCCTGTAGAGAAACAAATAAGCACAAATTTGAAATGTGACATGTGCAACGTTATCATAGTAACTGATTACCCATCTGTTTATTCCATAGGCCACACATATTACATCCAATTAGACCACTTGATATAATATACATTGTTCATATAATGTGCATGATGGCCATACTCACCTCGGATATAAACACATCCATTATCCAACGAGCCAGTGAAATAGGAAGACTAACAGCAAATAATGTGAGAAACCATGGCGACGCAAAGATGGAAGTATGGAAGCCCTGAGAAGTGAAATGTCTAAACAATTCAGGTAGTAGCTCCTTAAAAAGAAGAAGAAAACAAACACTGCTAAAAATCCACATCCCATTTGACTCATCTTGTTAATTTACATGAATTGTTTTGTTCTCTCTTCCTGTCAGAGATAATTTGGCTGCTCCATGTGGCCTTGTTTATGTTGTTATGACAGTTGATATTACACAAAACAGATTATTTCATATGCTTAGAAAACTTCAGTTTAGGTAAAATTGTCAGATTTCAACAACACAAAAATAAGAACAAAGAATTGTACATTAATTTTGTCTGCTCACTGATTTCTTGGGATTTTCTAAAAACCTAAATGACAAAGTTCATTATTTTTTCTGTACAAACAACTCTATATTCCCCTCTGGCCTCATGCGAATGCTTAATCTTTGAGTTGGGTTGATGTTGTGCACGTATTCATTTCACTTATGAGCACTGTGGGTGTTAGAAGGAGCTGATCAGGGCATGTACATGAACGTTGTATGCAAGCACTGTCTAAACTGCATAGATTTGTGTCTGCATCTCTAACAGGTATTTGCAGCTACATAATCACAAACACTGCCAACTGAGTTCATTATTCAAACAGTCAACGTAGCCCCATCATATACTTGACTGACAGACAAGGTCTCATCATCCAGCCAAGTCAAGTGTTACCCGTGACAAGGCGAAGCACTGGGTGAGTGTTATTCATATCAATCATGCATGCCAATTATGCTGTCGTCATGGTCCCAACATCAAGCACTGTCTTTGTGTCCTACACTATTATTTTACAGTGATTTCATAGCACGAGGTTCATCCTTTCATAAAAGTACAACTTTTGCAGGCACACAATTGTGCAATCCGACATTTAATATTTCCTAACTTTAAATTCTAAATCCTCTATCCTGTTGCATGTGCTCTGTAATATTTGTTTATTTAATTCTTGCAAGTACTGCTAACTGCTGGCTAGCTTTTTTTGCAGTTCTTGCTGCAGGGACTAATACAATTTCCACCTTTTTTTTATTAACCCTCCCTCTCTCGGTGCCAAAATGGAGCCAATGACCCTATCTATCAAAACCTGTCGAGTGATATGTTGTAAGACATAAGCTATGAGAGAGGAAGGGGTATTCTTTTTGAATAGGTTGTGATAGTTAGAATAGTTGATAGTCGGAGGGTTAGGCAAACAATGATCATGAGTCATGCTTTAAAAACTGCACGCTATTTCTTTTTCTTGAGTCGGTTTACAGTTACCACTTATTCCTTAATTCTGTCATTCTACAATGCAGCACTTTTTTCTAAAGCTTGTTTTGTATTTGTTTTATTGTAGTTACAGAGGTACTAATGTTTGCGCCAATATATCATTTCTTATACGAGGCACGATCACAAAGTTCCGAGACTCTGCCTATAACAAGCAAAAATCGTACGTGATTTAAATCTGGCCACCATGCCCTTCAAAGTAGTCCCCTTGTGCAGCGATACACTGCCCCCAGCGCTCCTGCCACGCTTGGATCGCTCCCTGGAAATCCCATTCCGTAAGCGCATCAAGCACCATCTGCGATTCTTGCTGGATCTCCTCCACAGTGTCAAAACGGCGATCTGTCAGCTTGAACTTCATTTTGGGGAACAGAAAGAAGTTGCAGGGAGCCAAAACCGGCGAGTGGGGGGTGGGGAGTGATGATTGTGTTGTTGCAGGCGAGAAACTTTTCAACGCTCTGTGAGTTGGCGCATTGTCATATTGGAGCACCCAACTGCCAGCGCGCCACAGTTCAGGCCGTTTGTGCCGAATGTTCTCCCTCAGATGTCTCAGAACGGTGCAGTAGAACTCAGCATTGACAGTCTGACCCTGGGCAGGGGGGGGGGGGGGGGGGGGGGGGAATTCACGGTGCACAACCCCGCAAATGTCAAAGAAAACGACGAGCATGCTCTTGCAGTCTTGGTTGCATTCCAGACCTGACGCGCCTTCTTTGGTCTTGGGCTCTTCCACTGCAAAGACTGCTGTTTGGTCTCTGGGTCGTAGCCGTAGACGATCATGGACATGAAGTTTGGGTCATGGACATGAAGTTTGGGTCATCCCCCTTCCTGTTGACGGAGATCCTCGCAGACTTGACACAGTGCTGCTTCTGCTAAAATGTCAGGTCCATGGTGAAATCGCAAATGCGCACGTGGTCACAAAAATGCGTGTAACACAGGAGCTGATGGTAATCAAGCGATGTATACATGTATGTAACTTGGAATACTTAACCATGAAAGTTATTGCTTACACCTACATTGTGTACTAGTACTGTGCTGCGCTCCATTCGTTCACAACAGAACTTTTTGATTGCACTTCGTACTTATTTTATTAGTCACAAGGGCTTTTTTGGATGGTAGGTGTATTGCTAGGATAAGAACTAATTATGAAGCTAACCATCAAATGACATGGCACTTTTCCTTTGTGGCTTTACAAAAATCTGTTTTGGAGAAAATGGCTATTGGTTATTCCCATTCTTTCCATACATTGTACTACATCATCATAGAGACCGACGCTCAAGTATTTTTTTTTATGTAAGTTTGCCCCAAACGGGGCTTAAAGCCACTTGAGGTACGAAACTACACAAAGAAAAGAATCAAAGATACAAGAGGTAGGAATTATTATTTTTCTTGAAGCAGGAAAGATCATACGATGAAGGGAAACATGCACCAGGCAAAGAAGTATTTTGATTCTTGACAAGTAAACAACATGGGTTTTTATAGCATACAAGTGCAGTACATGTATAATCTAAACAAAAAAACTAAAACACAACTGAATAAAAATGTAACAAAAAACACTCAAAGATTAAAACGAACATCTCTATATAATTTTAAGGTTCCTTAATTTTACATTAAGTTTCAGCCTTTTTCAAATTCATAATATGCAAAAAGAGAAACTTCTTTTTCCCACAAAGGAGTGCATTTCAAATGCTGTTCAGCTGATGGACAGGCAAATATGCACGGACCAACCATTACAAAGTTGTTTTTAGGCATCAGAAAAGTCATTTCTTTAAATTGTAACTAATTGCACGATGGGAGAAAAAAGAAAAGGGAGAAAAAAGAAAAAGGGATAAAGTGTGTTACCCTACCATAGGGTAACACTACCATTGCTGGAGCAATAACGTGCATAAAGAAAGCTAATTTTAAGGGGTAACTTTACAAACTGTCTCGACAGGGTGGACAACTGCCACAGGATCAGATATGCTCAATATACACATAGCTGTAGGTACAGGTACATGTACATGTACATGGCCCAAGGTTTAGTTATCAATGACCAACAGGTTATCCTGAAATACCATTTCAGTACGAGACTATTCAAATGAAATCCAGTCGGATAACATATCTTAAATTTTAGTCTCCATATCTGTGTACTTGTTGTATGAGTAAAACATACAAAATACACATAAGTACTACAAATACATACTACATAACATAAAACAATTCTTCTATAACTGTTCTCACCTGTAGCATGCATTCTAGTTGAAACATGCAAAGTCCTAGCTCTGCCATGCTGGGTTTGAAGAGTTCTCGTAGACGATACTCCTGCATCAATTTAACAAGAACGCAAAACGCTTCCTCCTCTGGCATCTGTGGTTAAAAAGAAAAGATTTTGTTGTTGAATAATTAGCATTTTGTTGAGTTTCCAATTCATAAAATTACAACAGACAGAGCTGCCAACCTTTTTAAAACTCATTTCAGTATTCAGAAAGCAAAAAATCAGTATTTTGCCAGGAAAATTCATTTTTTTCATGAAATGTATACATCACCTGAAAGTCAGATGTTTTTTGGCACAGGATAGTCTACACATGCCACTGTAACGGCAATGATTTAACGAACCCACACGCTGGATGGACTGTTTCCTTATTTTTTTTATTTTTAAAGGTAAAGTTGCATTCATTCAGTTGGGATCGCAATAATGTTTTATTCAGATCAAAGAATGAACATACTAAAATAGCATGCATGATTGATAGCCTATTAATCAGCAAAGCCAATAAACTAAACAGAATAAATATGAAACTGACTTGTTTTTGTGGTCACCATATCACAAACTGCTGTCACAGAGTCACTGTGCCATGGTACGATAAAATATTCCATGCCGTACATACAAAGGGCCGGCCATGCCCGGCCAACTAGCAGCCCCATGTATGGTGCGTTACCGTAACACGTTGGCCACACGTGGAATTATCCACACAGCCAATTATCACACACTCAACAACTGGTCCACTTCTTGTCGCAATTTGTCAAAAGTTTTGATTGAAATAGATGACTATCCTCTGCACATTACGCACGCTCAAAAGTTTTTTACCATATGAGTCCATACTTTGCTGCATGAGCATGTACTCCAAGCAGAACATTGACAAGACGTATACAATCTTTGTGTATACCAAGTGATTCAGACACAGCCTCAAATAGCACTAGCAACTTAAAACTCGGCGTCGTCCGCACAGCGCTGGCCAAGGAACAAAATGTAAGCCTACGTGTGCAGACGGATTTTAAAATGCGGATTCACACAAAAAACAAAGCGGGAAACAAAAAGCATGGGGAAAACAGCAAAAATTTCACAGGCCCGATTATTATAGTCGGATTTCACAAAATCCATATTTTTAAACCCAAATTCATTCTTCCGTATTTCTCGTGAAGTTCCGTACAAAATACAGAAAATCCGTACTGGTTGACAGCTCTGAGACATGAATATTGGTGACAATATGACACTTATGTTCAGACAGAATGTGAACCAAGTGTAACTCCACGGACACAACTTACGCAACTGCCTTTGTATTCAAACAACCTGAATCAAAAAGATGGAATTTACAATGAAAAAAGAATAAATGTTGTATTCCAGTAAACAGTGGATGACCTTGTTACTTAAACTCGGTCCACAGAGTCTGGTTCACAATATCTTGACATAATTTTGGAAACCCTGTATTTTTCACTGTAGTTTCATAATGTTACACTCTGGACTTATTCACATCAGTTTATTCAACCTTACCTGCATGAGTAGTAGGCCAACTATGAAGGCAGATCCTTGACAATAGCCAACCTCACGATCATGAATAGAATATGCCTAAAATATAAACAAACAAGGTGATGATGATAATGGCATTTTTTATAAAGGAAGACTTGGACATGGGTGGATGGTCATGACACTGAAGAGGTTTAATGAGTTTTTAACACTCACTCGATGTTTCCTCTAAGTTGAAAATCAGTTACATTGACTAAAATATACCAAGTCACAACTCAACTGGAAAGTGTCACAATTAATAAGAAAAAAAAACAATAATACATTCTTCCAACAAACAAAACAAATTACACAAAGTCAAAGCGAATGGGATTTGTCAGCCATGCCCCTCCTCACATTAACTTTTTCATTTAATATCACATCAAGGCATAGTCTACATGTGGGCTGTATATCAAAACTAAACGGGTTTTTTGTTTTTTAAGGACTCAAATGTAAAGGTTCACATTTTGTGGCTAATCTTCTTCACACATCTCAAAAGGATGCGACACTGTGCAGCCTTTCTTGAAACTTGAGGCTTGCTATTAGACAGAAGGAACGTATATGACCCACCTTCATCACATTAAATAGCGTCTCCTGTCCTGGCCCATCCTTCTCCTTAAAGAAGTCATGCTCAGGGTATGTCCTAGCGATGTCCCTACGAATCACCTTCTCACATGGTGATGTCATCTTCAGATATTCAGCGTATTTCTCCTTTAAAGGGGAGTTGAATGCATTGCATTGTAGCTGCCACACTATGCCTCTGAAGTGATGCGGCACTCCCAATCGTATAAGTTCCTATACAATGTCATTTGGAAGAGACGGTTGATTCAATCAATTTCTAGCTTTGTGAATTGACTCAAATTGGCATATCACTGAATCCATAGTGACGGCCATGATGTAACTAAACCAAGAATTAGTTACAAAAGTTTAATAGACAGCAATTCTCTGGTATTAAAAAGAAAGAACTATACTATGTGCTCCTTGATTCAACATGAACCTAAAGCCGTGTCCGCACTGGACTTTTTTGGGGGAAGGTTTTACCGAGACGATGGTAAAATGAAAAATGGTCAAGTGTGACCACTGTCCGCACTTGGACTTTTGACACGGGAAAATTCTACCGAGACCATGGTAGAAGTAACCGAGCTGTCAATATAAGGACTTATAAGGGCGCTTTGCGTGACCTTTCTAAATTGATGCGATTGGCCCAAATCACGCGTGCCTTTTCTTTTTTCTGGCTGATGTGTACACATAGGACTACATCGATTAGCACCAATCAAACTTCTGACTGTATCAATAATAAAATCTGCCATGATTGCGACCAAAAAAGGAACAACGCACTGGAATTTTGATACTTGCCACGTGCACCGCACTGCGGTGAAACAATGGAAAGCGCATAGTGGTGTCTCAGTGTAGCATGACCTCGCGCTCGGGCCGGATGAACGCTTTCCTGAGCCGCTTTTACCAACTCAAACTGTCCGCAGTGGACTTATCGTCTCGGGAAAAGTTACCTGGTCAGTTTTCCTGGGCAGCAGTTGCCCAGTAGAAGTAACCGCTGGACTCAGGAAAAGTAACCGAGAGGAAAACGTCCTGGGCTGTCCGCACTGGACTTAAAATGGGAAAAGTACCCATCGTCTCGGTAAGTTTTACCAAAATAAGTCCAGTGCGGACAGGGCTTTACAATGTTAATTTGATTCCACTCTCGTCTACCTAAGGATCCCCCTCTTTCGAGTACAGGCATTCTCATTATGACAGTCAGAGCAAACTGCCGAATCATTAAGTTTATACACCTCTGGTTCATCTAAGAAACACACTTCTCTTTTTTGAGTTAGCTACTTCACATGGTACTTTTCTGTAGTTACATGTACTATCTTCATCAGGTTCATTCCAATGTCTGTTTAACCCTCCTGTTCTCAGGGCCAAAATCGACCCAGCTGCTGTACAGATCAAAACCTATCAAATTTCAGATTGAAACACACACAAACTGTCAGAGTTGGTGTTTAGAGATTTTGATAGGCTGTGATAGTTATAAGTATAGGAGGGTTAAAGCTAATATCTCACATGTCATACCTTGAGTGGTTTTGACTTTTTGCGTGAGTATTCCTCCCAATCATTGACAATCTTGCCCCAGATAAGCCACTTGTCCTGCATTCCTAGGTCATCGAGGTTGTCACTGCATGAGTTGCCTGATGAACTAGGAGCTTGTACACTACTCATGTTACTCATTGTGGAACCTGTCGATCGTAGGCTGGCATTGGATCCTCGACGTGAGGACTTGCTAGAATCAGTGATGGACTTCAGAGACTTAGCATCTGCCTCTAGTAATCTGTGTGGATCCAATTACAAAGACTGCTCACCATTGATCAAGGATACTCTCATACCTGTATCCTGCTTTCTATATAGTATCAGTTTTTGCTTTATGCATCAAAACAATCTTACCTCACTGCCATATAATAATAATAATACTAATAATACAAGCATTTGTAAAGCGCCATCTATCTATGTAGACATATTCCGAGGCGCTTGAAGAAAAGAAACTGTCCAGAACTCTACAAATAATTAAATATACATGTACATGTATGTATACTTGAAACAAAACCAGCAATCTAATTATAAGTCGAGTTAAACAGGAATGTTTTAAGAAGGCATTTGAAGGTATGTAAAGATTGACAGCTACGAATTTCCTGAGGCAAAGAGTTCCATAGAGTGGGCGCCGTAACCGAGAAGGCATAGTCCCCATACGATGTTCTAGTTCTTGGTGTCACAAGAAGATGTTATCTGAACTCTACTTCAACTGCATTCCAGTGTAGCACTTTTTATTAAAGTTTGCAGTAAATTTGATTTTTTTATTATTATTTAAACTTTTTGAAATAACAATTTTAAGGAAAACCCTGAAACTGACTTACCTATTGGCCTGCTCCATCTTAGCCAAAAGCTCTGCCTCAGACTCCCCTGTGATGGAATTAATAGTAGGCAGAGTACCCTCTACTGGCTTGGAGGTTCCTTCTTTACCCTCTGCACCTTTCTGTTCTATTTTCGATTCACCTGATATTGAAGCGATAACTTGCAGTCTTTTAACTGCTGATTGGTCATTAGTTCTGTCTGCTGATTGGTCATTAGTTCTGTCTGCTGAGTTCAAAGTATCTCCAGTTGCTTCAGTTGTTTTTGTGTCTTCTTTTTCATAGCTGGTTTCTTCCCCGTTGCTGTGTAGCTTGTCATCATTAACAATTATCTGCAATTCCGCAGGAGATTGGACGTCAATCGCTGTTGCCATGGTTATTTTGAAATCAACAATGCTCACATCTCTACCTGAGTTTGAGAAGAAAACTGTTATAACATTTTGAAATCTCTTTGCACTTTTTTTTCCAATTAAATTAGAAAGGTTCATGTACATGTACAGTACTCTGTCGATCCTGAATCATCATGGGGGAAATTACTTAAATAGTGACAGGATATGATGCACTATTACAGCACAGTGGACAGACATCTACAGCGTCCGACTATGATGAATGTCAGTCACTGTGTCACTGTCATCTTGAGGTCATTTTACGTCACTGGCTGCAGACATGCATGCATCATACACATGAAGGGAGCTCTATGCAAGAAATCTAAGTTTGAGAATGTCACAGTTTACCAACATACATGTAAATATTCTTAGTGTCATCTCTTCGTACAGTTTAATTGTCCATGTTTCTAGACGGTTAGAAATAGTTCTCCAACTACAAGTCCAAAATGTAAAGAAAAGGAGATATTTCTGGCTCAAAATCATCTCGACATGACAGTGACTTAGAAATCAGGGGGATGAAAAATACCGGAAAGATTATACTTTAATACCCCCACCAAAACCGGTCAAGAACAGCAAATTCTTGGAAAATAACCAACCCTCCTTGATAACAACTGTCTAAACATGTGGCACAACCTGTTATTTCAAGATTTATTTCAGCAAAATCTGTAAAAAATTAGGAAGAAATCAACATATGTGCACACTTTGGAGTGACTATACATGGTGCCAACTGCCAAGAACTTCTAACACAGAAAACACAAACTTTCTTCCCCTATTGCACTAAAACGTCCTAACAAATATCTCAAAATTAAAGGTTGTGCCAAGTGTTTATACAATTATGAACACAAATGGATTGTTATTTTCCAAGATTTGTTGTTTCTAATGGATTTTGGTGGGGGGTATTAAAGTAAAATCTTTCCATATTATTAACCAATCAGACATTTTAGACATTTGTCAGAGAGGCTGCTGGTGAAACATTGATTCTGATCGTTTTGCCGTCACCGGCTAAATAGCCGATGTCAAAGCCATGCTTATTTTTTTAGGCCTACATAGTACATGTAATTTGTCGAAAATAATTTGATTTATACTTTATAGGACCTACTAAACTGTCAGCCTATGGTATGCATCATGTACCTTTAAAAACAGCCTCATCACTGCTCATGAAAACAGTCAATTGGTTGCCAATGCCAAGACTAAGAGACATTTATCTGTTTATCAGCGGTATGACCTAAACTTTATGGTCCAACGGGCTCATCCCACACCCATGCAATCAGTGACACCGCACCGACAATGCTTGCACACACGTCATGATATCCGACCTTGTTCATTCATATATTGTCATTCAAGCACTGTCAATGACTGTTTCGGTTTCCTACACAAGGCCAAGCATGCCAAGCCAAGGCGTTTTAAAGTACACTGATTGAATGATAGTGCATACCACGCAATATTAATAGGACTCATCAGGAATGCCACCAACCGGGCGACACATAGCGACAAACTGACGTGACACTGATCCCTAAACAAATGAGTTGAAGCAGATTTCCTTGCTCTAGACTAGTCAACAACTTGCTTTATCAGTGTTTATCACTATCAGTGTTTTTTCCAGTTTGCATTTTTCCTTTTGACCGACCTACCTGGCCGGTTGATATCGAAGTCGAACTGCAGCTGTGTAAAGGTTAAGCCAGAAAAGAATAGACTGGTTCTGTCGGCCGTAAAAATTACCTTGAAAATACACTGCCTTGTTACAAGATACCCGACTACACGGGGGCTATTTTTTAGCCCAAATAGGCCAGCTAATGAGCCGGCTTACCGCATTGGATGCATGTTGTACCGGTCATTATTGGGCTTGTTTTGGGCTCTCTTTGGTTCACGTACACAAGATCGGCACGGAAACTAGAAAACTGTCTCATGAGTCATTCTTGTGTTGTATTGTTTGAATTAAAATGGCTGATGACGATTTACCAGAGGGGTGGGAAGTACACCACAGCAAAAGTCAAGGGGGTAGGCAAGATTTATTTATGCATAAATAGTACGTTTGACGATTTGTATGTTTTCTGTATGTTGCATCATGGAGCTGGTTGCATCATGGAGGAAGGACTCCTTCCTCCATGGTTGCATTAAACTTAACTAAGCCTGGCCTTGGCGCTTGACTTTACCAGGAAGGAAGGTCCATGACTTTACCTTGTCAGTCAGCATAGTCAGGGGGTCAGGTCCTGGCTTGAGTACTACCTGAAATAGGGAGTCCACCATTTTGGACCGTATATCTGAACCAATGCAAAATTAGGGGTCTTCAAACAATGATAATTAGTATTTTGAGTGGTCCAAAACACAAAAAAGGGAAGTTTATATGGACAAAAGGTTAATCTTACTATTCATCTACTTAATTCACAAACTTCGAGGTGAGAAAGTTACTTTATAATAAGTTGCCATTGACATTGTACTATTATAAGAATATTAAGATACTATAATTTTGGAAATAATATCGAAACATTTTTCACAATAAAATCTGAACCAAAGAAAACACTGCATTCATGTGTAGACAGATTAGACCTTCCTTAACCCTAACCCTCCAGGGCATGTTTGCGAGAACCCTGCCAGACGCATCAGATTGCATACTTTGTCACATTCACTTGTGTGGAGAGTGCAGCAAAGTGGAGCTGTCAGCACAGATGCACTGTGCTGCGTCTGGCAGGGTTAGGGTTAACCAGTTCACGTCGGGATTATTTTGACATTCACAGACCCAGCCGCGGGAATATTTTTCCCGAGCCTAGATGCCAGACCGGTTCAGGCAGAATCAGGCTGTAAATCTGCAGGCAGAACACCCTGATATTTCCGGCCTCGCTCACTGCCAGTGGGTCGCTGCCAGTGGGTCGCTGACAGATAGATACCGCCTTTTACCGGTCTCCATCGAGTGCGTGTTTATCAGTCAGCCGTTTCGAGTACTGCAAAACCTTTGCGAGTGAACTCGTCATCCGACGCGAACTGGTTAACACAATGCTATCGATCATAATGTCAGCATGTTAGGCACACATGGTCGCCACTTTTGCAGAAACCGGCACCCAGAAATTACACATTTAAAGTGCCATACCTCTGAAATGCAAGTACCTATCGAGCTGATTTTCATACCATTCAATTTGTCTTGCAATTCCCTTTCCATTGATATCAAATTTGTGACAAATAGCTAAAAACAAAACTAAATGCAGGACTCCCTACTTGAAAATTATTTCCTTTATTTTTATTGCCATTAAAATTTATTTTTTTCTAGTTATATTATCCTTATCCCTAACCCTCCAGGGCTATTTTGGCTAGAAACCCTGCCAGACCCATCAGATTGCATACTTTGTCACATTGACTTGTGTGCAGAGTGCAGCAAGGTCAAGCTGTCACCACAGATGCACTGTGCTGCATCTGGCAGGGTTAGGGTTAAGTTCCATGCAAAGATATAGACCCTATCTAGCTTGAAAATTCCAGCTCTATGACATGTGTATGTGAGATTCGCAAACGGCGAATCTCACATGTCATGAGCTTAGTCTCCCTAGAGCTGGAATTTTCAAGCTAGACCCTATCGCAAATACCGCCTGGTTGAGACGTCACAATGGTCACAAGGGATTGTGGGAAGGAAAAGGGAGCGATGTATGTTCTTGTTTCCTTCCCACTTTGACCATTGTGACGTCTCAACCAGGCGGTATTTGCGATAAGGTCTATAGACTATGTAAAAAGATTATCTCCTATGACCATTACCTATTTAGAATATTAAAAATCAATTAATTTTTGGACTGGTTCACTTACATACAAATTACATGGTTGGTTTGGTATCCATACCCACAATGCATTGAGAATGTCGAAAAGGTTTATTAATTATCATTACAAACAGCTCTCTGTAGCTCTGTCATGTCTGTATTGAAAAGATTGAAATATAAAATATGCACAATTACAACAAATCTACAGAGAAAACCATGAAAACAGGAACAATTGTAACCCCCCCCCCCCCCCCCCCCCCCCCCCCCCCCCCCCAACCAGGCCCCACATACCCAGCTCTGCCCCAGTTCTGAATTTCAGGATTGGTAATTTTATTCAGACCCAAGTGTGGGACATTAGTTTTTTTCTTTGAGTAGAAATAAACAAATTTTGTACATGTTGTACAGGAAAACGGTGTCCCAGGGGTGGGAGTTTGGTCACTTCACAAATGGCAATCCCCACATTGGGGGTGAAACAGCACGGGGAGGTATGGTAGAAACAATTGGTCGGTGTATAATCATTCCATGTACACTGTACCAATTGATGTCATGAATGGCCATAAAACAACAAACCTTACATGGGTACATCACTTTCACAAGATTGTTCCATTTTTTTTTTTTTCAACTTTTACAAAGATTTTGGGCTAATTCACTGAAAATTTATTTGGAGCTAAAATGTTACCATTATGTATGTTGTAGATAAGATGTATATCTGGGCATGAATGATCAAGCATAAAGTCCCCTTGGAAACAAATGCCTGATGATCCAATTTTCTTGTTATTTGCAGGTCGCAAATATTACCTTAACATCTACACCAAACAAAGTCAGTGGGATAAACCAATGGCTGCGGCTACCAATGCTGTCTCCTGCTCACATCTCCTTGTCAAGCACAAAGACTCAAGACGTCCATCATCATGGAAACAAGAAACCATCACTCGCTCAAAGGAAGAAGCCATTGAGATGCTGAAAGGTTAGGATGTGAATTTGAAAGGAAATTTTACAGCTGGGGGGGGGACTTCTCCACAGAAACCTTGGTAGTATTTTAGACACTGATCAGTTAAGTTTTACATTGCTTGTTAAAACATGCTGCAATTTCAGTCTATTTTATTGTGTTTTTTATCTGTAGGATTCAGAGAAGCAATTGTAAATGACCAGGTCAGCTTTGCCACTCTGGCTTCAAAAGAGAGTGATTGTAGCTCTGCCAAGAAGGGTGGTGATCTTGGCTTCTTTGGCCCTGGACAGATGCAGAAACCGTTTGAGGAGGCGTCTTTCAAACTCAAAGTTGGTGAAATAAGTGATATCGTTGACACCGATTCGGGAGTTCACATAATCATGAGGACTCAGTGAACGAGGGTTACATTAACCCTGTCCAGCGCAATCTGGAGTTTTGCGCAAGTTGATTGTACTCCCTACTGAGCTAATTTCCCTTTGAATGAAATCCATTCATAGGGATATGAACTCAGGAGGGGGTACAATAAACTTGCGCGACAACCCTAACCCTGCCAGACGCAGCACAGTGCATCTGTGCTGTCAGCTCCACTTTGCTGCACTATGCAAATTTGACAAACTATGCATTCTGATGCGTCTGGCAGGGTTCTAGCCAAAATGCCCTGGAGGGTTACAGTTAATTACAAAAATGTAGGCAAAGTGGCTATTACTGAGGTTTCTAGTTGGGCCACAACTGATTCGGCTATATATGTATTTTACTAGTAAGCTTATTCCATTGCATGCAGTGTAGCATTTTTTACACCAGGCACTTCTCACCAAAAATCAATATTTGGTATTTTTGGCCCTGTCATTTATAGGAGTTCAAGACGTTGGTTGAAAATGAGCCCTCGTTGGGGGCTGTAGGTGAAGTATTTCTCAAGTTATGGAATGTTTAAGATGGGGAATATAGGAAAACAGATTATCACTCTAATTTTATTTTATTTAAATTTGTTTGGTTTAATGCGGGAACAGCCTGGTTTTGGTGTGGGACGGTGGGCTGTCACATCTGATGATATTTGTCATCAGTGGCAGATATTTGTTAAAACCATGTGGGGAATGATCATCAAACTTGCTTTCAAGTGGATAACTGCAATTGCATGCATACATGTACTCATACCCCCCCCCCCCCCCCCCCCAAAGAAAGGGATGGGCTTTGTTTTACAGGGGTAATGTTACTGCTACATGCAAATGTACTGTTATTGATGTGCTAATTTAGAAGATGCATAACATTACATGAAATTTGTTGCTCAATCTTAATGGAGTATTAAACTGGTCAAAGCACAAGGTCTGCTATTATAATGGCATGTATCAAACAAATGAGAAATATAATGACTGACATATTATGAAAGTCATAACTGAAGGCACAATCTTTGTCTGATGGTAATCTGTTGTCACAGGTTTTTTGTCCAGCATATAATGTAGATGTTCAATGTTATTAATGCTCACAATATTCTTCAGTATTCAAATGTACATTGTATGTAACTGTTGAGCTAAGATCACTGTATTTTCAATATTGTCTCAAGTTGGAGATTCAATCAGAATCTTATAATCTATTTGCTCTCAACCAGACACTTTCTTATGTCTGATAATAAATATTTTAGATTCCCTAATGAGTATATCCAAAGTGCTTTGCAAAATGCAGTGGCCTCTGAAATACTTTATTTCCATTTTTTCTGTAGCTTCTAACTTACAAGCATGAAGAAAGGAACGTTGTCATGTTTCACTTTCCATAAAAAGTAGGTCATGGAGATATGTGAAGAATAGAAAACAGATGAACTGGAATGTTTGTATTTTTGCTTAGCTCAATTTGTAAAAGGTTATTTCTAGTTGAGACTTTCTCACTAATGCTTGGGGTATTTAGTGGAATATGATTCTGATGTAAAATTGCTTTAAATCAGTCACAGAGGTAAGGCAATTGTGTGTGAAAATTCTATACATATTGTACTGGAGTTCCCTCACTTTTCCAATCAGAAATTTACTTGGTTAGGACATATGCCAATGTATGTCAACAAGTTGTACTTGTGTGCAGTTTTAATACCCAGTAATTTTTCTAAAACTCCACGTAAAAAATTAACTGGTTATGTTGTTGAGTACATATATAAAAGCCTTACGACTAAGGATTTCCTGTTTTGACACATGATATTGATTGTCGGTTAACGTATTTTTTTCCCCCCAAATGAACACCCTAGTCCTTATATTATAAGCACGTACAAAATGTGAAAATCTTGTTCTTTGCTAGTTTATTACCCTCCCAAAGATTCAGTAAGAAAAGGAAACTAACCTGGGTTTACAGGATCCCCACCCCCCTGCAGACAAGTTTATAATGTATGATTTATCCAAGTCATTAATTAACCCTGCGGTGTGCCATGACAATAAACGCGCCGTGGCACACCAGAGTTAGAGTGTACATAATAAAAACACTATTCTTCAACTTTGCATTTTTTTTTTCTGTAAAGTTTTAATACCTAAAATTACTTTCACACCATCAATGTACACACCCGAAGATATGCACATACATGTAATGCTTTAGGGTAATGGGTACATGTATGTGTAGGTTTGTAAAACACCAGAAATAGCATAACTGCACACTACATTTGAGTAACTACCCCTAGTGTCTGCTTTATTATGTTATTTCATGCAGTGTTTATGTACTTGTGTAGGGTAATTTTTCTGCTCTGGTGAAAATTTTTGAAACAAAAAAAATAAAACCCTTATAACAAATATTGGAGTTTTTGTGCACTTGATTAATAAGGAGTTCATTGTTATTATGAATAGCAATAGGTATACATAAAAAAAAATGCCAAACAATCTGAACTCTGTGGATATGCAGTTACTTTGCAAACAAAATTGTTTCATTAAATAGGCTGCCAATGTTACAGTACATGAATCTACGGTCATAGGACCAACAAATTCACAAGAACTTGTAAAGCAGATAAATCAAAACCATGTCCGCAGGTGCCCGTCATGTTAGCCACGTACCCCAATACAGTGATACAAGTTTCATAAAAACAAACAAAAACTGCATTCCTTACGAAATGCCACACTTCACTTATGCTGGCAACTTTGGCAACATATGAATAACAAACTAAGCTTTAAAAAGTCTCTTAAATATCCTTTGAATAAAATTGATGTAGAAACAAATTATGATAAATTAAGCAAGTCTGATATCATAACGTAGATAGATGGCATGTACAAGTCATAGAATAACCTGCACACTAACATGAAATGGCATTAAATTATACAAGTTAATTTGTGTGTTCTATTTGGAGCCTACATTAAAGGGACACATTGCTTTGGATTTTGCGATTTGGGCTATAAAACTGAAATGGATATGGTTGGAAAGCTTTTTTTTAAGTAGAATATAAAGATTTACATAACTATCCCTTCAAATTGCGTGGTTTTTGTTAAATTTCGTGACGAATAACGGTCCGCCATTTTGTAGAACCAAATTTTTGACTCCACAAAATGGCGGGTCGTATTTCCAGTCGCATCTGGTTGAAGTACGTTCTGTTGATCCATTTTGATGTACTGTGGCATGGCGCGCAGCACTGGCGATATGTGTCGCGAGGTAGAGAATTGTACCTGGCGATCATCTGATAGGTTCACAAGGCCACTGGCTGCGGCGCCAGCCTAAACACTCTTACAGCGTATTTTGCGCATTATTTAGACGGTGGTATTTAGTACTGGAAATAAGTATGTTTCGCGGTTCAGATGTCAGGGGTAAGACGACGATTTTTTGTTTTGTAATCACTACTCACTAATTACAACACATTATACGTGTTTTTTTGCATGAACAACTTTTATAAAAGATAAGGAACATTTCCAAACAGCAACATTTCAGGACATTTGAAGGCAATGTGTCCCTTTAAACAAAGCACCGGCCAAAGGTTGTGAGTTCCATTCTTTATTTTTGGAAAGATTTCATGGCCACTTAAATACACAATGTAGGTGTCATTGCACACACATGCAAATACGACATTCTGCTAATACACGTACATGTACATTTCTCAAAGACACTGTTCCAGTTATTCTAGTTTTCAGGAAATGTGGAGGAATATTGCAATCAGACGACACTGATGGACAGTCGATACAATGCAAAATACTTACAACAGCAGCTTACAACATGCATATCTGCACAAGTAAATATTTAGAAATCAATGCAAGAAATGTTATTTTTACTAGATGTAAAAAGCACAGAATAATAATCACAACGAAAATATTTTTCTACACACCTTATCTGTGTTGCATTTTTATAACTTTATACAAGTGTCCCATAAATAAGGCAGCAAGTCTAACATGTTTCACTTTCACATGAATATTTTCTAAATGAGTGAAGGTATTTGAGAATTGTTCTGTACCTCTCATATCAAGGTTATACTTGCCGAGACTGCCATTCATTTTGAAACACCTACCGTAGGACACTGTTTTGTTGAAGAACCAGTATCTTTATACTGACAGTTTTTTGGGGGGAATTAGAATATTTCATGTTTTGAATAACTCCATACACCTTGGTTTACAAATCCGCTGGCAAAGTTCAACCTGAGATTCTGCAAGGGGATCTATAAGTTTGTATGTAACCATGAACATTCTATTCAATTTGCATCCCTAATACCTGAATTTTCAACTGAACAGTAGTGGATAGCCTGAAAAACATATGAACTATGAACATTTCCAAAGACACTTCTCTAACACTTTGGAAACGCTTGAAGTTTTCCTCCAAACCATTACACATTAGGTTTAGATTCCCACACTTTATTTAGAAGATCCTAAACAGATTTACTATTATTAGAATCTTCCATATTAAGATGGTATGATAATAGCAATCATAAAGGTATTTGGAGGGTGGAAACCACAAGGATTTCCAAGGTTACGGTTCTCTTCTGAAGTTTATTCTCTTAGACCTGAGAAACCTTCACAGATTAACTCCTTGGTCTAATATCGGATCCTCACTCAACAGATTCTCAAGGAATAACTGTACCTGTAGATAGAATCAGACTAGACCCTCTGTATGGTCAAGTAATCCTGTGCCTTTGATTTGAGTTGAACCACAAAGTCATTGAAATCTTTAATGATCTAATCAGGGTTGTAATCAATTCAATCCCGAGTCCAATCACTGGTCAATCACAAGTCAGCTTGAAAGCTAGAGGATGAACAATGACAAAGGAATGCTTTTGTCATAGTTGGTTTGAATAGCTTGTGACTTGGCTTGAGACCAGATTTACGACGTGACTTGATTACAGCTCTGGATCTAATGTACCAGTATCCTACCCAGCCTTACATCTGTCTTTAAGCAGGAAGGCTTTAGTTCACAGCTACTTGTAGGGAGGTTTGCCTGAGCGAGGACGGGAGGAGGCCGAGCGACTACGAGCTGCCGCTGCTTGGAGCTGTATCTCATAAGCAGTAGGGTGAATCTTGAAACCATACAGTCTATTCAGAAATAAAGATGTACACATTCCGATATTCAATAAGTACTAGAAAAAGCATACAGACAGGAGAGGTTTTGTTCATACAATGCAATGACAATGGAAGAACAGCATGTGTGCCACCAATAGGGCTGTTCATTTTCGAATAATTTAGTACATGTATTCGATTATTCGAAACTGAGTTGGACCGAATATTCGAATATACGATACTCGTCAATCAGGTTTTTCACGCGTCAGCTGCAACTGCATGCCGCGTCAGTGAAAAGTTGCATGCAAAACACGCCGGTGTTTTACGTGCGCAGATCGATATTATAAACCGCTCGATCGGCATTCTTTTGCATATGTGCCTGTTGTATCAATTATCATTACGGTTACATCTGATAACAAGAATCCAAACTCCAGCCTGCGTTTTTGCAGTAATTATTTTATATGTGTCAAGGGATTTACGGATGGGAATAATAAACCTCCGTCCAAAAAAGTTACAGTTGACAAAAATGCGCCATTTGACACTGCTAAGCACCGTAACTTTTCTATTGAAATAGCATCAGAGTCGTATCTGTACGTGCATATATATTTTTTCCGAATATTCGAACCGGCAAGAAGGTATTCGAATATTCGGGACAGCCCTAGCCACCAATAATAATGGGTACATTCTTTCACAAAGACATTGTGAATAACAGAGCAACACAGAATAACTCTGCAAATTTTGACAAAGTTACAGCACTTTTTATTCTTAGTTGATATGGAGCGGGATATCTGATTCATGCGAAATTTCAAATAAGTGTTACATCACTGGTTTTTTTTAGTGTTCATAACTGGGACACCCAAAAGGTGTACCCATGATTGTGGCAGTGAACATACATGTAGCTCTCTCCTATCAAAGAGGAACAAAGTGTTTGAGGTACAAACAAAGACACTAAAAGTCCGACAGACAAATACAATTTGAGGGACAGACAGCTAGTCAGTAACTCACCTTGGGACAAACTGATTTGGAGGTCGTTTAGGCCGGTACTCTGGATGTACCATGAAGAACATGTGAGGGAAACCAGTTCCGAAGTAAGCACCGTCCGTGTGATGATGCCGTGATGACTTTGGTGTGTACACATCCTGGCATTTTGGGCAGTAAAGCTTGACCATGGCCTCTCCTGGGACGTCGGACAAACCTATGGGGAGGGCAAGTTGTTTAGGTCTCCTTAATCATGAAACTGCGATAATGGCTACGTTCAGACATCGTTTTAGTTAAAACGATAACAGTTAAAACGGTCGCTCACCATGGGTAGCCGGTCGTCAAATTAAAATGCACCGAGCATTCAGACATCGTTTTAAGTGTAGCGAGTTAAACTCGAAGTGGTTTTATCTCCGTTTTGAGGTCACGTAGAACTTCCGCTCATTTACATAAAGCGCGCACTAGTTGTATGAGATGCGTACACGCATATGGGAGTTTTGTGGAAACTTGAGCAAGCAATTTCTCATCTTGGGATTTCCCTTATGGTTGAGCACGTGCTGACTGACTGACCGTACCGTCATTTGATTGGCAAGTTGGTCTCATTTTCCAGTTCCCACGACCCCTTCACGTGATATTTTATACAAATGTAAAGCGAAGTCGTGAACAGGGCTACTGCATATGCATGCTCGCATGTTAGCAATGGGCGTGGTTTGAATGACATTATCTTTTAATCTTCAGACATGTGGATCAGCAAAAGAAATTTTGTTGCTATGAATTTTGCAATGTTCCAAAAAGCTATACCCCCTGTTCTTCGATAAGTTTAGAGCGGTAGCGTCGCGACACCAAACGGTTCCAGGACTTGTACGCACATGCGTAGTAGCCCACGCTCTTTTTATGAATGACATGGTACTTCGCGGGCGATTGGGAATGCTGTGGTAATTTATTTTACCAGTGATCACAGCAGCGATTACGTGACTCATCAGATATGGAAAGCATACGATGTAGGCCCTGTTCTGAAATGATTATTAAGCTGCAAAATGTTGATCTTACACATAAACAAAATACACAAATGGAACTAAGAAAAATAGCACATATTTAGCGAATATTTCGATGGAAATGCTAGGTTTTTTCAGCGTACCCTCCTCAATGTTTTCAACTGTTTTTCTGTTGATAGCGCCGCAAAGGTGAGGTCTGATTTTGATTTTGCATGTTTTCCATGGGGAAAAATTAAATGTTGAACATTATTTATTTATTTTTGGCCACAATTACATGCATTACTGTCAACAACATGGCGCTGTCACGAGAGATTCTTGTTCGAATAATTATCGCGATTCAGCAAATAGTCGCTTCCCAAAACCATGGTGCAATGGTGAACAGTTTTGAAAAAAAAAAACCACTTCAAAAAATGCAAAGAGGAACCACGCTAGCGCTACGTATTTTTGGCGTGTCGCGTGCATATATGCATGCTGTGTATAAATAGGACATGCAATGACAACCGCGATTGGTTACACAGCAAAAGGCGCGCCACAAAAGGTGTTACGTAACACCAGGTCAACCGCGCTGGCTAAAACAGGAAGCGTTTTAACTAAAACCGTTCAGACATCGTTTGAAAAGATAAAACTGTTCTGGTTTTAGCTAAACCCTCCCTCCGAGGTGTTTTAAATCACCGTTTTAGCGGCGAGATAAAACCGATTCTGTGCAACTGTAACAGCGTTCAGACACCGTTTTAGCTAAAACTTTTAACCAAATCGAGTTTAACTAGTGTTTTAAGGGAATTTAAATTGGTGTCTGAACGTAGCCTATGTGATGTGCAGGCTGGCTCATGTTTCACAGCAAGGTAAAAGTAAAACGAATATCATGACATCAGCAACATTGTTTTCATGTGGCATTTACTGTAACCCGGTAAATTAAAGAATTCAAACCTTGCTGTAATATCTTACCTTATGTGGATTTCTTTTTGTAGCTTCAAACAAATTAACGAATATAATGTTCTCCTGATCAACAATTAATTATTACTGTGATTTCTGTCACAATTACGCACAAAATCTTGGCCGAAAATAACTGTGGGCTGTTTCCCCATAAATTACAAAATCATGTTGCGTGCATGATATCAAGAATGATTCTTACATGTGATACAAATTGGAAATAATGAAGGTTGATGTCTTTGATACGCACCTATTGGCAGAACTAATTGGTTCTCGCAGTAAACCCTTGGACAATGCCCAAAATCACCTTGTTGATACTTCTCAAGCTGCAAAGTAACAGTCATTAAATGTTAGAAAATAGTTCTGGAAATAAATCCTAACACTACTCAGTCACACACACTCTAACAGGCAAATTCATTGCTCCAAGGAGAGAACAGACAAGCTTTTGTTGAAATGTGTTGTAATCAATAATCTTTTGAATCTATAGTTTGTGGATTTTACTTACTTGATGCTAGGCAGATATCGGAAGAGATTAGTTTTAAAACCACAAAGAAATATATAAATGACTGTTTGAAATGTGCGTAAAGGAGTCGTTCCCCCGTTTGTTTGACTTAGTGTGAAACTGTCTGGTTAGTCCAGGTCTGTTTTTTTACACTAACCCTGGAGTGGTCTCTTTTCCTTTCCATTAATATTTATGTAGTAATTAGCTTTATAAAGATGGATTATTCTTTCAGAAAAGCTATAGAGGACACGTACCATTAATGCAATGCCTCTATTGGTCATGATGAATCGTGCATGTATAAGACCATACAACATTTCTGCTGCCTGCTCTATCAGATCACTCTGATTAGGGTTCTCCTCAAGCTCATCGTCTAAGAACAATGGAAAAATAGGAACATTAACGAGGCTCATCATCAAAGAAGAATGGAGAAATAAGAACTTTAATGAAGCTCAGTATCTGGAAAGAATGGAGAAATTAGAATATTAACCAGGCTCATCATCAATCAGTCCTGAATCCTCCAATTTCAATATGATTTTCCATACCACCTAGGAAGTTAGGGTTAATGAGGTTTATCATCTACGTGGAAACAAAAGTCTCAATCTATGAGTAACAGTCAAAATAAGTTTAAGAAGGCTCACCATATACATGTAGTTATAATTCAGCTCTTAAATTTTCAGATGTTTATATTTCGTGAAATCAAGAGTCTTACCTGGTTCAAGATCCAAGATCATGTCCAGTGCTTGCCTATAGTGAGGCACCTGCTCATTTAGACCAGTCAGGTTGAACTTATCCTGAATATAATCCTCATCAACCTGCAAATAAGTTAAATAATCAACCAACCACTCAACCCACCAAAAGTAGACTTGAACTACATACATACATGTATACACATGTAAGTAAACTTTGGATTTTTACGTTATGCAACACTCTTATAGCAATACCTGTACCAACCTCACAAAAAAATTCATTCCCTCGAAGACCACAGAACCAGGAGATCCATGACACCTCCTCCGAGCTACTCATTGTCTACTTGATTTGTTACTCTGTAATTAAAATAAAGTTGAGTTTTGATGTATGTTAAACAGGATCGGTGGATCTGCACGATCACACAGTGCGATATCTCAATCTATCTTGCACAAGCATCAGTTAATTGCACATGCATTGGTCCATCACAAAAACAGCAGTCGTTCACACAGGGCAGAGGTTACACCATCTACGGATCGCACATCGCAGATCGCGCAAGTTCTGCCCTGCATGAACGGTCAATCGCGAACCCCCCCCCCCCCCATCACATCGGTTGATCGGTTGACATTTTTGGGGTATTTTTTTCACTTTATTTCCACTGGTAATTGTTTTAAATCCAGGCAGCCCCCAAAATAGAAGCGGGCGGGGACACTAAATATGTCTTTTTAAATTTGTCTACATTTTTTTATCTTTTTTTTCTTCTGATTAATTGCATTTGGTCTGATTACTATCTCGTGAATACGAGGTCAGAATGACAATAAAGGCATGGAACCAGACTAAATTCGCTGCGGTAAAAATGTCCAAGTCCTCAAAAACACTCAATGCACATGTTCAGTGCTGTGCCAGTCAAATAGCTCAAATTAATCCGATGCCGGTTCAAGGTCAAATAACCACTGACTTACATTTTTAGAGGAATGTTTCTACCCGTCGGGAAAGATGGACTATTATCAACTGTTGGCAGAGACGGTGCCAAGAATATTTGTGCAGGTAAAATGTGATTTTTAATTAAAGCTCAATTTCTAGCATAGTCCTCCCATACAGTTGTGTGCGCAAGGATGACATAATCATGGCGTCCTACAAGGCCTATTTTAAAAAAATGCAGTGGCTATTGTTACGGAACTGCCCAATTCCTTGACGTAATGGTATTCAACATCACGATGTTTGCTGTTGGAACCAGACTATCAACCAAATGGTTCTCAGACTTTATTTTTCTTTTTAAGAAAATTCTCCAAAACCACTGAAATCAAAGGGAAGAAAATTTAATGTAGGCCAACTTAAATAAAAATAACCATTTGATTAAAAACAAAAAAATAAAAAATTTAAATCGGACAGCACGGCAGGGATTTGAATTTTGATCCTGGGTCCCCAGGCAGCCATCAGAATCCGACGCCTTACCAATCGAGCTACCGAAGCACTGGAAAGATAGATCGTTGTAAATCCGATATAGGCTTACGTTCGCATTGTGTTTTTACCATGCCGTAACAATAGCATTTGAAAGTCACGTTGCGGCTGCCGTAAAAATAGCCACTGCGTAAAAAAAAAAAAGGCCTAGGCCTATGTCTGCAACATTCTTCATAAAACTTCGCCCTCCAATAAATCCTGAACATTCAATTCCGAATATTGCCAAAGTCACGCCCTGCTTCGAACACCCGGGTGTCTGTTTGTATCAGAGGACGGGATTGGTTGATAACACGTCAAATTTTGGAAACCAGCCAATCAGCATGCCCATTTCATTGTGGGAGACATTTGTCATGGACTATGCAATGGATGGTGACATACTCTCTTAATTTACAGTAGGCCTATTCTGAACCATGAATAGTGAAAAAAAACCTCATGTTTTTACAAAATTCTCCGGACGGTATTCGAGTAATGTACTTTCATTCTCATGGCTAAGTCATGAAATGAAGTGGGGTTCAAGCATGAAGGAAGGAACACAAACATGACAAACGTGTTCCTTCCTCCATCATGTCCATTAGTCCTAGTAACTTGGACCCTTTATCGCCTTTTTTAACATTTGGACATGATCTGGCGATAGTAGGGTCCAAGTCCGTGTATGTCGATTTTCTATTTATTAATTAAATACGTCTAAAATCCAAACAAAACATCAGAATTCACCCTTACAACGGCCACCAAAACACTAGATACGCCACCTTCGGAACAAGTGGAGTTTCATGATCAGATGGAGGTACCAAGGTTTACCTACCATCCAAATAGAAAGTGAAAATTTACCATTTAATTCCCAGAGACGCCCGCAGAACATGTCTTTTTGCTGTTTTGGAGTTCAAATCGTGACCCCTCGACCTTGCATGACATCACCCTGATGCCAGCGCCCGCAGGCACCGCACGACAATCTGTTTATGCAGGCGACTGTTTCGTGAGTGGTACAACGGTTGATATTTTGTGGAGATTCTTACTCAGTTCGAAGTTTGGAACGTATGTAATCCAGGTATAATGCATATTTTCTTTTGAGTCCATCAATTGGTCGTTGACTTATTTGCGTTCCCTCAGGTTGTAATTCCTTCATGGTTTCAGTATTTCACAACCCACCCCCCAAAAATATTAAACACCCCCCCCCCCCCCCCCAAAAAAATAGAAAATTTGATGTGCTTTAATTTCATGTTAAATCTCAGGCAGATAGGCAGATACACCAGATACTTGTAATTAAATTAAGATCAAGCAGTTTGATCTTCCTTAACAAAACTACACCCGCCCACAATAATAAAACGCAACAGAACAATACAAAACAGAACGAGTCCCACGCGTGTGCAGCCTCCAATCATGCCAATCGGACCGACGCGACCGTTGTACCACTCACGAAACAGTCGCCGGCATAAACAGATTGTCGCGCGGTGTCTGCAGGCGCTGCGCATCAGGGTGACGTCATGCAAGGTCGAGGGGTCATGATTTGAACTCCAAGACAGCGAAAAGACATGTTCTGCGGGTGTCTCTGGGAATTAAACATTAAATTTCACTTTTTATTTGGATGGTAAGTAAACCTTGGTACCTCCATCTGATTATGGAACTCCACTTGTTACAAAAGTGGCGTATCTAGTGTTTTGGTGGCAATTGTAAGGGTGAATTCTTATGTTTTTGTTGGGATTTTAGACGTATTTAATTAATGGATAGAAAATCGTCGTACACGGACTTAGACCCTACTATCGCCAGATCATACGAGTTACCAGACTTGTGAACTCGTGAAAACGGAAAACACAACGTGATTGGAATGTACCCCTAGAAATATGGGGCGGAAAGATTTTACTTTAATAACCCCCACAAAAATCGGTCAGGAATAGCAAATTGTGGAAAATAACCATTCATCTATGTTCAGAATTGTATAAACACTTGGCACAACCTTTTAATTTGATAATTTATTTGGGAAATTTGTGTGCAATATAGGGGAAGAATATTTGTGTTTTCTGTGTTAGATGTTCTTGGCACAGTGTATGGTTACACAAAGTCAAAGTGTTCACATACATGTTAATTTGGAAAGATTTTACTTTAATACCCCCCACCAAAATCAGTCAGGAACAGCAAAATCTTACAAAATAACCAACCCTCCTTGAAGTTGATAACTGTTCAAACATGTGGCACAACCAGTTATTTCAGGATTTAAGTCAGCAAAATCTGTAAAAAATGAGGCAGAAATCAATATGTACATTGAGTTTATACCCTACACTGTGCCCTGTGCCAAGAACATCTAACACGGAAAACACAAACTTTCTTCCCCTATATTTCACAAAAATTTCCCAACAGAAGTCTCAAATTTAAAGGTTGTTTGTGCCAAGTGTTTATACAATTCTGAACATATATGGATAGTTATTTTCCAAGATTTGCTGTTCCTGACTGATTTTGGTGGGGGGGTTATTAACCCTAACAGCCCAAGGCTTTTTACTAGAATCCTTCCCTAACCACACAAACTCCAACACTGTGTAGTAAACCAATGGCACATTCTTTGTACTTAGACAAAATCAGGGCATCAAGTCCCATGCAAAGTGATGGTGCCTAGGCTCTACAGTACCCAATCACACAAAATTCAACACAAATGGGGTGTTTGATTTTGGCAGGTTAGGGAAGGTTAGGGTTAAAGTAAAATCTTTCCGTTAATTTCTGCCTCAATTTTACAGATTCTGTTGAGACATAAATCTTTAAATAGCAGGTTGTGCCACACATAAGATAGTTGTTATCAAGGAGGGTTAATTATTTTCCAAGATTTTGCTGTTCCTGACCGATTTTGGTGGGGGGAGGTATTGAAGTAAAATCTTTCCAGTGGGGCTCCTACCGGAACCCCATAGAAAAAAACCTATTTTTCCCATAGGCTAGTACAGCAAGAATAAGAATGTCATTTCCATGCACTCACGTTTACATTGTGCGCACGAAAACCGCTGCACAGTTCCCCAAAAATCCGTAATATCCTCATTTACATCCTCACCTTGTGTGCGCCAAGCAAAAGAACGCCGGAAGCGGTTCCAATTTTCGATCCGTACTGACAGCGAATGACACGATATGCACGATGCGACTGTTGCTGGCCGGCCGGGTCATGTGCGCGGGTCAAACCAGACAAGCTCATGATTATTCATGGCAAAAATCTGAAGTACGGCGCGAACGGCATGCACTGCCGTCGTGTCCGTTTTTGCCGCATCGCGCGCATCGATCACTAGTGCATATGTACTGGAAACATGTACATGTACGTGTATGTGTATGTAGTGATCGTTGCGCGCGATGCGGACGGTAACGGACACTACGGCAGTGCATGCTGTGCGCGCCGTACTTTAGATTTTGACATGAACAATCATGAGCTTGTCTGGTCCGACCCGCGCACAATCACATACATGACCCGGCTGGCCGGCAACAGTCGCATCGTGCATGTCATGTCATTCGCCGTCAGTAATGATCAGAGATTTTTGTTCACCTTTTTTCGAAAATTGAAACCGCTCAAGTTCAGGCGATCTTTTGCTTGGCGCACACAAGGTGAGGATGAGGCTGAGTGGGATTTTGGGGGAAAACTGTGCAGCGGTTTTTGTGCGCACATGTCAAACGTGAGTGCATGGGAATGAACTTCTGGTAATCGTTGGCTTTAGGACCCTGTTTCATTAAGAGAACGAAGGAGACAGTTTATGTTTCGGAACTTACCTCAATATTTTGCGATGATACAGGCAGGAAAAATCACTCTGTGTGCCTGAAATCATCTAAATTGTTCGCTAAGATATCATGTTGAATATGATTGTGAGCAAGCTTAATTTTGTGGAAAGAGGGCAGGGTTTTGATTTATGAGGGAAATTATGGGGTAAAACGTCAACGTCTCTGACTGCAAACAAAGGTAGGAAAGTCACATTTTCTTTGAAAGTGCATTTCAAAATTAGAACAAATAGGCCTAGGCCTACTTCCAAAAATGTAAGGCTCTCTGTTAGCCTTACAACGATATTCCTTTTTGGACCCCGTAACTCAATGGGATTTGCAATAAGCTCGTTAGATTAGTTTCAATGTTCTAGAATTCCACTTTTCCAAAAGTTAATCTCCCCAGAAGGTTATCCAATCCCTCCTACAGATCTTTGAGTCTTTTGCGGCACATTTGCGGAACATTGAAACGGACAATTTATTGAGAAATCCGAGTTTTTACTCACCAACCAACGTATTCAGCCGAGATGAACATGGCGTCGCACAGCTGACTACAGTCCACCAGACTGCGCATGCAGGTGGAGTTTTCGAAGAGATTTGGGGCTCGACCATTTTTTGAAGGGGGGGGGGGCATCTTGTCTACATCGCGCAACAGTGATGTATGGAATGTGATTAATTAATGGCACGCTATTATACCTAGTGTGGTTCCTTGGCCTGACAATAATTGTTATGCCCATACGTCTAAATTTCATGGCGGGTAGCCACGTCGCTATTTTTAGATGATGCAACAAATCAAATTATAACGACTTTTCCAAAATAGGCACAACCCCTAGCTGCATTGACTTTAAATATAGTGAAATTTTGCATTTCGTCTGATGTTTTTTTTGGCCAATGCGAGCTTTTATTTTATGCAAATCAGAAAAAAACAGAATCTGGATCGATGGTCATTATTTTGTTCACGTTGTTCATTTGAAAACCGAAGGAATGTTCAAACACACACAACACTGTGTAAAGCGCGTCATGCACACATTACCGTTGCGCGATGTAGACAAAATGCCCCCCCTCCCCCTTCAAAAAATGGTCGAGCCCCAAATCTCTTCGAAAACTCCACGCACATGCGCAGTCTGGTGGACTGTATTAGTCAGCTGTGCGACGCCATGTTCATCTCGGCTGAATACGTCGGTTGGTGAGTAAAAACTCTGATTTCTCAATAAATTGTCCGTTTCAATGTTCCGCAAATGTGCCGCAAAAGTCTCAAAGATCTGTAGAAGGGATTGGATAACCTTCTGGGGAGATTAACGTTTGTGAAAGTGGAATTCTAGAACATTGTAACTGATCTAACAAGAGCGTGTTGCAAATCCTATTGAGTTACGGGGTCCAAAAAGGAATATCGTTGTAAGGCTAACGGAGAGCCCTACATTTTTTGGAAGTAGCCTAGGCCTATGAGTTAATCTGAAGAAAAAAAGCCTGCAAAAGTCACTTTGGTACTGTAAAGTCATCTGCAAAAGTCAGTTTTGAATGGAACTAGTAGTAGTAAAAAAAATAGAGGTGTCCTAAAGGTAACGATTACCGAATTTCTATTCTTGCTGTAGTGTAATGGCATGGGGTTCCTGTCGGCTGGTCGGGAACCCCATACTGCACTGGCTATGGAGGTATGCACTGCCAAGAACACAGAAAAGAAAAAAACTTCCTTCTCCTATATTGCACGAAAACTTCCTGACTAAAGTCTCTAAATTAAAGGTTGTATAAATGTACACCTACTTACCAGTTTAAAATGCCAATTATTCTCATTTAGTTGATGAAGATTTATCGGCGCGGCCTCGGATGCATCAAATTTCTCCCACATGCATATTTTTCCGGGCTTGAGTATCGATTCTTGATAATTGTTACAGGACGTGGTATCGTTGACTACAAGGCGCTGAAGTTTAGAGGCGGGGCCAGGGTGGGGGGGGGGGGGGGGGGGGGGTGGCGGAGGACAAAATGCGTTTATAAATTTCCATGGGTACAAACTGGATGAAATTATTAATTAGGAACTCAGAATGTATTTTTAGTTTAACTGCCCCACCTAAACTAACAGCTGCCCTGTCCCATTCGCAAAATATTCCCCAGCATCTACTGTCTTCTGCTTTTGTTTAAAAGGTAAGATCTCTCATTGATAATAAGCAAGTTCGGTATCTCGAATGTCAAAGGATATTCAGGATAATTGAGCAGCTCTATGAAATTGACCCTCCCCAGCTTGTTTAGACTCGATACTGAGACTTTGCTTCTTTCAATTCAATGATTGCACGTTTCCAATATCGTAGTATCGCAAAGCGCATGCGCAAAAGTATACCTCCCCCTCCCCCCCCCCTCCCTCCCCCCCCCCCCCCCCCCCTTCCCCCTCTTCCCCTTCCCCCTCTTCCCCCTCCCCCTCTTCCCCCTCTTCCCCCTCTTTCCCCCTCTTCCCCCTCCCCAAAGACATCACTCATGTCCATGTGCACATTATTTTTTACTGGCGTTGCTTTAATATTAATCCATGTTTTTTCCATACCAATCGTTAAAACATTTAAAAGTGGCCACATTTTTTTGGTATAAACAATTAAGTTTATCAAGTTTAGAATAAACCGAAGATGCAAGGTCGTAGGATGCAAGGAGGAATGAGGGGAAAAGGGTGCGAGGATGGGGGACAGTTTTTGGAAGGGGGGAAGATATACAGGGTGTGGGGAGACCCGAAACAAGGAAAATAAAACGTTTCAAGCCGGCCATATAGTAATTGCTTTGGATTTTGCGATTTGGGCTATAAAACTGAAATGGATATGGTTGGGAAGCTTTTTTAAAAGTAGAATATTAGGATTCACATAAATATCCCTTCAAATTGCATGGTTTTTGTTTAATTTCGTGACAAATAAGGGTCCGCCATTTTGTAGAACCAAATTTTTGCCTCCACAAAATGGCGGACTGTGTTCACCAGTCGTATTTCCAGTCGCATCTGCTTGAAGTACATGTACGTTCGGTTGATCCATTTGTATGTACATGTACTGTGGCACGCGGCGCGCTAGCAATGGCGATGTTACGCCCCAACTATGGCATTGGCCCAACTATACCTGGGCCGGCTCCAACTGTAGTTGGGACCGGTCCCAACTGCAACAGAGTAATTGGGAAATTTCCAACTACAGTTGGGACTGAAGGGGCGGGGATACGGAACCGCACGTGAATATATGCATAAATTACAATAATCGTATATGGTGCGCGCAAGGCTTGGAAAGGAAGTTTTGTGGGTTCGACGCACGTGGTGGCTGGCCGGCCGGCTATTAGTTATGGTTAGTAGGCCAAGCTTGCTAAACATCATACCATAGACGAAATCTTCACTATTTAACCAATTTGAACATAATTTCATCATTTGTTTAAAAATTATCAGCTGTACAGAGCAAGTTCGAGTGGCGACTATTTGTCGACCACAAGTCGATTTTGCCTGGTACCAATATGTATTTCGTGTACACATTACCATGGAAAATCGACTAGTGGTTGACAAATAGTCGCCGCTCGAACTTGCTCCATGTTATGGTTGCTGCCTGCCACAGTTGGGCCAGGATTGAAGTAGTGGTCCCAACTATGGTTGGGACTATACTAGGCACTGAATACTCATTCGAATTAGTTGAACACAATTTCACTTTATTTAAAAATTATCAACCATGTTATGGTTACTGCCTGCCACAGTTGGGCCAGGATTGAAGTTGTGGTCCCAACTATGGTTGGGACTGCGCTAGGCACTGAATACTCAGTCTCATTACTTGAACACAATTTCACTGTATTTAAAAATTATCAGCCATGTTATGCATTGCCTGCCACAAAGTGGTGTTCCCAATTATGGTTGGGAGGGATGGACTGCACTAGGCACTGCAAACTCATTCTTATTAATTGAACACATTTAAATAACAAATAATTAACGAATTGATATAAAATTGCAGTGTATTTTTGTATTGTTACAGACGAAAAATGTGAAGGAATCGAGACAAGTGTACTCGGCACTCTGAGACTATTACCCCAATCACATGCTAATTAAATATTTGAGAAAACAAAACATTATGTCTGTTTCCTTTTTTTTTAAGGAATGACCCCGGCTTATTTACTCCCGGAATTCAATTTTTCATAACCGTCAATGCACAAATGTACATTGTACATGTACATGTACATGTACATGTACATGTTTATACACGTGGCACAGCCGGAGATTTGCATAACAGTGCAGCCCCCAAACCCCGTGATCATGCATAATCATGACGAATGGCTTTTTCAGTCATGCGCCTTACAATAAATACAACACCCCCCGTCGCGTTTAGTCGAGTCCCAACTATAGTTGGGATTTCCCAACTGTCCGGTTCTAGTTGGTACCGGCCCAACTATAGATGGGACTGGCCCAAGTATAGTTGGTACCATGACCGTAGTTGGGGCGTAACAGCGATACTGGTGTCGCGAGGCAGAGAATATACCTGGCGATCATCTGATAGGTTTACAAGGCCACTGTCTGCGGCGCCAGCCTAAAGACTCTTATTACAGCGTATTTTGCGCATTATTTAGTACTGGAAATAAGTCTATGTTTCGCGGGTCAGATGTCAGGGGTCAGAGGCAATTTTTTTGTTTTGTAATCACTACTCACTAATATTACAACACATTATACGTGTATTTTTTGCATGAATAACTCTTATAAAAAATAAGGAACATTTCCAAACAGCAAAATTTCATGACATTTGAAGGCAAAGTGTCCCTTTAAACACTATATATTCCTAAGCCTGCCAACCCAAACTTGAAACGTTCAATAGAATATACATATTTGAATAAACAAGTTGTTTTCAAAGTGAACAAAGAAAACTGGCAGGAGTAGGATTCGAACCTTCGATCTCGAACACCGTACGGGCTTTCTATACCCGCTAGTCAGTTTCCCAACATAGGGCAAGATAGCTCAGTTTGTAGAGCGCCGGTACGGTATTCCGAAGCTCGCAGGCGGTTCAAATCCCGTTCCTGCTAGTTTTCTTTGTTCACTTTGAAAATTTATTCTAAATTTACCTATATAGTAGTCAGTTTCCCTTGTGGTTTGTTTGACGAATTAAACAAGTCTTGTTGCAAACACAAAACTTTAACCCGCCAGGAAATTCATTTTTTCTATAAACAATGAAACATTTCTTTCTATTAATGAAAAGCATGATTCTATAGTTCATAAACATAACAACATCCATTTAAAAAGAAATCATGCGAATGGATTTCTTTCGAATAACGGTGGTTTAAAATTTGGTTTAAAAAAATTAATTGGTGTACATAGGCCTATATAGCTATATATGCTATTAAAATGCACTGGTAAACCACCTTTCCAAAGTTTTGTGTTTCTGGGTCATTTGACATTGCCTCTATAGCTAGCTCCCCGCACTTGTTGCATGGGACTAAATACAGAATTCATAAGTTATCGTCGTATGTGATTCATGTTCATGTTAAAAAATTCTCACATCTGTGATGGAATAACTTTATTGGTGCATCCTTTTAAAGCCCCCTCATTGTTTCATCTAAAATCAGATAAATATCTCACTTATTCTGTAACTAAATGTCTTTGCTAGAACAAAATCATCAATAATATTTTGGAGACATTGCAAACTGCCAGTGTGATTTTTACATTTTTTAAGGAGACATAAAAAGCAAGAGGCGCTTGCTATTACACACCAACTTAAAAAAGGGCATACATTATACAATACACAACCATACACTTTTGATTCACGTGAACAGTGAGACGCGGGGTGAAGTGACCTCAAGGTTATGCAGGCGTAGTTTCAGATGAAAATATGTATTTCTTTGTTCGTGCCATTGAATGAGCTATGCGACGGGTGCAAGAGGTGTGGCGTTTGATAAAGGCCAAATAATAAAGTTGAGTTTCTCATCGTTTTATAGGTTAAACTCCAAACAAATTTGTATGCTGCTTTTAAACGACTTTGCTCTGATTTGTTTGTTGTGTATTGTATTTTTTTTACTATAATTATGGTTTATCATCTTTTTTAGTGTATCTTAATGTACTGTGCATTGTGTATTTTATTCTTTTACTATAATTGTTTTAAAAAAATTATACCGTTTTTAATGCCCTGCGCACTTGAAAACACATGGAATTATAGAATAATTTATTATTTTTACTCATCACCAGACAAAATATATACACGGGATTAGTATATGTATATACGAATCCAACCGTGGCGAAAATAGCACTGATCTGCTCACTTCCGGGTTTGAAAACGAGGATCTTAACAACTTTCTATGCTGAACGTGCGCTGCGCTGCCATTTATGGCATGATTCATTTATGCATGAATGAATTGTTAAATAGCACTGTGTTTGTTTAGCACTAAGAGCCTCGCTCTCAAACCGGAAGTGCGCAGACGGGATCGGGACTAATGTGAAATTCGTCTATGTTCATTTGGTGAATTCTTCATGTTACCGATGCCTTTAAAAGTAAAACAAAAAAGTAAAAGTGCATGCATTTTCAAATCATGAAAAGCCCCCTTGATAAACTGAATAACTTTCACAAGTGGCCTCCGAAAGGAGGCATCGCCCAATAAAAGGAGCCAGCCTTACAAAACATTGTTACCATTGAACCTGCAACCGGCGCATGATGGACAGTAGCACTGCGAAAGCGCCGATTCGGCTTTTTCTCACACTCACTTATTTTCTTGTGATTTTCCTACAATCAGCAAAAGGACAAGGTAATGATCAATTTTGTCAACTTTATCTGTCTTTTTTCTAAACCAAAATTGCCCCTGGAGATTTAATTATACTTAAAAATACAAAAATGTATTCAACCAGATTTGTTTTACTTCAACTAATGATTAGTTTGATTACTCAAAAACTGTTCTTGGGGAACTCATGCCATGTTTGATCCGGTACAGTCTCCGCGCGTCGCGCGCTGTGCATGTTGGACGACGTCTCGTCAGCTCAGGCAACCGTCCATACCATTGATCTCCATTATATACACTGGATAGGACACCGCGTCAAAACGCCGTCCCGAGTGCGCGTTTTAAACTAGGGTAAAGAACGAACGTGACGCGCCTGCGTTTCGTGCACGTTTATACGGACTTTTTCAAAAATTTGAAGACTTTTTCTTTTTCAGTTCGTCATTTTCGTTAACAAATTTGGATGTCGCACCCAAATTGATTCAAAAAGACAAGAATAATGGTTAAGGTGTGCGCGGCAGTGAATTGCCCGGAGAAGGATGGCAACTTGAGTCGGGAAAAAGGGATATCATTTCACAAGTAAGTTGTTAAAAAAATGTTTATTTACGGTATAGGACGGGACACTGTATTTAAAAACCCGACAGTGGTTTGTTTATCCCAATGCCTTGTAAAAATAATAGACATGCTCGTTGTTGCTCGGCGGAGTACGAGCAGTACATACAGACTTTATGTTATCGCGGTATGTGGGAAGTGGTTTTACAATGATCCATGATCAACTTGTTTATTCATAGTTAATGTTTCACCAAAACATTCCCTGAATAAAGTATGATATTTTCCCTGTAAAGTTCAAGTTGATTAAAGACGATTAGGCCTGTAGTTAGGATGATGACAAAATTCACTGAGACAAGTCTACTGATTGACGATTGGGGGCGCCATTCACTTTACACGGTGCGTTTTTTTTTTTTACGCACTGTCCTTATTTTGATCATGTGAAAGTTTTTACGATTTCGCGGTAGAAATATCGTCCTTCGGCGTCATTTTGCGTTTGCAGCTGTAGAATGGGAACCAGACAATGGAACTTTCATGGACAGACCACCATAAAAGAATAATGTTAAAATATAGACGGTACTTTTTAGCAGACATGGTAAGGAAAAATGTACAAGTTCAAGTTTTGGAAAACTTAAATATCTATTCGCAGTGGCTATTGTTACGGCACTCGACTGTCTAGCAGTGTTGTAGTCAAGGCCACAACCTCCGAGGCCGAGGCCGAGACCGAGGCCACAACCTCCGAGGCCGAGACCGAGGCCGAGGCCACAACGTCCGAGGCCAAGGCCGAGGCCGAGGCCACAACGTCCGAGGCCAAGGCCGAGGCCGAGGCCAGCTACTAAACACGTAATAAACTAATAATCCACTCAATCAAGGTTAAGATTTTGTTGCATTTTTAAGTCAACGGCAGGTTCCTCAAAAGATATGTTCATGCATTTCAAGAACATAAGGGTCTCCATCATCTGTTGGGATGGATTTGCACGGTGGGGCCTCAAAATAATCCCTCCTCTGCTACAAATGCGCTCCACTGGAGCATTGCTGGCTAGAACATATAGTCTTGGGCCCAAGACCCTTGTGTTAACACGTCAATATTTACCTGTTGGGTTTCATAAATACTTTTCTATTGTTAGGTTACTCGTGGTTTTGCATGCATGTCCTATTTGGGGCCAAATTTGAGGCTACATTGCCTGATATCCATTTTTAGCCAAGACTTTTCATTTTTACGGAAAAGTAGCCACATTTTGATCTGATATCTTTAAAAAGGCAAACATGAAAATCAACAGTTAAATATTAACGTGTTTGTTGTTATTTCGGAGGCGCCCGCGCGCCAAATTCACTAACGTTGTGTCTTCTCGAAATCCCGGCTTCGTATGTGCGTTTTGGCCTCACGCATGCGTAGTTTACAAAATGCAGCCGGATCCGCAGCCAGTGTTTGTCAAACGTGCATGATTTTGGATCGCGCGCCACAAGGGTCTTGGATAAGTTGGCAGGCAATTATTAACTTTTTCTTTACTTTTCGACGATTTTCCCCCGCTTTTCCGAGGGATCCAATCAGCGACCGAGTTTGAGCCTTATCATAAATTATTCGTTACACGCAAATACATAGGACATGACAAGGCATCATGACCATTGATCTCCAGCCGCGGGCGTCACATGCGCGTGCACGCATGTTGGACATAAACCACGAATGTGATTGGTCAGATCACCATCGGGCGACGCTCACTGGATCGGTCTATAGAGCGTGTAAGTTGACCTCTAGAACATACGAGAGTTTACGAGAAACCGAACTTCGGGCCACCTCGAATAGCAGCTTCAACGTGTAAAGCGAGTAGTTTTCTTGAAATAATTCGTTTTGACGCTGTTCTTTTTACTGAAATGTAGATAAAAACTTTTAGCAAAATATTTTTTTCATTTCAATTTACAAAATCTGAACGATATATCAATTTAGGGAAAAGGAGAACGAAAACGTCTAGTACGTCATACATACGTCATTCGCCATTGTTCTGGTGGTTCACGCGCCAGTCTTAATAGCGTAGACATGCAGTATAAGGCGGTCGTCGCATACGTACGCACGTTCACTTACGTCCGCAGCGCGCGTAGCGCGCGCATGCAGTGCAGGGGTTTTGGGGGCCGGGCTTTCTCTTCCCGACAACGAGCCAATCACGTTGCAACATGACGCTTAGGTCAAACATTTTTTCCTACTTTTCTTAAACTTTTAGACAGTCATGCATGTTTTCATATATTGTAAAATTCATTTTGAATTTATCCATATTTATGGCCGTTTCATGGTTCAGATCTTTGTAACAACAAAGTATTATAGAAAACAAAATCAACCACACGTAAAAGTCCTATAGAGTACCGAAGTCTGACGTCAGTTGCCGGGGCAATGGTTCCACACACATGCAGTTTAGAATGTATTCTGGTTCCAAACATTGCATTGATTGACGTCATCACTTCGGTACTCTATAACCGGCGGCTCGGAGGTGCTCGGAGGTGCCCGGAAGGTCAATCGTGACCTTTATGCGCGAGACTTACACGGTCTATTGTGCTCAAACTCGGTCGCTGATTGCATAACCTCCATCATTATCACGTGATATTAATACTGCATAAAAACAGTTGTAGTTACCACAGTCTGGTCGTGCCCCCGAAATGCCAACTTATCCAAGACGTTACTACAGACAGATACAAAATCTTATCGCGCTTCGGCCTATTATTGCAACTACCTAATCGCGCTGCCTGTGCATTGCAACTGCGAAACTAGAAAAGTACAATAGTAACGTCTTGGAACCAAGACTAGCTGGAATAGAGAGGACAGTCTTTGCAAGGGCATGCAGTGATGGGTACATAGACTAGTAGACATGCGACAGGCTTCGCGTTGCGCGAGCACGCGTGAATAACAAACAGGTTGGTTCCCTTAACTTCACTGCCGGCCATTATGATTATCGCTTTAACGTTCACTCGTTCAGGTCCGAGTGGTGGACCAGGAACCAGTCTATAGCGGGCGTAGACTGATTATCTAACAAGATTAGATGCTACCTGAGTACGTGTAACGCAATAGTGGCAGTTCATGGGTCGAGTGAAGTGCTCGACCAGAAACTAGTCTATTAGCGGGAGTAGACTGGTTCTACAAGAAGATGACACATGTACATGTACGTACGTGAGTACGTGCAATCGGAGAGCTATCTATAGCTCCATTGTGCAATAATGCAAATACCAGTTCATTCATTCGTGCGTATCTACTTGAAACTTTATTTCGTTTCACGGAACCCACTGTGGCAGCTTCTCGAAAGTTTGATCAGGTAAAATAATTAAAATTAATTGAAACAGAAAACGCATGTGAATTGGTGGGAAAATTGGTAAAAGTGGGCGGCCTCGAGCCGGCCTCGACCAGATTATCGAGTCCGGAAGGCTCCGAGGCCGAGGCCGAGGCCGAGGCCTTGCACTCCGAGGCCAAGGCCTTGCACTCCGAGGCCAAGGCCAAGGCCGAGGCCACAAAAATCGGCCTCGAGGCCGGCCTCGAGGCCGAGGCCGGTCTCGAGACCTCCAACACTGCTGTCTAGTTTTCCGACGTAATGGTATTCAACGTCACGATCTTTGCTGTTGGAAGCAAATGGTTCTCGGACTTTATTTACTTTTTAAAAAGAAATTCTTCAAAACCACGGAAGTCAGTCTTTCTTTACACTGTAAAAATGGCATTTAGCTTTTCAACACATTTCTTGTATCCACTTTTTTGACACATTTAGCCCACGACATGTTTAGATTTAACGTTTAGCTTTGTGACATGTACCGGGATAACGCATTTAGCATTTAAAAACTTTTTCTAAACATTGTTTCTAAAAAGTGTTAAATGCTAAACGTGTTATCCCGGTACATGTCACAAAGCTAAACGTTAAATCTAAACATGTCGTGGGCTAAACGTGTCAAAAAAGTGGGTATACAAGAAATGTGTTGAAAAGCTAAATGCCATTTTTACAGTGTAGTTTCAAATCAACAGTTAGGCGGATTTTATAGTTATTTTCCATCCTCCATATTGTAGGTCTCTTGGTATTTTTGTTTCATGTTTATCACTGTAAAAACGTTAGGTAAAACATAAATGGGCATCTGTTATCTACCAAAAATTGGTATTAATTTACCACATTGTTGGTTAATTCAGGTGAAAATGAACCAATTATTGGAAAGAATTTGCCCAAGATTTTAGGTTGTTGATATGTTGACCAACACTGGGCAAAATATCAACCCATTTTGACCAACTTTTTTTTTTTTAGAGTGTACCAGTACTGAGTGTAATTTAATTATAATATATATGTCACTTCCGTTTGCTTCTTTTTGTCTATACTGTCATAAAAATATTCACAACTTAACCAGGCAGTGTATAATGAAAATGTGTGGTCTGCCCAATCACCTCGCTTCCTTTTGAACATATTTTTTTAAGTAAAAAAATAACTTAAGAACTTTTACTTGCCGGCATCTCATTTCATCTAATCCTATTTATTTTTCCGAAAAACGTTATGCTTCACCGTTTGTTAGGCCTATAGGTTTATCTCAATCGCCCCGCGTAACGCACATTTCAGATTGAACACCCCTCAGTCCCCAGTTGACACTCCATGATGTAATAAAGAAACTAATGTAAAACAAATACCAAATAAACTTAAAATAAAATTGAAATATCCTCCTCACCGTGGTTATTTTCCTGTTATCATCCTCTTGTTAAAAAAACATGGTCTTGATTTAAAGTTTGAGAATTACAGACCAGTTAGCAAGCAGATTGTTTGATATAATTGAACGTCACCGCGACCTTCACTGTGCTGACAGTGATGCTGATAATAGCCAGCTGTAGACTGTCATTTTGCCCTGATTATAGTAGCAAATCAAGTGTCTGCTCTTTCTGCAGTAGAGAACTGTATGTATGATATAGGCCTATGGATGCATAAAAATGGTCTTTTGCTAAATGATGATAAGACTGAAATTATATTGATTGCCACCAGGCATCAGCTGTCAAAAGTAAAACAGATTGACATTTTAATCACTTTGCTTGTGAAAGTTTCCGTCCAACCAACAGGAAATTGGTTTTAGGCCTATTGACAGACTAAATAAGCATAAACTGGACCCTAACTTGGTAGAATTATTCATCGGCAAAACAGTTCTAGTATTATATATGTTGGTTCATGATTCATCTCCTTTTACAAATCACTAATATTTAGGTGAACAATGAAATCATTCCCTAAACAGTCTATTATTTTTGCTTTTGGATAAAGATATACATGTAGCATGGAGGAACTTCCTCCATGCATGTAGTTTGTCATATTTCCTGGCGAGTTTTGTCTTGACCTTTTAGTTTCTAATTGATTTACTTTGATGCTCCATTTTGTAATAAATTTGTGTTACATACCTTTGAATGAACCTCGATACATTTTCTCTTTGTGAGTGTTCGGTTTATAAAATACATTTTCAAAGTAAACAAAGAAACTGGCAGGAGCGGGATTCGAACCTGCGACAATGATGTATGATGGGTGTTTACAAATACGATGTCATTTCAGAATAATATTCAACATGACTATTAAAATTAGTGTGTGTTGTCATTAATTACATACGACTGCTCTAATGACCTACAGGTGTGATAAAAATAAAACAGCAATTTGCTTTTTTTAATGATTTTTTTTAGAGTGCTACTGCTTCATGTAAACTCCCCATAATATTTTTTTCGATAAGCCACATTTGGGGTGCGTTTTAGCGGTCACAAACAGCCGTAAACCAAGAATTGGTTCGGTTGCTTCTTGTCGGTGAATTTCTTTTGGAATTTGAAATAGGCGAAAATTACGCATCATAATGAAATCCTCAAATCTCAAAAGTGATTAAACAAAGAGAAACAACACAACCAGTTTTCGGTTATGACCGCCAAAACGCACCCCAGCTGAGTATATAAAGTGAACACAGTGCGCGTTTACCCTCTTACACTCTGGTGCGCCGCCATTGCGCGGCCGCGCATTCAAGCACGAACACGACGCGGTGTCCTAACCAGTCTATATAATGGAGATCAATGATCACGCCCCATTGCATTGCAAAATTCGCGGTTGTACGGTTCGTGGACCGAGTGAAGTTTTGGACCGATTGAAGTTTGTGAATGGGAAAATCTGCTGCTGGGCTGCATATATGCGTGGCACACAATGTACGGTTTTTGGTTTCTTTACTCGCCTATTGGCGTAACCCATGTTACCCGCTGTGGGCTGTACCACTTGGTACTTGTTTACGTTCTGTCTTTCTATTTTTTACCGTAATAATAGTGACAGTATTAAAAAAGACAAGTTAAAAAAGGAACCATTTGACAGCCCTATTTATACATTATAGGGCTATATGAATGCAACATCTCTAAAAATTGGAACAGCTAATAATTTCATATTATTTGCCAATCAGAAGAAGATTTTACAACCATGACAACCAACATGTGACTAATGCGTCCAATCACGTCCGTTCTAATGTGCCTGCTCTTCTAATGCCAGTACTGGCTGATACTGTCCTGTTCCCTTATGCTTTGACACTCCCCCTTGAGAATGTCAAAATGACAAAAAGGTTGATTATGTTCAAGTATAGTCTAGTCTGGTTCTCTGATCATACCTTGTTCAAAACAGCAATTTATAGATATGCAGGGAATTATCAGGTCGGGGAACTAGACTATTTCAAACGATTGTCGGCCGACAATCATTGGAAAACGATATAAATTTCCACTTTTCTTGAAAACGACAGCACACCATGATTTCACAGGATGCTTGAGACTAATATTTACTTAGTCTAGTATGGTATTTCGTAATAATTCAGTAGTTTTTTTTTTTTATGTTTGAAAATTTATGTTGTATACTACATTTAAATATTTTCAAGTCAAAAACCAAAGATATACAACCCAAGAAATGTTTAAAAAACACAGTTTCATTAACCCTCCTACTATTATAACTATCACAACCTATCGAAAAACCAAATCCTGCCCTCTCCCACAGCTTGTGTGTCTCAATTCACCTGTCACTCGATAGGTTTTGATAGATAGGGTAGTTGGCTCCAATTTGGCACCTGGAGAGGGAGGGCAAATAATGATTATATGTAACCATGGATTCCTTCCTCCATGATATTACAATTTTTATGTAATCAAACTGAAACAGACACTTATATTTAAATCTAGTTTTTTTCTTTTTCATGTATTTTCAGGCTGGTTACATGATTTTGAGGCAACATCCTACACTGTAACGGAAGGCACTAATCCAACCGCTCTTGTCTACATTCAACGTAGTTTTGATGGTGAAGACACGGTATCTTTCCTCTGTAAGTGTAATGGCTGATGTTGTGTAATTGCTATTATAGTGCAACCTGTTCAAACTTGGTCACGGTAGCTCAGTGATGGACAAATGAATACTTAATCATAAAGGGTCCAAATATATACTTTTGGCCAAATTGAATTAGACTGTTTGTGATATACATGTAGGCCCAAATCCCTAGTCTTTTGTGTGCATCTGAGCATGGAGTTATATCTGAGCAAAAGGGCCTAATAATTTCTTCCTTTTATTAACCCTAAATATTAAAACTGTAGTAACATGCAGTACTCTTAATTACTACTGGCATGTAAAAAATTGTGTAGTGTATTTTTTCTTCTAGTAAATGAATGCCTTTTAACCCCAACGCCTAGCGGGTGCATGCAAAATTATATATACAATTTGGAGGATTTGGGACTATTACTAGGGTTAATCTTTATCAAAGACCAAATGTTTGTTTTTTCTTAACCAGTGTAGTTATGGTATTCATTTCTCTTAGTTAAATATCTGAGGTGAATTGACTGCAGAAGTTTTTATAAAACAATATGCTTAATGCTCAACTCCAGCTTAGAAAATGGCCACCTGTATTGCCATAGAACCGTATAATATTCATACTGCATGAATTTTTTTTATTGTGAAAATAACATCTTTACAAATTTAAATACTTTATTAGTTAAATAATTAAATAACAGGATTGTTGAGTAACTTTGTAAGTATGGTGAATAGCATACATGTACATGAGGTTGGAATAATTAACAATGCATGTCATATTTGACAATAAGTCTTTTTCCTCCGTAAACACCAACTCAAAAATTTAAAGAAAAAATAATCGGACATTATTAATAACATGGTTCTTATCAGAGGTAGAACCAGAGTCCTATTTACAGAGGGCTCACTGGGTTGCATAAGTTTTTTTAGTGTGGGTGGGGGGGAGGCACATAAGGAAGAAAATACAATAGACATGTTTTTTTGGGGAGAACAGTCTTTGACTGGGGGGGGCCGGGCAGCATGCAAATTCTCAACAATTGTGTTTTAAATAATGTAGTGGGATAAAGGCTGGAGCAAAATTACTGCAAACTTAATAGCAAAAAGAACTAGTAAAATGACCAGTGATTAATACATAATGACATGTACATGTACATCGCCGTAACTTTCTTTTAAACTGAAAAAAAATCTTTTTCAAAGTGAACCCCCAAAAAATTCTAACGAATGAAAAGAAATCTGGAAATAAGTACATGTAATAAATTTGTTCTTTTGCTTTTTGTTTTGCAGATGTCGTGAGCTCTGATGGAACCGCAATAGATGGACTTGATTATTATGCCATCAATGCTACCGTTGACTTCTTTGGCTCAAATAGCAGGGTAGCTGTCAATGTTTCAATCATCGATAATGACATCCAACAGGATACTCGCTGTTTCAATTTGACCTTAGTTGAACCAGCAGAACAACGGGCTTTTGGCTTCCTTGGCACAACTATTGTGACAGAAGTCTGTATTATTGATGATGATTGTAAGTAACCTGTCTGCCATTTGTGTTGTCTATATTTCATGATTTGTGATTTCTATTTTGTTGAATTTGTCAAAAGGGGGAAACAACAGCAGATTACTTTGGTGTTTAAGCTAGGGCCAGTCTTGTTTGGTTAAAAAATTAATTAGGTGAAATTTAATCTCATTTATAAAAAATGAGTACTATAACTCCACCAAAAAGTTTGCTTGATAGAATTAGACTTTAATTCAAGTCTGGTCTTCATTTTCACCACAGTCGGGGTGTACAACTTCGCTCAGTCATCCTACACTGTGACTGAAGGTACTACTGTGTCTGCTATGATAGACATCGTAAGGGCTAACATTGCTAGTAATAGCTCTGTTGGTAAGTGACTTCAGATTTTATTGATGTACAGTCTCCAATGTATAAGTGGTGTTACATGGAATTGTAGCTTGTGAATGAATGTACATTATTCAGTTGTAGCAAATGATGTCACATCTTTAACAAAAATTGGGCAGAGGTGAAAAAGATGAGATAAATGAAACCTACCTGTAGAGCATTGTATTTGTGATGAATATGTGCTCTAGTACATCTGCTGGTTTAAAGTGCCTCTTAATAGTGATATTAGACTATAGCGCGCACAGACCTTCCTGCATAAACTGACTTTGAGTCCATTTGAAGAATTAGTATCTGAGTGTGTTTGATTGCCAATTTCTTGCGTGTTGTGTGTCAAAAAGCCACCTTAAACTAAATCTCTCACTGTTTTTACTTTACAAAAATTGGCAACTATGGGTCTTCATTGCCATACTAAGCCTCAAAATTCCATGTACCCCATGAACCTAACCCTTTTCCTATATTAAGTTAAACAGCATCAGCATGCAAAGTACCGATTACATTCACACCAAAATATATGGTTACCAATTATATTTTATATTATTATTTTTTTAAATTTTTTGCAGATGTTGTCAGCTCATCAGATGGCACTGCTCTTGATGGAATAGACTACCGTGCAGTTAATACTACTGTGTACTTCATGGAGACTGATACAGTGACTGTGAATGTTTCCATCATTGATAATGATGTCTTTCAGGTGACACACTGTTTCAGCTTGTTGTTGGTGAATCCGTGTCCCAGTAGTGGAACTATTGGTGATGATTCTGTAGCTGAAGTCTGCATCATCGATAATGATGGTAAGAATACTTTGAATAAAATATAAATTTTCTTTGTACCGATGGTTGTAATCTTGAAATGATCATCTGCTTGCAAACTACAATGACTTCAGATATATAATTGATAAAGGTGAGGAGGGCCTGATATTTGGATCCTTGCAGAATCTTTTGCAGAAACCAAGTTGTCTTCAGTATCATAATTCTTTGTTTTCGCTTTTCACTCCGTGCAGACACTGAAGCTCCCAACATCACATGTCCAAGTAATATCACAGAAAGTACAGATATGGGAGTAGCAACAACTACTGTCCTTTGGTCTTCAATGCCAACAGCTACTGATAATGTGGACACAATCAATTCTGCTGATATTACATGTGAAGATGATTCAGGCAATACGGTGACGTTGGAAGGTACATATGGAGTGAGCATAACAACAGTGACATGTAAAGTCAACGATACTGCCTTGAATGAAGGATCCTGCCAGTTTACCATCACAGTTTCAGGTTGGTAGTTCTTGACAAAATTGGTTGCATTTTCAGTGATGCTGATTGGATCCCTTACTGTCCAATTAACACTATCCATTTTCAGCCATTATCTTTAACCCTTTGAAGCCGGATGACGGCTATAGCCACAAAAAGATCAGTGCCACCAGGCCGGATGACATTTATACACGCCATTTTCTACAGTTTCAATCCTATTAAAACAAATTTGTATTGTTTATGCAAATCGCCCATCACAAGCCCTAGGGCAATCGAGGTGTGAGCTACAGAGGATTATGTGGAAAAACCAGCCCCTCGCACTGAAACAAGACCAGCTAATCTCTACACAGTATGAATAGGGTCGGGATGGGTAAAAGTGGATTTATCGTGCATCATACGTACCGATGGTTGTAATCTTGAAATGATCATCTGCTTGCAAACTACAATGACTTCAGATATATAATTGATAAAGGTGAGGAGGGCCTGATATTTGGATCCTTGCAGAATCTTTTGCAGAAACCAAGTTGTCTTCAGTATCATAATTCTTTGTTTTCGCTTTTCACTCCGTGCAGACACTGAAGCTCCCAACATCACATGTCCAAGTAATATCACAGAAAGTACAGATATGGGAGTAGCAACAACTACTGTCCTTTGGTCTTCAATGCCAACAGCTACTGATAATGTGGACACAATCAATTCTGCTGATATTACATGTGAAGATGATTCAGGCAATACGGTGACGTTGGAAGGTACATATGGAGTGAGCATAACAACAGTGACATGTAAAGTCAACGATACTGCCTTGAATGAAGGATCCTGCCAATTTACCATCACAGTTTCAGGTTAGTGTCCAGGCGTCTTGATTTGTTTTGATTAAAACAAAAAATTTTTAGCCTAAACTAATGAGACAAAATTTCCAATTCCCAAATAATTGCCTGTCAGCCAAAGAGGCACTCAACATCCGTTGATGTAAAACAAAAATGAAAAACATTTTTTGAAAACAAGACTACACCGTTGCTATAGTAATATCTTGAAAATAACATTTGAACAGTTTGTCAGTAATTGCGTTGTTAAAGGAGCTTGAATGAGAGTGTAACCTGCTTGCTACAATTTCAGTAGCTGGATACGCTACTGTGGGGCTTAACCTCTTTGATTTGTTCTCACCCGTACACTCAAAATAATTTAAGACCTTTACAGGGAGTTTGCTTTTCTTTTCTGGTTTTCTACGGTACTTTAGGCATAGGCCCTAACAAGGAAAAATTGGCAACGAGCAGGGGGGAATGTGGTCGACCCCCAAAACCCCCTCTCTGGATCTACCTCTGAAAGGAGCATATCACATCCAGATTAGACAGCAGTTAACTATGTAAACAAATACAAACTGTTCTCACAGATAACACCTTGCCCAAAACTGTGTTGAAATGTGTTCCATGGCATGATTCAAACCAACATTTTTCTAAACCTCATTTCAAGATTTTAAATGAGTCTCCCTAGTCATGTTAACCAAAATGCTCCATTTGAAGTTGTTGGTCAAATCAAGCATCCCTTATATCACTGACATTAATATTAGACTCCAGAAGGTGCATTGGTGCTGCATATATAAGCAATTACAAGTGTACAAAAACTGAGTCATTCTCCAGATTATTATCTATAAGCAGATCTCCTTCGTCAAGCCAGCACTTTATTTCTCCCTAATTAATCATAATAACATTTCGTACATGGATTGAATATCAACAACATTAAGCACTTTGTGCACTCAGTGGAATGAAATTGTAGGAAGTTTTAAACCTTTATTTCTTTCTATTCATTACAGACACTGAAGCTCCAAACGTCACATGTCCAAGCAGTATTTCTGGCAGGAGCACAGACATGGGAGTAGCAACAACTACTGTCCTTTGGTCTTCAATGCCAACAGCTACTGATAATGTGGACACAATCAATTCTGCTGATATTACATGTGAAGATGATTCAGGCAATACGGTGACGTCGGAAGGTACATATGGAGTGAGCATAACAACAGTGACATGTAAAGTCAACGATACGGCCTTGAATGAAGGATCCTGCCAGTTTACCATCACAGTTTCAGGTTGGTAGTGCTTGACAAAATTGGTTGCATTTTCAGTGATGCTGATTGGATCCCTTACTGTCCAATTAACACTATCCATTTTCAGCCATTATCTTTAACCCTTTGAAGCCGGATGACGGCTATAGCCACAAAAAGATCAGTGCCACCAGGCCGGATGACATTTATACACGCCATTTTCTACAGTTTCAATCCATTGTTGGATTTTTGTGTATGTTATGCTTGGCCGCACAAACCTCTTGTGTCGGTTTCGCTTGGCTGCACAGGCCACCCCGGCACCCCACTATAAATAACCGACTTCAAGGGGTTAACTTAATCTTTGTATGGGTATGTTACTCATTAAAATTTCATGGCACTGTTTCAAAAATGTTTGTTTAGTGAAAGAAATTATACAGTTAATTGTGGTCAGAACATACTGTAAAGTTGAAACCAGTTTGTTCAGAATCTCCAAAGGAATCTATTAAGATGGTGCTGTTTCCTTTAGATTAGGCGATTCTTACAAGTAACACAGGCTATAGGAACGCTTGGGTTGCACAAAATTAACCCTAACCCTGCCAGACGCAGCACAGTGCATCTGTGCTGACAGCTCCACTTTGCTGGACTCTGCACACAAGTCAATGTGACAAACTATGCAATCTGATGCGTCTGGCAGGGTTCTAGCAAACATACCCTGGAGGGTTAGGGTCAAGACAGTTTTATGACAGTGCATCAACAAATTGTGTGAAAATTAAAATGTGAATATTTTTTCTTCATGCAGACTGTCTAGAAGTGATTGTCTGTGAATTGCCTCATCTTTAGATGCATAGTTCTCATTACACGCACCCCTACATATTTTTGAACATGAAAAGACTCATTTTTCATACAGATACTGAAGTTCCAGATGTCTCTTGTCCCAGCGATGTCCCTGGTGTAAGTACAGACAGAGGAGTGATGACTGCTTTAGTAACATGGTCTCCAACACCAACAGTTACTGATAATGTGGACACTATCAGTGCAGCTAGCATTACATGTGAAGATGATTCAGGCAGCGTTGTAATGTCAGGGGGTACATATGACTTGGGTACAACGACAGTGACTTGTAAAGTCAGTGATACTACCATGAATGAAGGACAATGTCAATTTAACATCACTGTTGCAGGTTAGTACATTGTTCCATTGTGGTGAAAATATCATTGGTTCTAATTCTTATTGTAAAGTTTAGCCAGCAGTGTGGATTTTTCTTCACAAGTTTCACACACATGAAGTCAATGATACAGCCATGAATGAAGCATCAAGGATCATGCCAGTTTACTATCACAATCATTGGTTGGTTTTTGCCTTTCTTTCATGTAAACATTTTTAAGACTGAGGTCATTCTATAAATTTGGGGTCCAATATTGGTGTCCCTGTTACATCTGACATGTATAAGATTTTGCAATTAAGATTATGTAAAGCAAATTAAAGTACCTGCCAAACAAGTAAAAAATACCGTGAAGTCAATTTTAATAATACTTGATGGAAATTACACAGGTTAAGTGAAACGGGGAAACCAAAAATGTCACACTTTTGGACCCCAAAGTTATAGAATGACCTGCTGCTTTAAATTAAAACTTTAAATTCAAAGAAAATGTATAAAGGAATTAGTACTGAATCACTTGGTTTGAATTCTTTGCCGCTATTGCAAGGCCAATGCTAAGTTACTTAGTCCTCTTGACAAAAAGTCTTTTCTTAAACAGTAGAAAATGACAAAACAAAGTGTACTTTGAGGAAAAAGTATCCTTCCATGGTTGGAAAGTTGTGTGATCTTAAAATCATTTGTTTCATACTGAATACTGGGCCTGAAAATGTTTGTTATTAACAGGTGCAGCAATTTGGGAATAGGAGGATGTTTTTTGTGTATAGTGTATGGGTGCATATATGACGTTTCTTTTGTTCTTCCAAAACTTTCTAGGGGGCTGGGGAAGGATTGTGAAAATTGAGTGACAGCGCTAGTAATATTTCTGGTAGCCTATAGTTTTTGCCGTTAGTATTGGAGGAAACTTGTTTGGAGGAAACCCGTGTTATTATTGCTTTGAAGGACAAATCTGAAATTAACATATGGAAACTTAAAAAGTTTAATTTGATGTTTTTCTTTTTTTAGATACTGAATCTCCAACTGTAAGCTGCCCAAGTAATATTGCTTCTGTAACAGTGGCATTTGGGATAGTGAGAGGTGCAGTTACGTGGCCAGTACAACCATCTGCAACTGATAATGTGGACACTATCAGTGCTGCTGGCATTACATGTGAAGATGATTCAGGCAGCGTTGTAATGTCAGGGGGTACATATGACTTGGGTACAACGACAGTGACTTGTAAAGTCAGTGATACTACCATGAATGAAGGACAATGTCAATTTAACATCACTGTTGCAGGTTAGTACATTGTGAAGTTTAGCCAGCAGTGTGGATTTTTCTTCACAGGTTTCAGACACATGAAGGAATTATTAATTTCTTGAATATTTGAATGGTTAATTCACTCTTTTTGTGTTATCATTAATTAATTTGAAAACATAAATGAGGATTTAACCTTTAAGACATATGTTTACATGTACAAGCATAGGGTTTTAGAGAGTTTTTGATGAAACTTGTTTGGCTCACTTGGGTTGGACTTGAACCTATAACCTCTAGGTTGAGAAACATTGGACGGTGAGTATTCAAACTGACATCATTTAGGTTCTGACGATCATTTTCTTGCACGGTTTTAGTTGTAGTTTGATTTAGTTCTTTATTTGATCAGAAAAGTAAATGCCTAAATAATAAATGATTCAATCCATATGTATGTTGTTTCATTTCACCAGAGTGTATGCTAACTGCTTCAAGCTGTTTGAATGGCGGAACTTTTGATCTAGATTACTGCGAGTGTGTCTGCCCACTGACACACTCGGGAGTAACATGTGAAGGTTAGAATGGAAGACTTGTTGAGGGCAGCAAACACTGCCTTACACATTGTGTTATTTGAGACTTATAATTAAGTGACTGATAATGCATCAGGCTTGTAGGAATAAGTGACATATAATTCCAGTTACTACTAACTGCACACCAGCTCTCTACTATTGATGTAATATGATCGTAGAAAACGCAAATGTTTTAAAAGTCACCAAATACTCTGGGCATTCTTTTTGACTGGTAAAACACTTGCAGATTTGCATTTTCCAACAAGACTTTTTAATCTTGTCATTAACAAGTAAACTGAATTCAGCACTAAAGGGCAATGGCTGATTTAACTTCAAAATGGTGTTCACAATAAAGAATATTATTTATCAAGCTAGGTTTGTATATTATGGCCAGTACACATATACTCAGCTACAGTGCTGTGTGGTACTATTCCTCCTTATACTCACCCATGGACTGAATTGGTTACTTCCTTAATATTTTCAGTGACCAATCCTTGTCTGATTAATCCTGGTACTCTATGTAATGATGCATCTACTGGACGATACTGTGTACCAGCTCTAAATGATGCTGGTTACACTTGCCGCCAGTGTCGTACCTACGATGGATTTTTCCCATTTTTCAGTACATGTGCAAGTAAGTGAATATCATTCTCATCTGACTAGTCTTACCATGGACTCTGAAATGTAATTGGAGATGAGTTCTTTGAACTTTGATGAAATAAAACCATGCTTACTAAAAACTGTCTGTAACCTGAACTGGGAAAATAATTGTTGCAAAAATAAAACTACAAACAATTGTGTCAAAACGGCAAAATCAAGTAATTGATTGTAGAATGTTCTCTCTGCCCACAGTGAGGGTTTTAATGCAGATGTCTTTATTTCAGGTTATAAAAGTTTTCATTTTGACAAATTTGAGACTTTTTATTCTTTAAGGTCGTCCATCCATAACTGCAAGTTTTAGAGCTTCAGGTGAATTGTTCAGAGCTGTCTACAATAGCCCGACATCCACAGCGTATAAAGTCAGGATGGCCGTATATGAAGAGCTGGTAAGTTCGTTTGATTACATTTCATGAACTCATGTGGTACTCTACTAATCTTGGAGAAGGTAGATACAAATCATATTTCATCATTTTTGTTGTTTTTGACCTTCATGGAGTTGTTCTCAATGCCGCAAATTGCAACTTTTGGAAAAATGTGACAGATAAATGTTAACTTACCCCTTGAGCGTGGTATTTTACGGGAGACGTCGGGGTGTTGCAGCGGTTCTGGCAGCCAAATCGAACCGCTACAATGTGTTTGTGCAGTCAAACATGACATACACAAAAATCCAACAATGGATTGAAACTGCACAAACAGCGGCCAGTGGCGTCATCCGGCCTGGTGACACCGTTTTTTTGCGCCCTATGGCGTCATCCATACACAAGGGGTTAATACAGTGTATTCTTAGTATTAGAGTTTTCTTTTGTTTCCAAGCAAAAATACCAAAATAATGACAAATCGTAGGCATTGAACACTCAACCCTAGTTCAGGAACACCCTGGTTATTATCCTATCGAACTAGGAACTACCTGGTGTTTGCTTGAAGGAATGATGCTTTATTTATGTAGGTTGTTTTACGGCTGAGGGAGGATACAACAACAGACAGCATTGTAGATGCACACGGCATAAACTTGCAATCAGGAAGTGTGATTGTTACCATGGTGCTGGAGTTTCCGGAGAATCAAGTGCCACCAAGAATCAATGTGATGAGAGTTTTGTCAGGCAGTGATCTAACAAATGGCATTGTAACCATACCCATCGATTCTACTGTAACAGTGAAAGGTAATTCTGTGTGTTTGTGATGTGTTCTTGCAAAATTAAATGGAACTGGGGACAGGCTGTAACTTAGAAAAATGCAAATAACTCGGCATTATTAAGACATAGATTCCCTAAAAATCCCAAATGTGACCCGCTCTGCAAAAAGGGCACATAAGTCGCTGTATGCTTTTACGAGTTATGGGCCGTTCAATGTGAAGAGGGTGAATAATTCTTCAAACAAGTGATTTTGAAGGGAGGGAATTTTTTGCATCTTTGATACCTATATTATTCTATTTTATTACCAAAATCTTTGATTTCAGTTAATAAAGTTGGAAAAAAAATGTGTTTTTGTCGAGTGCTTCCATCTATTGCTTTGCTTTTTGTTTTTTTTAATGGTTTGTTTCTCCTTAAGTCATTTCAAGAAATTCATGAAAAAAATATGCAAATTTCCAAATATCTCGTGATTGCAAAATGCTAGAGACCTCAGACATATACCATATGAAAGCTTATAAAATGGCCTTTCCAGCTATATATAAAACTCTATTTTCAAATTTTGCAACATAAGTGCCCTTTTTGCAGAGCGGGTCACAAATATAAAAATTCCTGAGTTCGGCATAGAATGTCCATTTAGTAAAATAAACGGCTTTGTGAAGAGAATTTACTTCTCTTCAGAAAATCCCAATAACTCATATTGGACCTCCTGCCCAGTTTTGTTTGATTTCGCAAGAACACGTCACAATAATTTCATTTGATGATTGATTTATTTCTAATTTATGCTAATAAATTGCTAACTAATCACTGTGGCTAAACAGCAGTATTTGTGTGGGAGTGAAAAGACAGAGATAGCACTGACATCCTAGTCCATGGTGGACATGTCAGAAATGAGACTACAGGAAAGTGCCACTTTACAGGCAGACATTGTACGTTTCTTGTCATACTCATCCTTACTGTTCAATCTATAACACAGGTTTATTTTGTCTGTTCATACAATTGTCCTGTATTCAAATATCCCAATTATTTTGGTGATCAACTATAAAACGTGGTGTTACAGCTTAAAGCTGTTTTTCTCATAAGTATGTTGTTGGTCTGTTTTGTGTTTTAGGCCTGTGGCTGGGCAACCTAAGGGCGAAATACGCAATGGAGATAAAATGGACTGAAAGTGCACTTAAGCTAGTGTTAGGGTTATATAGCGATTCTGAATTGCCATTGATCATTATTTTGTTCTTAATTTCTCTTCTGATTTTTCTTTATTTCCTCTCACTTAGACACAACAACAGATTGTGAACCAGACTATTGTCGGTATCGTGGAACATGTGTGAAGTCTGGGTACTACTTCTCCTCTCAATTTACCTACTCTTGCAGGTAAATTGATTGAAAAAAATCAACCACATTCCTGGTTTGGTCAAGTGAATTATAACTTTGTACCAGTAGAACACTTTTTGCAATCATTTTTTTCTGGTGATCTGTCTGTGGTATTACAAGAAGCTATATATATGTGCAATCCTTATTCAATACATGTATGGTTTGAAATTTTCCCTTTTTAGTTGTGAGACTTCGTTTACTGGTGAGCAATGTGAGGTGGTCATTCCTCTACCAGTAAACCCAACAACAGAAACACCAAGCACCACAGAAACTCCGCAAGGTAAATATCCATACCCTCATATGCATATATATCCTGGTATTCTAATTTGTAACTTTTCATTGAGTCTCTGTTAAGCTGTCAAGTGAAATAAGGATGAAGTCAAGCTGAATTGACCCAGTATGATTCTCTGTGTTTGTCATATTTCAGATGGATTGTCTACTCTAGCGCTTGTTCTTATCATTGCTGGATGCATCCTTCTTCTCCTGGTCATAGTTGGTCTGTTTCTGTGCTTCCTCTTCCTTCAGTCTGGTCAGTATACATCAGTCCGGCCCTACCCTCACAGGAAACGTATGACAAGACTCAATTACAACACAGATCCAGATGATGGGTACCTCGTGTCTGATTTCAATCATGAAGACATGAGAATGTATCGTTTGAGGCCTGTCATCAGTCACTCTCCATACCTGCAGAAGGTGAGATGACCATAGATATATCATTCAGTCGTCATCATAGTTCAGCATTGTTTTGGTAGTAGTAGTACTGTAGTAGTAACATTCAAAAATGGGCAGTAAGGTTATTGCCGTGCTTCTTTCATCTATCCCTATGCCCCAGTTCATTTCCAACAAGGATTGGTTTTTGATGGAGAGAAACAATTGTAGTGAATTATGCTGTATTTCTGACTCCTACCAACCACAATATGATTTCTATGTGGCAATACACATTGATCTATTTCCATTGGTTCAGTTCTTAAAATTCATGTTGGATCAGTGGACTGATTTCAATAATTCAGACATTGGTCTAGTGGATGCCAAGACCAAACTAGACAAGTGAGCTACTGATAATTTTTTTTTTAATCTTACATTTTTTGTTGATGATTCTTAGATTTCACAATTTGAATGAAAGACGTCTGCCTTGTACTAGCCCATTGGTGTCAAACTTGTATCTTTGCATTTCAATCAACCAATATCATATATCAGTACAAAGTTTGTACTTTTCATCAGTGCTACGCAGTTCTGCTTAATATCATATATCATATGTACATTTTACTCCTTTTCTTTAAAAGGGTTTACCACGTCACCAGGAATTTCTTCGGCCGTATGTGGTTTCAGGAATGGAAGGATTGCCCCATGACTACCCTGTGGTGAGTTTGATTAACGTATATGATTTGCTGAAATCTCGAACCAGATTCTGCCAAAAAAAGATCAGAAGTTGCCAAAACTAGTTTAGAATAGTACTGGATGTGTATGATTGTTACAATGGATGTCCACAGGAAATGTTTTTGTTATACTTAATGTCTGAATTGTCACATTTTGTACCCAAATAAAGAAGTAAATGTGTGAATGACGGTGCATATTTTTATTCTCACTTTGTTGTATAGATTGATGATGACAGAGCTGGAGGTCGTGTGGTCTACAATCCTGGTGTTTCCTACTAGATTACATCAAAGATGTCTTCAAGATCCCATTTAGCATTTCATGATCAATCTTATCAGCATGTTTTTTTTGCTATTATCTTTGCCTGTACAGGAGGGGTTGCATCAGGGGTGAGTGTGGTGTTTTTTTATTGTGTGCCTTTTGCGAAATGATTTCCACTTTGTGTGGGCCCACCCATTTACTTGTTTCATTGCCAAAATGCTGCAATAGCATTTTGGCTAGATTCCTGATGAAGGTTGTTTTAACTGGTCATCCGAAAGTATTCAAATTAGTCACACTCCAGCCACACGCATGGACTTGGCACGTTAACTCCTTTCGGTTACATCTGGAGTACTTGTTGATGTTCGGATAATGTGCCAGTTTGGCTTATAAAACTCTGTACATGTATATTGTTGACACACAAAAAATAGCCAATATACATCTACATGTACTTTTCTTGCTGTTCTAAGCTGACTGCCATCAGCACAGCCAAGATCTAGGAACACCTACTACAGTGGTACTGATCTTGTACAAAAACCAACTTGGTTGAGCTGATGTGTCTTCCTATCACCAGATGCCACAGGGGTCAGTCCTAAATATCTGCCCCTCATCTGATAAATGATACTGCTAGACACAAGACCTAATCTAAGTCCAATGATCAGGTCATCATCCTCTGGACCAAAGCATTAATATTATTATTATTATTATTATTATTATTATTTTCCTCAATTGCCGGTTAGGGCGACACATAATCCTGGAAAAGAGTGGGTTAGGGTGACCTGGTCGAATAGGGCGACACATAACTGTCGCCCTATTGTTAAAGTCGCCCCTTTGGAGTGTTTTTTAGTAAGGCGCGTTGGGAAAGTGCTCTAAAAGGGCGACACTCGTGTCGCCCAATTAGAGTTTTTTCGGGAAGAGTCGCCCATTTGCCGCATCCAGGAGATTTCTAATTTTCCTCAATTGCCGGATAGGGCGACACATAATCCTGGAAAAGAGTGGGTTAGGGTGACCTGGTCGAATAGGGCGACAATTTGGTGTCGCCCTATTGTGAAAGTCGCCCGTTTGGAGTGTTTTTTAGTAAGGCTCGTTGGGAAAGTGCTCTAAAAGGGCGACACTCGTGTCGCCCGAATAAGGTTTTTTCAAGAAGAGTCACCCATTTGCCGCATCCAGGAGATTTATAATTTTCCTCAATTGCCGGTTAGGGCGACACATAATCCTGGAAAAGAGTGGGTTAGGGTGACCTGGTCGAATAGGGCGACAATTTGGTGTCGCCCTATTGTGAAAGTCGTCCCTTTGGAGTGTTTTTCAGTAAGGTGCGTTGGGAAAGTGCTCTAAAAGGGCGACACTCGTGTCGCCCCAATAAGGTTATTTCGGGAAGAGTCGCCCATTTGCCGCATCCAGGAGATTTAGAATTTTCCTCAATTGCCGGTTAGGGCGACACATAATCCTGGAAAAGAGTGGGTTAGGGTGACCTGGTCGAATAGGGCGACAATTTGGTGTCGCCCTATTGTGAAAGTCGCCCCTTTGGAGTGTTTTTTAGTAAGGCGCGTTGGGAAAGTGCTCTAAAAGGGCGACACTCGTGTCGCCCCAATAAGGTTATTTCGGGAAGAGTCGCCCATTTGCCGCATCCAGGAGATTTCTAATTATTATTATTATTATTATTATTATTATTATTATTATTATTATTATTATACCTGTTAATGGTCCCTTAAGGAGACATTTTGTCATCATTCTTATTACCTTAAGGAGACTAGTGACATTAGGGAGACATTGAAATGTCTCCCTAATGTCACAGCCCCTTTAAATATTGAGCATTTTACTGTCGGAACTGGGTTGTATCGATAGAGGATGGTCCAAAACATAAATATACCGAAATTCGTGGGGGTAGGATAAGGGGAAAGTTGGGTTAGGTTACATTAAAGTCGGGAAAAAAGTTGTGCACAAGTCTACGGGAAAGTCTCCCTAATGACCCATCGCCGGTAATAATTATTATTATTATTATTATTATTATTTATTCGGCCAACAAATGAAAACAAGCACTTTGACAAAGCAAATACATGAACGTCACTAAAGAATACTAGATATAATATGAAAAATTAGAAAGGAGGAGGAATGAGATGGGGAAACGATTAGAAAAAGGAGGGGGTGGAGAGGGGAGGGTGGAAAGGGGGAGGGTGGGGAGGGGATGGTTGAGAGGGGAGGGTGGGGGAGGGGGAGAGGAGGAGAGAAGGAGACCAGAAATAAGGACAATAAAACATTCCAAGCCGGCCAGGGTAAGCAAAAGTGTACTTAAACACTGTAGCCCTAAAGCCTGCCTACCCAAACTTGAAACGTTTGCATAGAAAAAATAAACATACATATATGTATCTGATTTAAATAAAACATCTTTAAGAGTCGGGAAAGCACACGATAATGAAGAAAACTTGAACAAATAAGAAAACAATAAAAACAAATGAAATAAGTTAAGTAAAGCAATAAATAAAACAAAACAAAATAAACATGTAGCTATCAACAAACGTGTAGGAAGAACAACAAGCAAAACCAAGGATATACAAGCCGAAAACAACTTGACAAAAACAGGACAGGACAGGATAAACAAACAACCAAACCCAACCCAACCCTCAACAAACAAACAAACACCCCAACACCCCAACAAACAAGCAATTTAGCCGAAAACAACTTAACGAACCGAAAATACAAGACAAGATGACAGCACAGGACGACAGCACAGGACATGATAAACAAACAAATAAACAAACACAACCCCCAACAAACGCCCCAACAAACAAACACCCCATCAAACAAACAAGCAAACACCCCAATAGCCCAACCATCAACACCCCAACAAACAAACACCCCAACCATTAACACCGCAACAAACAAACAAACAAACACCCAAACAAACAAACACCCAAACAAACAAACAAACAAACAAACAACACCGCAACAATCCAACAATCACATGCAATTAAAATGAGATGAGCACCAATGAAAAGTTATCCTAATTCTTGAAAGTGGTCAAATAAACTTCTGTTAAATGAACTAAGAGAGTTGACCCACCTGTTCATGGTGACCTTCTTTCCCCTCTTATTAGTTAAGCTAGTTGTCTCCATAACAGTACCCGTTATCACCTAGCCTTAACCAACAATCCCCTTGTGTCCTATCTCTATGCCTAGCCTGCACACCCCACACACACATCCGTAAACAGTAAATACAATAACCATTTCCCAGTACAGTACATGTACGTGCCCAGTCCCCACCGTACGTACATGTATGTATAGTCGAGGCGAAAGACAGCCTTGACGCAACCGTGGCGAATTGCTTATATGTTTCTTTACATTTTCGGCCAAATTCGGCCGAAAATTTCTGATGCGCATATTTAACACGATATCCAATCAAACCCCGTAAACTTTGACGCGAACTTGCTGCACACAAAACAAACTTGCAATAGGCGCACGTGTAAAATGTTTATTCACCTTTGAATGCATTATGCAGTAGTAATAAATATTCATTTTTCTGTCAGCCATTATCCAATGAGAGATGTTTACCATAACACGTACTAATTATCATAGTGAGCATACCGTTGCATCAAGGCTGTCTTTTGCCTCGACTATACACATGTACGTAGGGTGGGGACTGGGGAGTAGTTACTGTACGTACTGTTAACAAGGGGATCGTTGAGGCTAGCGTGCGCGGCGCGGTGGGCGCTGTGCCGTGGCAAGTATAAGTACAGTACATGCATCAACGCATACCGGAAAAATCATCTGTACGGTAGCGACCGCTCGCTCGTTCAGGGAACAAGCTTGACAGCCTTGGGTCAAGGCTAGTTATCACCCAGATCACACTTTCCAGTATCGTTTTCATTCATTATTTCGTAGACATTATCCTCATTATATTTAATTGAGTACAGTACATGTATAGATAATGCATTATATAGCTATGCATTGTTTGAGGGCCAATTAATTTCGTGCAAACAAATTAATCAACAGCTTCTGTCTTACCGTATTTATTTATATTATGTATTAATCATGTTTATGTACTTATTTTGTATTTGTTTGCATGCTTGCCTAGATTTTGTGGGAGAAAGGTAATTTATCAACCATTAAACATTGATTCACTTGTAAATTGAAAAAATAGATATGTACAGGGTTTGGATGTTTGTATTAGAGGAATCCCACAACGACGAGTTTAGCGCCGATCTGCGCACTTCCGCGTTTGAAAACGAGGATCTCAATGTCACAGTAAAGAGTAAACAACTTGATGCTGATCGTGCGCCTGTGCTTCCTTTTATGGCCTGATTAATTCATGCATGAATGAATGTGCTGAAAAGCGTTGTTTTGTTTGCCACTGACATTCTCGCTTTCAACCCGGAAGTGCGCAGAAGGGGCTATTGTGAAATTCCTCTATTGTAGCTTGATTCATGCGTTTGAGTTTCCTGATTCACATGAATTGTGTACATGTGAGTTATATGTTAACCCTTTCAGTAGCACTTTAGTAGAGTTTATTGGCTTATTCTCCCCCAGTACTACATTCTTTGTTCAGTTATGTATGACCCACTCAAGCAGAAAAGGCATCGGACTGCTTGCTGAACGGTTGTATTTTCAACCAAAGATTTCACCCACAAAGAAAATGTGTTGTTTTTTTGTTCCATGAAAATTACTCTTTCGTATGGTGTAAACTATGAAAGTCATGACTGCTAAAATAGCAGTTATGCCACTTTTGGCCCACTTTATCAAACTGGAAACTTGTAAATATGTGAACGATAATGATGCGCTCCATGGCACGCACACAACTGTACAAGGAAAGTTTGGATAGACTTTTCTCAAAATATTATAATGATGACGCGTGAATGTGATAGAACCATTAGAAAGATCTAAACAAGTTATTTCTGTTGTGTTAGGATCATGTATAAAGGGCAAAAAATACAAACACTAGTCTACATACAGGTTGTTGGAATATTATTGTTTGGATGCTTAGTTTCCTTGTCCAGTAAACTCGGGCAGCAGGGGTGCTGCCTTTCTGGGTTTTTTTTTCTGGCAGAGATTTAGAAAATATTTGAAATTGTTGAAAGACAAGGGTACAGTAATAAGACTGCATTATTTATTTTCGTATGTCTTTATCTAAAATCTTGGGAGGGGTGTGTTATATACAATGTAGTACCGGCTGTGAAGTGTAGAGGTTTCAAAATGCTCCCCCCCCCCCCCCCCCCAACACACCAGTGATGTAGTCGAGACCATCACATGTCCAGCCACAAGACCATTCGCAAGACCAGCTTGCTACAGGCACAAGTAACAGGCATAAACTATGACAAAGGAATGTTTTTGTTACAGTTCATTTGAATAGCTAATTGAGACTTGAATTAAGACTGAAGGTCTTGTGATGGTCTTGCAGGGTCTTGTGATGGTCTCGACTACATCACTGCCACACACCCACACCACCGGTAAAACATATTTTGAAAGATACTTCAATTCTTTTCCAACTTCATGCACACCATGTGTTTTTTAGTATGATAATGGAGGTATACTATACCTACATGGTATGATATTGCTGTCACGCCTACAAACAATTCAACTAATACATTTACATGTAATGCGAAATGCCACCGAAAAAGTGCCCAACATCCCAACATTTCTTTTTAACAAATCCACTCGAGATTTAACGTGGATGTATAATTATGTGTATAGGCTAAGTATGTCGAAAACTGATAATCATGTGCTAATTATTCCCCTCCCTTTGGGTACCAGTACGTTGTTGTCAAAGGTCATCGATCGTACAACCATTCCTTCCTCCATGAAACAACTTGAGCTAAAAAAAATCGCCATTTAGTTAGGAATCCTGTACAAACATTGCACGTATGCCCCAATGATTGTAAGTTGGTCTGGCCATGGAGGTAGCTGGCTTAAAATCAGATGTTACAAGGTTTCTTAACCCCTTGCGTACGGATGACGTACGGCCGGATGACGCAAATGCGCCAAAAAACAGTGCCACCAGGCCGGATGACGCAATTGGCCGCCGTTTGTGCAGTTTCAATCATTGTTGGATTAAACAGTGCCACCAGGCCGGATGACGCCATTGGCCGCTGTTTGTGCAGTTTCAATCCATTGTTGGATTATTGTGTATAGGTTACGCTTGACTGCACAAACACATTGTTCGCTTGTTTGGCTGCGAGAGCCGCCGTGGCACCCCGACGTCTCCCGTAAAATACCGTGTTTTAAACTGTGAGTGTATTCATTTACGAGCAAATTGCTTTTAGTGTGTAGTGTGCAACAATTTAGCACTTTTTGAAAATATATGTTGTACCTTTGAGATACCGAACTGGCTTATAGAGGACAATAGGGTCCCCGGTTGAGAAAGATCCCCGTTTAAAAAGCGTGTACAAAACCAATGGGGGTAACTAAGTTCTGGCAGCTTGGAGTGATAACGCTTTCGGCATCAATGTTTACACAATGCGCAAAACGCAGTTCACATTCTAATCTCTAGTAAGATTACCTATTATTTGTAGGTACCGGTATATATTACAAACTACGCTGTGTATTAGAAATTTAATAAAGATGAAATTTCCCGGTTTCCATATGTTATTTTCACTCAAAACTCAATTGTCTTCAAATGCATTGTCTCTTCTGTACGGCCAAACATTACAAATAAAGCAGACATAACAGGGAGCAATTGTGTAAAATAGGCCTACTGCCTAAAAAAAATGGTGTTATGAACACAACTAAAAAATAAATATAAAATATGCATAAAGTGTTCCTTTCGTGGGCTGAAGTCGCTATAGTTTACAAATTGAGGGGAAGTGATAACGTTCACGAACACAACTGCAACCGTTTGTGATTTCATTCAAGTCCATGGTCTGACCATAATACTTTCAAAAATTCCTGTAATTTTCGAGCGGTTACAGCAATTGCTGTAATGCGTACTTTCCATCGCAGTAAAGCAGCATTGTGATTTTGGGGCGTTTCTGGGTTAACCTAGAACTCTATTGAATATTTAACAATAGTCTTTGTTCGGGGAATCCCCCCTTCCGGCCTAAGTTGGAAAGGTATTTCGATCCAACCGTGCGTGACTATGGTAGTCCGGTCAAATTACGACAAAACGGGCCCTGACCTAGAAGTAATTGCAATAGAGGAATCCCACAACGACGAGTTTATTTAGGAAGGCACTGTTTCAGAACCACCAAAACGACATCGTCATGTATTACTGAAAGCGCACTGGGCCTTACTGAATAGGCACAAGGCTTTATTGAATAGGCACAAGGCGTGACGATGTCATTTTGGTTGGTCTTTTTAAGTGCTTACCATTTATTTAGCGCCGATCTGCGCACTTCCGCTTTTGAAAACGAGGATCTCAATGTCGCAGTAAGCAACTTTATGCTGATCGTGCGCCTGCGCTTCCTTGGCCTTTTATGACCGATTAATTCATGCATGAATGAATGTGCTGAAAAGCGTTGTTTTGTTTGCCACTGACATTCTCGCTTTCAACACGGAAGTGCGCAGAAGCTTGCTAATGTGAAATTCCTCTATATAATTTATTTTAACACTGTCCACGAAGGAAAATTCACTGGTTAACATACTAAAAATCTGTCGTATAGACTTAACTGTCGTATGGACGGTGCCATGTTTTCTGCTTAGTGTATGTTGCCCGTCAGGAGATCCGTTCACATCACGCGGGAGACGGCTTTTTCCTGTCGATATATTAGGGCATTCTTTGGGATTTTATCTTGCCGGAAAGCTACCGGGCAAAAGTAGAGTATTATTGTGAAAAACAAATAAGATTTTGGATTTGTTTTTTACTACCTTAATTAGTATTCATGTATTGGCTAAAAATTAGCACAGTATGGCAGCGCAATTAATCATTAATTCCAAGGAAAATCTTTTCATATAGGCCCTAGGCCTTGACTGTGGACAATCTTACTTTTGGTGGTGGTGGGGGGGGGGGGGGGGGGGGGGTCTGGAGAGAGAATAAAAACCAAAATCCTGAATTTCACAGAGAAATGAAGGAGCTCAGTACATCCTAAAATTGTCCGAAATTTAAACAACCTCAAGAGCCGAATGAAGACAAATATAGTTGTATGCCTATTAAATCGAGCAGTGAAAAGTTTGCTGTACAAAGGACCTTTCGAGAAAAGGAATTTAACAGGAAGGACAAATGTACACAAATAATGGAGTTCCACTTTTTAATAGTTCGTGTTCACAGATAATAACATATGTGACAAAGGTAAATTTAGAGAAGGATTTTGAACGGTATCGAGTCTATTTTTAATGGAGTTTTAATTTTGTAGCGTACATAGGGGTTCCCGTCACTGTTCCACTTTGATAACCCCCTGGTCTCGGGACGATTACGTGTTTGATTATACTTGAAACCTCTTTGCTTGTTCCCCGGATTTTGTTACAGAGCAAAGAAATTACCAGAAAGAAGGAAAAAATCTATTGCTCCTACAGAAGGGGGAAAAAAACTTGGTAATAAACATAAAAATGTTGCAACTTCTTAACTAGTATCCCACTTTTTTTACAGTATGAAAAGAAAAATAACAAATCTTCAACATTTGCTCCAAGGCATAAAAACATCTTTTCAGCCAAATACAAATTAAAAAGTTGCAACCTATAAATTTGTTCCCCAGTTTTTAATGGCCTAAAACAAGACAAAGGTCAATATTTCACAATTTTTCTCCCGATGAAAAACCTTTCACCGAAATATATATTAGAATGCTACTACCCATAAACGTATATCCAGTTTTTTGCAGCACCCCTCCCCCTCCCCCTATCCCCCCTCCCCCTATTCCCCCTCCCCCATTCCCCCCTCCCCCCCATTCCCCCCCCCCCCCATCCCCCCCCCCCAAAAAAAAAGGGGGATCTTTCTTAGGCCATGAGATTAAGGTTTTAGATTTGGGTCCGGAAATTTTCTATGGGAGGCTTTTTTCAAATCATTATTTTTATATTAAGTGAGTTTCTTTCTGAGATAAAAGTTCAAACCAAAAATATCATAAGATTAAGGGCTAAATTACGCAGATCAAAACGGCAAAAGAGATGACACATATTAACATAATAGGAAATAAATTCTAGGAAAAGCACTAATTGACCAACAAACATTTAAATTAGAACAGAGATGTTTTCTCTTTTGCCCTGTCCCGACGTAATATATGAAACACTGTATACTCAGTGCTTTTCGAGAGCCTGTGTGAAAACATCCACAGGCTTACTTGGGCGGGATTCGAACCCACGACTTCCTGCTTACTAAACCACGTCTAAACCACTCGACCACCGAGCTTGCCGGGGTCGGCTGGCCGATTCGAATCTCATGCAGCAGCGGGTACCCGCGTAATCAGTCAGAAGGTGGAATGTTTGCGTCTGGGGATGATGTAAATTAGAACAGAGATGTTTTCTTGTTTGCCCTGTCCCGACGTAATATATGAAGCACTGCATGTATACTCCGAGAGCCTGTGTGAAAAAAATTCACAGGCTTACTCGGGCGGGATCGGCCAACCGACCCCGGCAAGCTCGGTGGTCGAGTGGTTAAGACGTCTGCACTAGTAAGCAGGAAGTCGTGGGTTCGAATCCCGCCCAGGTAAGCCTGTTAACTTTTTTCACACAGGCTCTCGGAAAGCACTGAGTATACAGTGCTTCATTATATTACGTCGGGACAGGGCAAAAGAGAAAACATCTCTGTTCTAATTTACATCATTCCCAGACGCAAGCATTCCATCTTCTGACCAACAAACATTTAATCAATAACAAATATAAACAATAACACAAACAACGAATCTGACATACATTCAGACATACATTGACCAACAACCAAACGAAAAAAACAGCCAAACGAACAAACATCAACAAGCAACTCACCAACCCCCAAAACCCACATTGATACAATAATAATACAAGCATTTTACATTAAAAATTAAATAACCGAATGGAAGGGGGAAAGTATGCTGCGTGCGCTAAACACACCCACCCACGCCAGTGGCGTAGCCAAGGGGAGGGGGGGGGGGAAGGGGGGGGGGGGGGCAACTTCCCCCTGTGGGAACTCTTGCCCCCCCCCCCTCTTGCCCCCCTCTGGAAAATTGGGATATGCGTTACTATATGCGTTACTATATAGCGAATTTTCCCCCCTAAAAATAGCCATGCCCCCCGTTGCCACCCCCCCCCCCCCCCCCCTCTAGGAAGAGCCTGGCTACGCCACTGACCCACGCACCCATATTATGATTTATGTTTGTGCCAATTAAAATTATTCTGAATTTTTTTACAATGGTTTATTTTCTTCATTTATTACATTTTGAAAGTAATTATATATTTGTCTCCATTTTTCATTTGCTTTTTTCATCCCTGTTTATGCACCCCCCCCCCCCCTTTTCATTTATTACTTCTTTTTGTTATATATATATGCTTACTTTGGGCTGTTTTATTTGATTGTTCTTATGTGTTATTCTTTCTTTTCATAATTATTTAAACAGAAAACAAAATACGAACGAGAGCTATTATGTCTGTTTGATAAACAGAAAATAGGGCTTTTTCGCATTAAAAATAAACGAGTTTATGTTTTGTTTTTGTGCAAATGCAGTTAGTAAAATTCTATACATAGTGCCAAATTACTTATTAAGCTGTTCTTGTAGTTGTCCAGAGATAGGATTAAAATGCACCTTCAAGATGACATGTCATAATCCACAATGATGTTATGATGACGTCAATCAAATTAATGTATACGTATGTGTATACGTCATTGTGTGTACATGACCTATCGGCGTTTATGACCATTATCAAATCGCAGCGTCGGTTGAACATCACATAATTGCTAAATCTTGGACAAACAAAAACATTCCAAATACGCGCATTATTCGGCCGCATGTGCGCCCCATAGATATAGAATTAACTATATGTCTGTTTGATAAACAGATCATATGACATTTCCGAGATATTTTTATATGCGTTTTAGCCTTTTTGAGTGTAGAAGGAAATTAAAAATATAACAAAAATCATAGAAAATCAGCCGATGATGTCATCATGACGTCACTTCGGATTTTGCATTCTTGTGACAATATCTGTATACCCACCAATTTTCGTGACGATCGGATGTACCCTTATACGTGTTTCAAAAAAGCACATTTTTTGATGACGTCCTCATGATATGACAACACACATTTTTCACATTTATATACAATTATGTATGATCTAACAAACCTATTACAAAAAGAATTTCTAAATTAGCATGTTCTGTTGATGATATATGGCTTTAAGGTCCAAAAACTTAAACAATACTATAAAATCATATGATGACGTCATCATGACGTCACATCAATTTTCATCTATAACATGCTCACCTACCAGCCTACCACGTTTGATCTAATCAGACCTACAGTTCTCTAAATATAGGCCCTTCAAAAATGCACCTTTAAGATGACGTCATGTGACACGTGATGACGTCATCATGACGTCAGAGCAATATGCACGATTTCAGCACAGGGTCTCAGTCTACGCAATCTTTCATCAAGATGAAAGATCTGTTTACTGGCAAAAGCGCCGACGAGAATGAAACGTGCATTGCCTATGGGATTTCTGATATCGCACGATTTGCGATGTCCCTTCTGAGCCACCTTACACCATTGGTACACGCTGCATGCATAGCTGCGTGTATCACTTTGTATTTGCTCGTACAGCGCAACACCACACACGTTTACGTTGGAATGTAGGAACGTACAACATGACACCCATGGTTACACTGCCTTCCCAGAATTCCTTTGTTATCATTTTGTTTTGGGGCTAAATATTGAAATTGGTATATTTTGACGCTGGAGTGAGCTATGATCATGGGAACTTGGAATTAGGTACACAAAAATACAGTGTATAAAACTTCCGAAGGTTTTTGTCATAAGAGATTGCTAAAAGATTACCAAATTTTGACTTGAATTTAATGACCTCTAGATGACGTCATGATGACGTCACATCAAGTTTTTGTTATCTGTAACAAATCCTGGCCAATCAGCATTAAGACTGCACCCAATCGGACGTACGGTTCTCTAGATATAGGACCTTAAAGTGTGCACCTTTAAGATGACGTCACGTGACCCACGATGACGTCATCACAACTGTACTTGTCGAAGCAAACATTTGCAACGTGGTCTTGGCCTGGGTCGAGTTTAGAGTCAATCTGATCAATGACAGTGTAAGATTTTGAGTGTATAATGAAATTTGAAACATATAAAAAATCATAGAAAATTAGCCGATGACGTCATCATGACGTCACTTCGGATTTTGCATGCTAGTGACAATATCTGCCCACCCACCAATTTTTGTGACGATCGGACCTACCCTTATATGTGTTTCAAAAAAGCACATTTTTGATGACGTCATAATGACGTCACGAATTTTTCACGTTGATGTGTAAGTATCTATGAGCTAACAAACCTATTGCAAAAAGAATTTCGAAATTATCACGTTCTGTTGATGAGATATGGCTTAAAGGTACAAAAACTAAAAGAAATGTATAAAATCGCATGATGACGTCATCATGACGTCACTTCAATTTTGATCTATAACACAAGCCGGTCTACTCACAAACCAAGTTTGAGCTCAATCGGAGCTAGATATGGGCCCTTGAAAAACGCACATTTGAGATGACGTCACGTGCCACGTGATGACGTCATCGTGACGTCAGAGTAATATGCACGACTTCGATATAGGGTCTAAGTGTATGCCAACTCTCATCAAGATTGAAGTCTGTTTACTGGCAAAAGTGACCCCGAGAATGAAACGTGTGCTTTGTCTATGGCATTTTTGATAGAAGAACAAGAAGAAGCGGAAAAAAAAAAAAAAAATCTGAACAAAAACAAAGGCTTTTCCGAAAAAATTTCGGAAAAGCCAATTAGAAGATTAACATTAAATGAAAAACATTGCACGAATGTCACAAATGCTTGCCTATTATCGAAATTGAATACCCAAACGCTAATACCGCGGAGTGTCCGCGCGAATTTGAATGCTATTTGCATGTTTTTCTAAATTGAATGCTGACTCTTTAATTTTGTATAACAAGAGTGTGTAATCGCATGCTCATGATCTTTAATCAATTTCGTGCTATATTGAATGAACCTATCGTTAATTCGGATGCTAAGTTTACGAAGTTGGGCGGGAAAACCTATATTATGTACTTTAATGTTTTTCCCCAGACATGCTCCTATATACAGAAGTCAAGTTGGCTTAATTCAAAAACATCGTTACAGAATTTGTGAAACAACCGAAGTAATCTGATCGGAAGCTCGTGTCAGCAGCAAAGAGCCTGCATAATGATTTTAACGGAGCAAAAATAGCACGAACAACAAATCGCGTGCGACCACGTGATTACGATTTCGCACAATCGACGTTTCGACACGAACACCATGAATAGGAAATGCCCCACGGCCCTTTATAGTGTACATGTGAAGTTTTAACTGCTGAGTTTAGTTGTCGAAATACGTTTGGTAAGAAAGTCCTTCCAGGAAAGTTCGTCTCTGCTAACAAGATGCGCGATCGCTGGAGAGCGCCAGCTCTCCTGTTGGCCGTCTGTGTTGTCTTTCTGCGTCCAGTTATTACTAATGGAGAAATAGGTAACGTTTTCTAAATTTTCTGGGGGTTTTCGGGACTTACGTGTGATATTAAAGGTATGTAAATCTTAAAAACAAATTATTCTTCTTCATTTTTTATGAACGGAATGGTATTCTTCTCATCGGCATAACTTTAAGCAAAGATCCCGAGGGTATAGTACCTTGAAAGAAGTAAATCCAGACAGTATTCACAAACTTTGTTTCATTTACAATGCTGTGCTGATTATTACACTTTGGGATATTTTGCTCAATAAAAAAATACAAGTCCCTCATTAGAGTTCTGTATAAGTAACATGTTATACTTTGTGTGAAACCAACTTATGATAGATATGTAAATTAGAACAAAGATTTTCTCTTTTGCCCTTTCCCGACGTGATATATGAAGCACTTAGAAAAGCACTCGGAAAGCACTGAGTATACAGTGCTTCATATAATACGTCGGGAAAGGGCAAAAGAGAAAATCTCTGTTCTAATTTACATGATCATCCCCGACGCAAATTCCATCTTTTTTATATATAGTTCCTTCAAAACATTCCCGCTTGACTTTTGACTGTAAAAATCTAGTGCGGTACTTCGTGACATTTGCCTATCCGATTTCCCATTTATTCTTGAGGCTTTTGGCATGATTTCTTTCTTCTTGAAACTGATACAATATTTAATGATTTATTCTTGTGGAAAAGTTTTGGTTTTTTTGCAGTGTTGTTTCGTAGTAATTACAATCAGTTTTGTATTCTTGTTTCAAACCTCTTCAAATATTCAAGAATGTGAGTCTAAATCCTGCCTTCGTTGGGAAATGTATTACTATACTGGGGCTGGCGTTGAGCATTGCTAATTCAGGTTAGAGAAGAGTTGGGCTCATCCTTGCAATCACTGATCTCATCCTTGATCTCACCGGATATCTGTTGCTATTGTTCCACTGGTTTGTCCAGCCTGATTTTTCCCAGTTAGGGTGGCGTGAAACTCGGCTTTCCGCCTGTTCCCACCACTATACTCCAGTGTAGAACAAAAAGCTATGCCAATAACTTTTTCCCCCGTTCTGTCTATGGAATCCTTTGCCTGGTGCATGTTTTCTTCATCTTACGATTTTTCCTGCTCCAAGAAGAATTATAATTCCTACCTCTTGCATCTTTGACTCTTTTTTTCCCTTTTGTAGCTCTATACCTCGAGTAGCTTTTAGCCTTGTTTGGAGCAAACTTGCATTGAAAAGAAATAAAGTTATAAAATGAACTGATGGCGTTCGGTAAACAGATTTCTGTGTGAAAGGGTAGTTGTAGAATGTTTTAAATAATTCCTCTATTCATTTAATAACTAAATTTTATACCCGGTTTAATTTACATGCTATTAGGCTCTACAAGCAAATCGTTTCAACGGTTAGCTATAAGAATATATATTATGTACCAATCTCACAGTCACTTTGTACCCATGCATATCCCGTTTTCTTTTTTCAAATGATGATTTGCATACGACTGGAAATTCCTGTTAGCAGAGTGTACTTTTTGGGCGTTTCTGGAATACACTTTGAACTTTATTGAATGTTCAACAAATACCCCGGATAACCACTGTAGGCTATACATCTAGCTCTCACGCCGCAAGAGATTATCGAAACCACTCTTCCGTGAAAAGTGATGGCGGTCACTGAACGGGATGTCGGGTACTTGATTACAGGGGAAAATGAAGGATTTTATGGAAAACACAAAAACAGTCTAAATAAAAGATACTTTTTTTAAAACCCAGTTCTTTCAAAGTGCCCGATACGACTCACTAAGAAAAGAAATACCACTGCTTTTCGACACTGAATTCAACGTGACAATGAAAATTTAACGATTTTCCCCGGCATATGGCATATATGCCAACTCTTTTCCTGTTTCACTCCGAGAAATATATTTTGTAAATTGCTCAAGTTTTCTAGGAATAGCCTAATACAGGTTATTCAGTTTTGAATAAGTGAGACATCCGATGAAAAAGTCTGCCCAGTATCGAAGTAACTGAACAATGTCGAATTACATGCGGCCGGACAATAATTCGGTTTCCTCAACCTCAGGGCCTGCCTTTGTGTGCATTATTAGAGGCATGAAAGCAACCAAGAAAGGCCTCTCTGGAAATGTTGTAGATGACCAAATAGAGCAAAACAACAGTTTTTCGTTAAAATAAAACATCCAATTTGAAAATTCGTGACAGTAGGCCTATCTGTAAACAGGCCTTATAACACGTGCCAGGTAGTTCCGAAGTTCTTTGTAGGCAACAACAAGAAACAAATTAAAAACCAGACCAGACCAGACCAAACTAAACCAAACCAAACCAGTCCACAACCCCCCCCCCCCCCCCCCCCCTACACACACACACACGCACACAGTCATGTAAACGGGTGCAATCGTGGACCTCCCATTGTTCCTCTTTTGTTTATACTCTAACTTTTTCGGAAGGCCTCCCATTGGTTTTGTACACGATTTTCAATCGTGGACGTTAGGTCAAACGTGGACCCCTTTGTCTACGCCCGAATTCTTTTGTCCTAGGTCCACGATTGCCGGCATATACAAAATCACACTAACACTCACGCGGAGTTGGTAGTGGACTACCGTGACCCCATGTTTAATTTGTTTGAAAACAAATGGTGTCGCTGTCGGCAACAAAAAGTGGAAAAGGACGAACAAATTATTATGAGTATACTGTATAGTGAGTAATGCATTATGAACATTTTGCAAATGAAATGGCGCCCTCAACGTCAAAGATAGAGGAACTGCATCCTTCTGTTCTTCCTTTGAACAGCACCAACCACCACCCATATGAAGCACGATATTGGGGAAAGGGACCCCCTCTTTTGTGTTGGTCATTGTGTTCCCGGAATCTCAGGAATTCTAATCAGAAATCTAGGGGGATGTGTTAGATAACAATAATCTGGAGTGTGCTTAGGGTATAGGGATAAAAGGGGGGTACCCTTTTCCCCCATATCGTGCAGGATATCCCACCACCACCACCCCCTCCCATTGTAGTCTGGTTCCCCTCCCCCTGTAGTCTTATACCCAGCACGATATGGGGCAGAGGGGTACCCTCATTAAGGAAATGAAAAAAACGAAGGAAATTTTGAGGAAATCCCCTAAATCTAAGGAAATCCTAAGGAAATTATTAAAATATGCGCAAATTCTACAATATTCTCCCAAAATTAGTGGAAAATTCTACAACATCCCCCGAATTAGCTGTTTTATTGAATGCCCTATCAGTTTCAGAGTGACTTGAAACAAGACTATCCGGAGTTCATTCGTCAGCACGTAAAATACGCGCATGCGCCACTGCTTTCTTCAAAAGAGACCGGATATTTTGACCTCTGCTTACTACGAAAGCGTATTTAGGACATGGCCAAAAACATTTTTCGCCCACTATTTCGCCCGGGCGGATTAGTATTTCGCCCGGGCGGATTAGTATTTCGCCCGGGCGGATTAGTATTTCGCCCGGGCGGATTAGTATTTCGCCCGGGCGGATTAGTATTTCGCCCGGGCGGATTAGTATTTCGCCCGGGCGGATTAGTATTTCGAGGCGAGGCGAGGGCGAGGGCGAGGGCGAGGCGATCTGTCGTCTTTAGAACACCATAGTTCGGGGTTGCACGAGGAACAGCGACAAAAACCCTGACTTAACCTTACTGCGATTCCCAGTGCTGAATGGAGTTCAAAGGCGACAGTGGGTCCGCTTCAGACAATACAATATCTGATTTTGGGCTGGTCGAAAATATGTGCAGAACATTTCGCCAAAGACTGTATTGATAATAGTCAAGTGTTGAACACTCAGCTGGGTTTGAAGGCACAATTCCGTTTGAAGGCTGGAGCCATTCCAACTCTAAAGGTAGCCTGAGTATCAGACGTCGCATGCATTGCATTGCATATCAACGTCTGATATATGCGGACATGCTAATTTATGCGACCCCGCGCGCCAGCCAATCGGAGTGGACTTTGCAAACTTGTGACGTCATTTCGATCAGAAATGTGGACGAAGGTACTGATTGGTTGGTGGGTGTCAGCTGACCCCGTTTCTCTGAATTCATCACGGCGCGTGTGTAGCAGTACGCGATGGCAGTTACAAAATAATTCAAATGCCGCCGCGCGTGTCGCGTGCTCCCCCAGCACGCGCACGCGGTACGCAGTACTACTTTTTTACGCACAGTACAACTGCAACATGATTCCGTGCGCGCAGAAATGTTTACATTTCTCAAAGATATGCATATCCGGGGCGCGTTACGCGTACGCGGCCGGGTAGCAGCGCGCGCCTTGATCAGCGGTTTCCCGAAGGTCCAAAAAACGAGCAGGCTGATTGGTCAAAATCTGGAGGTCAAGAGGCGGATGTCTTGCATAATTAATCGCCAGATCTGCACACATATTATAGACGCTCGTCGCGTTGCACGAGCGGCTATTCCATAGACTACTCTAAAGTATGGTGTACTATTTACGACACATCGCTTTGCCTCTTCCATACGCGACGCGACTATACGACGCGACGGCACGACGGCTGCGTTGCATCGTGCCGTCGCGTCGTGCCGTCGCTTCTTTCCCATTACTTCTGGCGTCGCGTCGTGCGTCGCGTCGTGCCGTCGTGCCGTCGCGTCGTTTTTTTCTAGCTTGCAGGTTTTCTTTCCTCAACGTCGCCCCTTCCGTCGCCCATCGCGTCGTACCGTCGTGCGTCGCGTCGTGCGTCGCGTCGTGTGTCGCGTCGTGCGTCGCGTCGTGCTCGCGTCGTGCGTCGCGTCGTGCTCGCGTCGTGCGTCGCGTCGTGTTTCGCGTCGTGTTTCGCGTCGTGTTTTGCTTCGTGTTTCGCTTCGTGTTTCGCGTGGAGTAGTCCGGTCATGCTATTGTGAACATGCGCAGTTGAAATACCGAACTGGCTCACAGAATAACATTTGCCGTTTGGTTTTCTTTTATATAGTGCTGAATGACTGGCCTGCAAAGCGATCCTGGAAACGGGAGATTATGTCCCCACCATATATAATTATAGTTTTGGCGGACAACTAATAATGGGCGAATCCCACCCCTTAAAAAGGATTAGGTAAACGTAATGCATTTGGCAATTTTTTTATCAAAATCCAAGAACTATAGGTTCCGGTATAAGTTGATCCATTTTTAGCATCACCATTGCAATATCTGGTTGTTGATAATAAAAGAAATATACGAATTATGGTGATGGGCCTTGTTCAAACCACATGCCTAACAATATACACGCCTTTACGGGGTCCGACCGATAGTCCGAAGGTTCGATTGTCCGAAGGTTTATTGATCCAAAGGTTCGATATTCCGAACGTACAAATTCCCCATATGAGGGGGTTCGATAGTCCGAAAATGAAATAAGGTTCGTTAACGGAACATTTGATGCAATAGTCCGAAGGTTCATTAGTCCGAACGGCCTACAATCCGAAGGTTCATTTTTCCGAAGGTTCAGTAATCCGAACTTGGAATAATAAGGTTAATTAGTCCGAAGGTTCAAAAGTCAGAAACTAAAATAAGGTTCAATAGTCCGAAGGTTCATAAAGGCACACAAAGTTCGATAGTCCGAATTGACAATAAGGTCCGATAGTCCGGACTATCGAACCCTATCGTCTATTCCGAATATCGAACCTTCGGATTATTTAACCTTATTCTCTTTTCGGACTATTGGGCCCTTCGGACTATCGAACCTTCGGACCATTACGAACCTTCGGATTAATAACCCTTCGGACTAAAGAACCTTCGGACAATCGGGCTGTCACCGTCCCCTCCCCCCCCCCCCCCCAAGGGCGGATCCAGAACACAATTTTGGGAGGGGCCAACACATTTTTTTGCTGAGTTTTGTGGGTGGGTGTACGCAGTGGCTGCCTTTTTGCGACGTCAGTTTTTATTTTTTTGGGGGGGGGGCATGGGCCCCCTTTGGCCCCCCCTTGAAACCCCCCCCCCCCCCCCCCCCCCCCCGGACCCGCGCCTTGTATAGCACAAAACCCTTGCCAGCATCCGAACCGTACCAATGAGCGCATGTTTGAAGTGCCCATTGCATTAGCCTTTTAGAGGTATGGCGGACACAATAGGAGGGCGTTATTTGATTTGGGTAAAACCTGTGTATTTATACCCAAATAAAATAGCGCCCTCCTATTGTGTCCGCCATACCTCTAAAAGGCTAATGATACTCAGGAACGAAATATTTTCTCTCTTTTCAATATTTATTTTGTCCCGCCAGACACCGCTGTTATCGCGGTACCGTTGTTGATTCTGTAGATTGTTTGCTACGAAAATTGGGAAAATACAAACAGAATTCTAGCAAAATCGTCTTTTTACACATTTCAAATACACAGCTCAGGCCTTTTGTTCACCGCGCGGTTAAGCGCATGCGCGCATAAATTTAAATTTATAGCGGGTTATTCTGTGAGCCAGTTCGGTATTTCAACTGCGCATGTTCACAATAGCATGACCGGACTACTCCACGCAAAACACGGAGCAAAACACGAAGCAAAACACGACGCGAAACACGACGCGAAACACGACGCGAAACACGACGCGACGCACGACGCGAGCACGACGCGACGCACGACGCGAGCACGACGCGACGCACGACGCGACACACGACGCGACGCACGGCGCGACGCACGACGGTACGACGCGATGGGCGACGGAAGGGGCGACGTTGAGGAAAGAAAACCTGCAAGCTAGAAAAAAACGACGCGACGGCACGACGGCACGACGCGACGCACGACGCGACGCCAGAAGTAATGGGAAAAAAGCGACGGCACGACGCGACGGCACGATGCAACGCAGCCGTCGTGCCGTCGCGTCGTATAGTCGCGTCGCGTATGGAAGAGGCAAAGCGATGTGTCGTAAATAGTACACCATACTAAAGGCACCGAGCATTCCAATCCTGTCATGTCCCGGACTCACGCGCCCCAGACTACGACGACGTTCCCTGCTGTTGCCGGCTCGAGCAGCCAGAGCCCCGGCCGTCTCCCTGGCCACGCTCGCTTGATTGACTCAACATGCATTGTACACGCACGGTACCGCATGCGCTGCATGCGATTGAGTCTGGTACCTTAATTATAACATAAATTGTGTGTATAGTTTTGAGAAGGTGCGGGGCAACCTCGTTACCATGGGCACGATCTTGCGGCGCCATGTTTTCCCACCATGCCTTAATTGCTCGATCCTAAAGTGCAGTTAGTGAAGGAACGTTACGCGCCCATGGAGTCGAGGATGGGTGCGGGGGTCCTTATGAGGGCTGCATAAGCAAAGTCGCCAGACTAGAGTATAGCATCTCTCACATAAAACTCACCGCGCAGGTCCCAATAAAAGCCGACTGCAAAAGGAAAGTATGAATCATAACTTGCTTTTCAGCAAGAACAAGCCTACAACCCAATTCTAAATGTGTCTCACAAAGATGTCAACACTTTAAAATATGTTTACCGTAGTGTTCACTTAAATCATGTGCAAAAAGCACAGCAAGTAATATTAGCCGGCCTTAGACAAAAAAATACGTACAGACTCTACGTAAAACATTGTCGTATAATACAGTGACGTCATATGTTTCTACACGATACGTCATCACTCGCGCGATACGGCACGCAGTTGATGACCTCGGCCTTTTCTGAATCGAGTCAAAGTGGCTCAGAAGGAAAAGGCTCAAAAACATTTTTTTTGATTTTTCAGAATCATGAAACTTGTTACTTGGGGAGGCATAAACTATCAGATAAGTCCAAAAAGTCAAAACAAAAATTGGCGTTTTAGTTGGTCTTTAAAAGTATTATAGAGGGCGCTCAATAAACAATGCATCCATTTAGATGACGTTTGGGAAAATATCATTCGCGACGTACCACCGGTACATGCGTTGGATCGGAACCGAGTACCGGTACTCGACCGTTCAGGAACCGGTTCCAGATTATGGAAACGAGTACTTGTAGTTGTACAACTTTACATTATCGCATCGGCCTATCCTATAGCTTCCAAGACAATGAAAAGGGTAAGGTTTTGAATGTTATTTGTTAGGAATTTTCAGAATTAAAACCCGACTTAACTATGATCTACATTTTTTTGATACATGGGAAACCAGCACATATTTCACTTACACTATAGTTTTTCTCATTGTGCAGATCTACAGTTTACCCTTTGTGCTGTACAACTACAAGCATGACAAGTGAGTCAGATCAGTTGAGGTGCTAATATTTGCGTTTGAATAGGCATAATGGTGTTGCGTAATTGAATTGCATAGCCTTTATTATAAGCAGTGATATTCGTTGATTTCCTCTGTTGCTGTCTTCCTCTGTTTTCATGAGATTCTTTGGAGAAGCGGGTTTTTTTTACAAGAATGCGAATCTCATGGAAGTGAAGCCAACGACCAACTTGAAACCTTCCTGCCAATCCTGGTGATATAGTGTGCAATACCTTTTTTGGTCAGATTCACGAGTTCAAACCCGGTATAGGTTATATTAGCTTGAAAATTCCAGCTCTTGGCTTATGACATGTGAGATGGCGAATCTCACATGTCATAAGATCTCACATGTCATAAGCCAAGAGCTGGAATTTTCAAGCTAGGTGTAGGTTGTGCTTCGATTCTGTAGCAGCAATTGATTAAAAATCCTGGTGATTTTCGAATAGTGCATAATTCAATAGCTTTTAATCGTATCGATACCAATCACTATATACTAGAAATATGCCAAGAATCGATACTATCTACTTCCGACTTTACCTGACAATGTTACAAAGAAATCAAAAATTATTACTCACGCCTAATTCGCTCACCCTTAATCCTCAGAAATGCAAAGTTATGGCTCTGACCAGGACTAAGCACCAACCTTACCCCCTTTTGTACTCTTTGGGTGATATTCTCATTCAAGATGTGAAAACTTTTAAATTACTTGGGGTTCACATTCAGCACAATCTCAGTTGGGATGAGCATGTGAACAATGTCACGACCAAGGCCTACAGGACTCTTGGTTTTATGCATCATGTTATGGGTGATTGTAGTACTAAAACCCTGCTTACTTTGTACAAATCTGTTATGATGCCGATCTTTGATTATTGTTCTCTGGTCTGGAGTGTGTATAGAGTAAGACACATTGATCAACTCGAGAAAGTCCAAATGTTTGCTTCAGATCTTATTTTACATCAACGAAGACAAGAGCAACCTTTATATTCTGAGCGGCGCAGTGAGCTTCATCTTGGCACACTGAGTGTCAGACGGGAGTACCTGTTCATGAAATTTGTCTGTAGGCAACTTCTGTTTGGTAACTGGGGATATTCTCCACCGTCCTTTCTTAGTTTGATCAATGTTAATATTAACAGACATTCAGACTCCAGGTTAACTTTTCACCACCTGTTTGCTCGCACAGATACTCTATGCCTTGTCTCTTTATCAGGAACTGGAGTTCTTACCCTGTAAGCCTCGTAAATAGGTAATTTACGTGCGCCCCATTGTCTATTTTTTTACTGAAATTAAAAGTCACCTTTTTAACTTAAATTGAATTTTCTTTGGGCCTTTGGCCAGGTTTCCCTTTTTGTGTCCGTTTGTTATTGTGCTTGTCTGTTTTTTTTATGTTGTGTGTCTATTCCGCACTTTGTGTGGGTGTGTATGTTGGTACGTGCACTGTATATATCTCCGAGGACAAGAGAAGAAAGGAAACACAAAGAAACCTTTCAGTCCTCGAACGTAGAGTCTTTTGTTGAAATCGGTCCTCGAACGTAAGGATACGTGCTTAGTCTATGGGGGTTGGTTATATTAAAGGAACAATAGGAAACACAAAGCATTGTCCTCGGACGTATTGGGGAAGTACGACCATGTGCCTCTGTTTGTGTGTTTGTGTGTGATTTTGTTGTGGTTGTGGTTGTTACTGTTGTTTTGGGTCTGAGTGACACCCCTTTGGTGATAGTGTTCTATTTTTGTCCTTTGTCATTTTCCTATGCAGCCCAGTTTTTCTTCTGTTGTTTTTTGGTATTCTGTTTGTCCGATTGTCTTCTGTATTCTTGTGTTTTCTTGTTTGTGTTGATCTCTGTTTGTATGTTTGCATGTGTTTTTGTTGTGGTTGTTGTTGTTTTGGGTCGGAGTGACACACCCCTTTGTTATTTGGTGATAGTGTTTTATTTTACTTTTGTCTTTCTCCTAGGCAGCCCAGATTTTTGTTCCGTCCATTGTTTCTTGGTCTTCTATTTGTCCGGTTGTCTCCTGTTTCCTTGTGTTTTCGTTGTTTGCGTTTATCTGCTGGTTTTTCATGGTTTGTTGTGCGTTGTTGTTTTGGTTTGTAGTGCGTTTTGTTTTGGTTTGTAGTGCGTTTTTGTAGTGCGTTTTTTTAATATCTTTTTTTATCGTGTTATATTTTCTGTGCAATATTTTCGTGATCTGTGCAGTTTCTTGTCTTATATTACTTATTTTACTTATTAACTGTGTGATTGTGTATTTTGTGTGTGAATTGCCTGAATAAAGTATTATTATTATTATTATTATTATTTATGACGCTCACGAAAGTTGACAAAGGGGATTTACCACTGTCAAGGGTTTTTAGTGTGGGTACGGACAAATGACGGATTATCAATAAAGATAGCATGCCTCATTTGAACAACTATAAAGCTTAGGAGGGACCACAAGAATCATGCATTATGCATCATTAACCCTACTTCTAGGAACTAGTTTCCAGAAGTATATTAACCCTAACTACCTCAAACCTTACAAACTCCAACAGCAGGTTTTGTCTAATTTTGATGGGTTCAGGACTGTAGAGCCTTGGCACCATTTTTACATGGAGCTATGCCCCAATTTGTCTAAGTCCAAAGAATGTGCCATAGGTATACTGCATAGTGTTGGATTTTGGCAGGTTGAGGACTCTTTCCAAAATATGCAAGATGCATGAATAAATCTTAGTCATTCTCTTTTAATACTGAAAAAAATCTGTGATAAGAACATAGAAACAAGTCCAATTCTTATCTAATTGACCTATCGCCGTTTACGAGTTAACCACGCCCCTTAGACAACCCTATAGGAATTTTGTGTGGTAATTTTTGTTTGTCTCAGATTTTGCGCGTTCCACGTGGAATTATAATTGATGTGATTGGACAATAATTCACAAGCTGCGTTGAGGCGATTCAACCGCGATCTAGGTCAATTGTGAACATCACTTATAATTGGGGAAAAGTTTAACGATTGTTTTAATTTGCTTTCTGGATAATTAAATATTAAAAAAAACAATTTTAATAAATGCCAATAATTGAACATTCCAAAAATTCCCAATATTCCCGGGCCCATCAAAATTCCCAGAAACTTTCCGGGGAAACTTTCCAAAATTCCCAGAAACTTTCCATCCCCTTTGCAACCCTAACAGCACTGTCTCTTTATAATCTTGTTGCATTACATAGTCACTCCTTATCTGTCACGTTGGACTTGACTACATTATACGTTTTTGAGGAATGGTTTATTGCTTCTGATGCTTAAAGCTAAATCACTGATCGTCATTCTTGCATTACACGCATCAAGCAATGAACTTATCCAATCCTGCAACAGGAAGAACAGAGCCACTGAGCTCCACAGTGAGACTTCCTGTAAAACATTTTTCTAGTTTGACAATTTATTATTGATACATTTTGTAACCAATTTCTTCAACATAAATATATCCACACTAAAGGAGCCAGTTAATTAGCATCAAAAGATAACAATGGAAGTGAGATATGGAAGAGGGAAATCAAATGAAGTATATTGACATGTTTTTCTGTATTGCTTTGATATTTTGTTTGAATGGACTCCCTTGAAAATTCGATTTCACTAGTCTAATTGAGGATGCATTCATTTTGTTCTCTGTTTCACTCTCTCTTCCCTCCACCCACCCGGTATGGTCCAACAACAACGACTGATGACACCACAACGGCTGTTGATACCACCACAGTCTGCATTTGTGATGATGATGGTAAGAAAAGTGAATTGAAATCTGTTAGTTGAACTGTTTATTTATCCATTATTTGTTTTTTCTTGCACCTAAGGCAGGTAATTATAAGCCCCAAGGGTGCAAAAAACACCATGTCCAACAACACATTAGTCCCTGTCTGTTGAATATCAGTCAATACAACTTGCTTACACTGCGTTTATGAATCCAGCACAGGGTAAAGAGATCCTGCAAGGGTAATCACACAGGGCTTATCACTGTCCCATTTACACTGGATCCTGATCTGGTATCGATCCCCATTCACAACAGAATTCATTTTGGACATCGTCCCATCTAATTTAGGATGATCTTATTTCTTGTCTTACGTATTACCACAAAAGTTTTCATACTTTAAATCAGACCAAAATAATGCTCTGCAAAATGGCTTCACCTGCAGACTCCATGTTTACAAAAAAGACTACTTGAAACATTACAGAGTGACAGTGGATTTTGTGTGTGGCTGTAGTGATAGAGGCATTGAAAATGCTATCTAATTTTACCGGAAACAAAACAAGAAGAAAACGGATTTACTAAATGTCTGCAGGTGAGTTTCTGACAGCACACATCAGCACTCAGCAGTGGTGGACTCGAACAATAGAGAACGAATCCAGACAAAATACCAGTGAACTGATGATATATACACATTTTTTTTTATGCAAGTCGCCCATCACCAGGCCAAGGGCCACTCGAGGTGTGGGCTACAGAGGAAAGTGGGGAAGAACCCAGCCCCTCACACTGAAACAAGACCAGATAATCTGATCTCTTCACAGTATGAATAGGGTCGGGATGGGTAACTAGTCCACTGCAATGTCTCTACCCATATTAAGCGTAGAAGTGCTATAGCCCAGTACTGGGCTCGAACCCACAACCTGCAGAATTACCCACAGACCACGAATTCAATGCTCCAAACCAGTAGGCCACGGCACTTCTCCGCATTCATGCATATAAGGGGCCAGCACAGCAACTTCGCATCTGCTATGCACATTTACTAGATGAACAATTTTTGTGACGAGGACTGGATGTGGTTGAGCAAAATTGTGGGAACTTATCTGGCAATCATGTTTACACTCGAACATTGCTGGATCAGACCCCGGCCATTAACTGTCCTTCAGTCCCATTGCCAGATTTGATCGCCCTTTAATCCTCCTTCGTGAATTCAGCGTAAACTTAGTCTAAGTTTCTTTCACCTGACATTACAATTTTTAGATTGATTGATTTATATTGATTTTAAGTGTATAAGAGATTTTCATCTCCTGCACAGTTCTTTATCTTTTTATCTCTACAGAAACACCCACCCCCACCAGGACACCCACCCCCACCGGGACACCCACCCCTACCGAGACACCCACCCCTACCGAGACACCCACCCCTACCGGGACACCCACCCCTACCGGGACACCCACCCCCACCGGGACACCCACCCCCACCACCGAGTTAACCGATACCACAGCGACGACCCCCACCACAGCGACGACCCCCACCACAGCGACGACCCCCACCACAGCGACGACCCCCACCACAGCGACGACCGCCACCACAGCGACGACCGCCACCACAGTGGCTGTTGATACCACCACAGTCTGCATTTGTTATGATGATGGTAAGAAAAGTGAATTGAAATCTGTTTGTTGAACCGTTTTTTTATCCATTATTTTTCCCCCCTTGCACCTAAGGCAGGTAAGATCCAAGGGTGCAAAAAGCACCATGAAACACCATGTCCAACAACCATTAGTCTGTTGAATATCAGTCAATACAACTTGCTTACACTGCGTTTATGAATCCAGCACAGGGCGAAGAGATCCTGCAAGGGTAATCACACAGGGCTTATCACTGTCCCATTTACACTGGATCCTGATCTGGTATCGATCCCCATTCACAACAGAATTCATTTTGGACATCGTCCCATCTAATTTAGGATCTTATTTCTTGTCTTACTCGTATTACCACAAACGTTTTCATACTTTAAATCAGACCAAAATAATGCTTTGCAAAATGGCTTCACCTGCAGACTCCATGTTTACAAAAAAGGCTACTTGAAACATTACAGAGTGACAGTGGATTTTGTGTGTGGGCTGTAGTGATAGAGGCATTGAAAATGCTATCTAATTTTACCGGAAACAAAACAAGAAGAAAACGGATTTACTAAATGTCTGCAGGTGAGTTTCTGACAGCACACATCAGCACTCAGCAGTGGTGGACTTGAACGATAGAGAACGAATCCAGACAAAATACCAGTGAACTGATGATATATACACATATATTTTTGTTTATACAAGTCGCCCATCACCAGGCCAAGGGCCACTCGAGGTGTGGGCTACAGAGGAAAATGGGGAAGAACCAGCCCCTCACACTGGTTATTCTCCACCGTCTTTTCTTTAGTGTGATCAACGTTAATAACAGACATTCAGACTCCAGGTTAACTTTTCACCACCTGTTTGCTCGCACAGATACTCTATGCCTTGTCTCTTTATCAGGAACTGGAGTTCTTACCCTGTAAGCCTCGTAAATAGGTAATTTACGTGCGCCCCATTGTCTAATGTTTTTACTGAACTTAAAAGTCACCTTTTTAACTTAAATTGAATTTTCTTTGGGCCTTTGGCCAGGTTTCCCTTTTTGTGTCTGTTTGTTATTGTGCTTGTCTGTTTTTTTTATGTTGTGTGTCTATTCCGCACTTTGTGTGGGTGTGTATGTTGGCCTCTGTTTGTGTGTTTGTGTGTGATTTTGTTGTGGTTGTGGTTGTTACTGTTGTTTTGGGTCTGAGTGACACCCCTTTGGTGATAGTGTTTTATTTTTGTCCTTTGTCATTTTCCTATGCAGCCCAGTTTCTATTTCTTCTGTTGTTTTTTGGTATTCTGTTTGTCCGATTGTCTACTGTCTTCTTGTGTTTTCGTTGTTTGTGTTGATCTCTGTTTGTATGTTTGCGTGTGTTTTTGTTGTTGTTGTTGTTGGCTTTTCCGAAATTTTTCGGAAAAGCCATTGTTTTTGTTCTGATTTTTTTTTTTTTCTTCTTCTCCTTCTTGTTCTTCTATCAAAAATGCCATAGACAAAGCACACGTTTTATTCTCGCCGCCACTTTTGCCATTAAACAGACTTCAATCTTAATGAGAGTTTGCATAGACTTGGACCCTATACCGAAGTAGTGCCTATTACTCTGACGTCATGATGACGTCATCACGTGGCACGTGACGTCATCTCAAAAGTGCGTTTTTGAAGGGCCTATATCTAGAGAACCGTACGTCCGATTGAGCTCAAACTTGGTTTGTTGGTGGACCGGCTTGTGTTATAGATGAAAATCGACGTGACGTCATGATGACGTCATCATACGATTTTGCAGTAATTTTTAAAGTTTTGAACCCTTAAGCCATATCTCATCAACTGAACATGCCAATTTCGAAATTCTTTTTGTAATAGGTTTGTTAGATCATAGATACTTACATATAAATGTGAAAAATGTATGACATCATCATGACGTCATCAAAAATGTGCTTTTTTGAAACACATATAAGAGTAGGTCCGATCGTCACAAAAATTGGTGGGTAGGCAGATATTGTCACTAGCATGCAAAATCCGAAGTGACGTCATGATGACGTCATCGGCTGATTTTCTATGATTTTTGAAATGTTTCAAATTTCATTATACACTCAAAAACTTACACTGTCATTGATCAGATTGACTACAAACTCGATCCAGGCTAAGACCACGTTGCAAATGTTTGCTTCGACAAGTACAGTTGTGATGACGTCATCGTCGGTCACGTGACGTCATCTTAAAGGTGCACACTTTAAGGTCCTATATCTAGAGAACCGTAAGTCCAATTGGGTGCAGTCTTAATGCTGATAGGCCAGGATTTGTTACAGATACAAAAAAATTGATGTGACGTCATGATGACGTCATCTAGAGGTCAAAGTCAAAATTGTGTATATTTAACAATCTCTTATACACTGTATTTTTGTGTACCTAATTCCAAGTTCTTGTGATCATAGCTCACTCCAGCGTCAAAATATACCCATTTCAATATTTAGCCCCCAAACAATATGATAACAAAGGAATTCTGGGAAGGCAGTGTAACCATGGGTGTCATGTTGCACGTTTCTACAATCCAACGTAAACGTGTGTGGAGTTGCGCTGTACGAGCAAAGTCAGTGTAGAGTGTTTGTGGCCCGGCGGGGTGCGATACAAAGTGATACACGCAGCTCTGCAGTGCATGCAGCGTGTACTAATGGTGTAAGGTGGCTCAGAAGGGACATCGCAAATCGTGGGATATCAAAAATCCCATAGGCAATGCACGTTTCATTCTCGCTGGCGCTTTTGCCAGTAAACAGATCTTTCATCTTGATGAAAGTTTGCGTAGACTGAGACCCTGTGCTGAAATCGTGCATATTGCTCTGACGTCATGATGACGTCATCACGTGTCACATGACGTCATCTTAAAGGTGCATTTTTGAAGGGCCTATATTTAGAGAACCGTAGGTCTGATTAGATCAAACGTGGTAGGCTGGTAGGTGAGCATGTTATAGATGAAAATTGATGTGACGTCATGATGACGTCATGATGACGTCATCATACGATTTTATAGTATTGTTTAAGTTTTTGGACCTTAAAGCCATATATCATCAACAGAACATGCTAATTTAGAAATTCTTTTTGTAATAGGTTTGTTAGATCATACATAATTGTATATAAATGTGAAAAATGTGTGTTGTCATGAGGACGTCATCAAAAAATGTGCGTTTTTGAAACACGTATAAGGGTACATCCGATCGTCACGAAAAGTGGTGGGTATACAGATATTGTCACAAGAATGCAAACTCCGAAGTGACATCATGATGATGTCATTATGTGTCACGTGACGTCACCTTAAAGGTGCGTTTTTAAAAGGGGCCATATCTAGACAGTTGTTGGACCGATTAGGGTGAAACCTGGTATGTTAAAAGGCCGGTAATTGAATATGATTTTAACATGGTTACGTTCTTGAATCTGTAAGCCATATCCCGTCAACAGAACAAACTACTTTCGAAATTCTTTTTGAAATAAGTTTGTTAGGTCATAAATAATATGTAAAAAATAGAGGCGATTGATGTGGAACATCATAATGACGTTATTAAAGGCGTAATTTATAGACACATATAAATTGGTAGATCCGTCGGATTGTCACGAAACTTGGTGGGTAGTCGAATTTCTCATTAGTAGGCAATATTCTAAGTGACATTATAGCAAATAATATGGAAAAGCCCTATGTTCTGTTTAGGAAACAGACATATAGCTCTCGTTGTTATTGTTGTTGTTGTTTTGGGTCGGAGTGACACACCCCTTTGGTGATAGTGTTTTTCATATAAGATTTGTGGTGATGAAGATTTCACTTTTGTCTTTCTCCTAGGCAGCCCAGATTTTTGTTCCGTCCATTGTTTCTTGGTCTTCTGTTTGTCCGGTTGTCTCCTGTTTCCTTGTGTTTTCGTTGTTTGCGTTTATCTGCTGGTTTTTCATGGTTTGTAGTGCGTTTTGTTGTGCATTTTATGTAGTGCGTTTTGGGTTTTTTGTTTTCTTTATCGTGTTATATTTTCTGTGCAATATTTTCGTAATCTGTGCAATTCCTTGTCTTATTAGTTATATTACTTATTTTACCTATTAATTGTGTGATTGTGTATTTTTTTGTGTGAATTGCCTGAATAAAGTATTATTATTATTATTATTATTATTATTATTTTTATTATTATTATTATTTATGACGTTCACGAAAGTTGACAATAAAGGGAATTTACCACTGTCGTAGGTTTTTAGTGTGGGTACGGACTAGTGCTGGGCGATACGACGATAAAATCGCTATGATGCGATATTCGCCGCCCAAAAATCGAAATCGGTTACATGTTTTTTAAAATCGAAAAATTGAGATATCGCCGATATCGTTTTTTTAAATCGCCAATTTTTTTCGGAAACCCCTATTTTCCCTTAAAAAATCGGTGATACTTTCTTTTTACCAGCAAATTCGCTAAAATTAATTTCCCTGTAAACGAGGTTCAAGTCGAAGTGACATCATCCTATCAAACTTTTTATTTATAGCGTAAATAATGCGCCTATCAATATGCCGTTTCTTAATATTGATGGCTGGCCTTAGAAAGGCCTCAAACAATGACGGGCGACAAACACGTTTGGCGATTATGTAGTTATGAACGAACCTGTGCGACATTTCAATCATGCTGAAATTTGTTGACGATTTTATCGCCATATCGGCGATATCGCGAGGTAAAAAAATCGACTACAAAACAAATCAATATCGTCAGCCCTAGTATGGACAAATGACGGATTATCAATAAAGATAGCATGCCTCATTTGTACAACTATGAAGCTTAGGAGGGACCACAAGAATCATGCATTATGCATCATTAACTCTACTTCTAGAAACTAGTTTCTAGAAGTATATTAACCCTAACTACCTCAAACCTTACAAACTCCAACAGCAGGTTTTGTCTAATTTTGATGGGTTCAGGACTGTAGAGCCTTGGCACCATTTTTACATGGAGCTATGCCCCAATTTGTCTAAGTCCAAAGAATGTGCCATAGGTATACTGCATAGTGTTGGATTTTGGCAGGTTGAGGACTCTTCCCAAAATATGCAAGACGCATGAATAAATCTTAGTCATTCTCTTTCAATACTGAAAAAAATCTGTGATAAGAACATAGAAACAAGTCCTATTCTTATCTAATTGACCTATCGCCGTTTACGAGTTGAGGATGCATTCATTTTATTCATTTTGTTCTCTGTTTCACTCTCTCTTCCCTCCACCCTCAACAGCTGTTGATACCACCACAGTGACTGATGACACCACAACGGCTGTTGATACCACCACAGTGGTGACCGACGAGGACACCACAACGGCTGTTGATACCACCACAATGGTCACCGACGAGGACACCACAACGACTGTTGATACCACCACAATGGTGACCGACGAGGACACCACAACGGCTGTTGATACCACCACAATGGTGACCGAGGAGGACACCACAACGATTGTTGATACCACCACAATGGTGACCGACGAGGACACCACAACGGCTGTTGATACCACTCCAGTGGTAACCGACGAGGACACCACAACGGCTGTTGATACCACCACAGTGGTGACCGACGAGGACACCACAACGGCTGTTGATACCACCGCAGTGGTGACCGACGAGGACACCACAACGGCTGTTGATACCACCACAGTGGTGACCGACGGGGACACCACAACGATTGTTGATACCACCACAATGGTGACCGAGGAGGACACCACAACGGCTGTTGATACCACCACAATGGTGACCGTGGAGGACACCACAACGATTGTTGATACCACCACAATGGTGACCGACGAGGACACCACAACGGCTGTTGATACCACCACAGTGGTGACCGACGGGGACACCACAACGACTGTTGATACCACCACAATGGTGACCGACGAGGACACCACAACGGCTGTTGATACCACTCCAGTGGTAACCGACGAGGACACCACAACGGCTGTTGATACCACCACAGTGGTGACCGACGAGGACACCACAACGGCTGTTGATACCACCGCAGTGGTGACCGACGAGGACACCACAACGGCTGTTGATACCACCACAGTGGTGACCGACGGGGACACCACAACGATTGTTGATACCACCACAATGGTGACCGAGGAGGACACCACAACGGCTGTTGATACCACCACAATGGTGACCGTGGAGGACACCACAACGATTGTTGATACCACCACAATGGTGACCGACGAGGACACCACAACGGCTGTTGATACCACCACAGTGGTGACCGACGGGGACACCACAACGACTGTTGATACCACCACCGTGGTGACCGACGAGGACACCACAACTGCTGTTGATACCACCACAATGGTGACCGACGAGGACACCACAACGGCTGTTGATACCACTCCAGTGGTGACCGACGAGGACACCACAACGGCTGTTGATACCACCACAATGGTCACCGACGAGGACACCACAACGACTGTTGATACCACCACAATGGTGACCGACGAGGACAGCACAACGGCTGTTGATACCACTCCAGTGGTGACCGACGAGGACACCACAACGGCTGTTGATACCACCACAGTGGTGACCGACGAGGACACCACAACGGCTGTTGATACCACCACAATGGTGACCGACGAGGACGCCACAACGACTGTTGATACCACCACAGTGGTGACCGACGAGGACACCACAACGGCTGTTGATACCACCACAATGGTGACCGAGGAGGACACCACAACGGCTGTTGATACCACCACAATGGTGACCGACGAGGACACCACAACGGCTGTTGATACCACCACAATGGTGACCGAGGAGGACACCACAACGATTGTTGATACCACCACAATGGTGACCGACGAGGACACCACAACGGCTGTTGATACCACCACAATGGTGACCGACAAGGACGCCACAACGGCTGCTGATACCACCACAATGGTGACCGACGAGGACACCACAACGGCTGTTGATACCACAACAATGGTGACTGACGAGGACACCACAACGGCTGTTGATACCACCACAATGGTGACCGAGGAGGACACCACAACGGCTGTTGATACCACCACAATGGTGACCGACGAGGACATCACAACGGCTGTTGATACCACCACAATGGTGACCGACGAGGACACCACAACGGCTGTTGATACCACTCCAGTGGTGACCGATGAGGACACCACAACGGCTGTTGATACCACCACAGTGGTGACCGACGAGGACACCACAACGGCTGTTGATACCACCACAATGGTCACCGACGAGGACACCACAACGACTGTTGATACCACCACAATGGTGACCGACGAGGACACCACAACGGCTGTTGATACCACCACAATGGTGACCGAGGAGGACACCACAACGATTGTTGATACCACCACAATGGTGACCGACGAGGACACCACAACGGCTGTTGATACCACCACAATGGTGACCGACGAGGACACCACAACGGCTGTTGATACCACTCCAGTGGTGACCGACGAGGACACCACAACGGCTGTTGATACCACCACAGTGGTGACCGATGAGGACACCACAACGGCTGTTGATACCACCACAGTGGTGACCGACGGGGACACCACAACGGCTGTTGATACCACCACCGTGGTGACCGACGAGGACACCACAACTGCTGTTGATACCACCACAATGGTGACCGACGAGGACACCACAACGGCTGTTGATACCACTCCAGTGGTGACCGACGAGGACACCACAACGGCTGTTGATACCACCACAGTGGTGACCGACGAGGACACCACAACAGCTGTTGATACCACCACAATGGTGACCGACGAGGACACCACAACGACTGTTGATACCACCACAATGGTGACCGACGAGGACACCACAACGGCTGTTGATACCACCACAATGGTGACCGAGGAGGACACCACAACGATTGTTGATACCACCACAATGGTGACCGACGAAGACACCACAACGGCTGTTGATACCACCACAATGGTGACCGAGGAGGACACCACAACGATTGTTGATACCACCACAGTGCTGACCGACGAGGACACCACAACGATTGTTGATACCACCACAGTGCTGACCGACGAGGACACCACAACGGCTGTTGATACCACCACAGTGGTGACCGAGGAGGACACCACAACGGCTGTTGATACCACCACAGTGGTGACCGACGAGACCACCACAGTGGTGACCGACGAGGACACCACAACGGCTGTTGATACCACCACAGTGGTGACCGAGGAGGACACCACAACGATTGTTGATACCACCACAATGGTGACCGACGAGGACAGCACAACTGCTGTTGATACCACTCCAGTGGTGACCGACGAGGACACCACAACGGCTGTTGATACCACCACAGTGGTGACCGACGAGACCACCACAGTGGTGACCGACGAGGACACCACAACGGCTGTTGATACCACCACAATGGTGACCGACGAGGACACCACAACGGCTGTTGATACCACCACAATGGTGACCGAGGAGGACACAACGGCTGTTGATACCACCACAGTGGTGACCGACGAGGACACCACAACGGCTGTTGATACCACCACAGTGGTGACCGACGGGGACACCACAACGGCTGTTGATACCACCACCGTGGTGACCGACGAGGACACCACAACTGCTGTTGATACCACCACAATGGTGACCGACGAGGACACCACAACGGCTGTTGATACCACTCCAGTGGTGACCGACGAGGACACCACAACGGCTGTTGATACCACCACAGTGGTGACCGACGAGGACACCACAACAGCTGTTGATACCACCACAATGGTGACCGACGAGGACACCACAACGACTGTTGATACCACCACAATGGTGACCGACGAGGACACCACAACGGCTGTTGATACCACCACAATGGTGACCGAGGAGGACACCACAACGATTGTTGATACCACCACAATGGTGACCGACGAAGACACCACAACGGCTGTTGATACCACCACAATGGTGACCGAGGAGGACACCACAACGATTGTTGATACCACCACAGTGCTGACCGACGAGGACACCACAACGATTGTTGATACCACCACAGTGCTGACCGACGAGGACACCACAACGGCTGTTGATACCACCACAGTGGTGACCGAGGAGGACACCACAACGGCTGTTGATACCACCACAGTGGTGACCGACGAGACCACCACAGTGGTGACCGACGAGGACACCACAACGGCTGTTGATACCACCACAGTGGTGACCGAGGAGGACACCACAACGATTGTTGATACCACCACAATGGTGACCGACGAGGACAGCACAACTGCTGTTGATACCACTCCAGTGGTGACCGACGAGGACACCACAACGGCTGTTGATACCACCACAGTGGTGACCGACGAGACCACCACAGTGGTGACCGACGAGGACACCACAACGGCTGTTGATACCACCACAATGGTGACCGACGAGGACACCACAACGGCTGTTGATACCACCACAATGGTGACCGAGGAGGACACAACGGCTGTTGATACCACCACAGTGGTGACCGACGAGGACACCACAACGGCTGTTGATACCACCACAGTGGTGACCGACGAGGACACCACAACGGCTGTTGATACCACCACAGTGGTGACCGACGGCGACACCACAACGGCTGTTGATACCACCACAATGGTGACCGACGAGGACACCACAACTGCCGTTGATACCACCACAATGGTGACCGACGAGGACACCACAACGGCTGTTGATACCACTCCAGTGGTGACCGACGAGGACACCACAACGGCTGTTGGTACCACCACAATGGTGACCGACGAGGACACCACAACGACTGTTGATACCACCACAATGGTGACCGACGAGGACACCACAACGACTGTTGATACCACCACAATGGTGACCGACGAGGACACCACAACGGCTGTTGATACCACTCCAGTGGTGACCGACGAGGACACCACAACGGCTGTTGATACCACCACAGTGGTGACCGACGAGGACACCACAACAGCTGTTGATACCACCACAATGGTGACCGACGAGGACACCACAACGACTGTTGATACCACCACAATGGTGACCGAGGAGGACACCACAACGGCTGTTGATACCACTCCAGTGGTGACCGACGAGGACACCACAACGGCTGTTGATACCACCACAGTGGTGACCGACGAGGACACCACAACGGCTGTTGATACCACCACAATGGTCACCGACGAGGACACCACAACGACTGTTGATACCACCACAATGGTGACCGACGAGGACACCACAACGGCTGTTGATACCACCACAATGGTGACCGAGGAGGACACCACAACGATTGTTGATACCACCACAATGGTGACCGACGAGGACACCACAACGGCTGTTGATACCACCACAATGGTGACCGACGAGGACACCACAACGGCTGTTGATACCACTCCAGTGGTGACCGACGAGGACACCACAACGGCTGTTGATACCACCACAGTGGTGACCGACGAGGACACCACAACGGCTGTTGATACCACCACAGTGGTGACCGACGGGGACACCACAACGGCTGTTGATACCACCACCGTGGTGACCGACGAGGACACCACAACTGCTGTTGATACCACCACAATGGTGACCGACGAGGACACCACAACAGCTGTTGATACCACTCCAGTGGTGACCGACGAGGACACCACAACGGCTGTTGATACCACCACAGTGGTGACCGACGAGGACACCACAACAGCTGTTGATACCACCACAATGGTGACCGACGAGGACACCACAACGACTGTTGATACCACCACAATGGTGACCGACGAGGACACCACAACGGCTGTTGATACCACCACAATGGTGACCGAGGAGGACACCACAACGATTGTTGATACCACCACAATGGTGACCGACGAAGACACCACAACGGCTGTTGATACCACCACAATGGTGACCGAGGAGGACACCACAACGATTGTTGATACCACCACAGTGCTGACCGACGAGGATACCACAACGGCTGTTGATACCACCACAGTGGTGACCGACGAGGACACCACAACGGCTGTTGATACCACCACAGTGGTGACCGACGAGGACACCACAACGGCTGTTGATACCACCACAGTGGTGACCGAGGAGGACACCACAACGGCTGTTGATACCACCACAGTGGTGACCGACGAGACCACCACAGTGGTGACCGACGAGGACACCACAACGGCTGTTGATACCACCACAGTGGTGACCGAGGAGGACACCACAACGATTGTTGATACCACCACAATGGTGACCGACGAGGACAGCACAACTGCTGTTGATACCACTCCAGTGGTGACCGACGAGGACACCACAACGGCTGTTGATACCACCACAGTGGTGACCGACGAGACCACCACAGTGGTGACCGACGAGACCACCACAGTGGTGACCGACGAGGACACCACAACGGCTGTTGATACCACCACAATGGTGACCGAGGAAGACACCACAACGGCTGTTGATACCACCACAATGGTGACCGAGGAGGACACCACAACGGCTGTTGATACCACCACAGTGGTGACCGACGAGGACACCACAACGGCTGTTGATACCACCACAGTGGTGACCGACGAGGACACCAGAACGGCTGTTGATACCACCACAGTGGTGACCGACGAGGACACCAGAACGGCTGTTGATACCACCACAGTGTTGACCGACGGCGACACCACAACTGCCGTTGATACCACCACAATGGTGACCGACGAGGACACCACAACTGCCGTTGATACCACCACAATGGTGACCGACGAGGACACCACAACGGCTGTTGATACCACCACAGTGGTGACCGACGAGGACACCACAACGGCTGTTGATACCACCACAATGGTGACCGACGAGGACACCACAACGACTGTTGATACCACCACAATGGTGACCGACGAGGACACCACAACGGCTGTTGATACCACTCCAGTGGTGACCAACGAGGACACCACAACGGCTGTTGATACCACTCCAGTGGTGACCGACGAGGACACCACAACGGCTGTTGATACCACCACAGTGGTGACCGACGAGTACACCACAACAGCTGTTGATACCACCACAGTGGTGACCGAGGAGGACACCACAACGGCTGTTGATACCACCACAACGGCTGTTGATACCACCACAATGGTGACCGACGAGGACACCACAACGACTGTTGATACCACCACAATGGTGACCGACGAGGACACCACAACGGCTGTTGATACCACCACAATGGTGACCGAGGAGGACACCACAACGATTGTTGATACCACCACAATGGTGACCGACGAAGACACCACAACGGCTGTTGATACCACCACAATGGTGACCGAGGAGGACACCACAACGATTGTTGATACCACCACAGTGCTGACCGACGAGGACACCACAACGATTGTTGATACCACCACAGTGCTGACCGACGAGGACACCACAACGGCTGTTGATACCACCACAGTGGTGACCGAGGAGGACACCACAACGGCTGTTGATACCACCACAGTGGTGACCGACGAGACCACCACAGTGGTGACCGACGAGGACACCACAACGGCTGTTGATACCACCACAGTGGTGACCGAGGAGGACACCACAACGATTGTTGATACCACCACAATGGTGACCGACGAGGACAGCACAACTGCTGTTGATACCACTCCAGTGGTGACCGACGAGGACACCACAACGGCTGTTGATACCACCACAGTGGTGACCGACGAGACCACCACAGTGGTGACCGACGAGGACACCACAACGGCTGTTGATACCACCACAGTGGTGACCGACGGGGACACCACAACGGCTGTTGATACCACCACCGTGGTGACCGACGAGGACACCACAACTGCTGTTGATACCACCACAATGGTGACCGACGAGGACACCACAACAGCTGTTGATACCACTCCAGTGGTGACCGACGAGGACACCACAACGGCTGTTGATACCACCACAGTGGTGACCGACGAGGACACCACAACAGCTGTTGATACCACCACAATGGTGACCGACGAGGACACCACAACGACTGTTGATACCACCACAATGGTGACCGACGAGGACACCACAACGGCTGTTGATACCACCACAATGGTGACCGAGGAGGACACCACAACGATTGTTGATACCACCACAATGGTGACCGACGAAGACACCACAACGGCTGTTGATACCACCACAATGGTGACCGAGGAGGACACCACAACGATTGTTGATACCACCACAGTGCTGACCGACGAGGATACCACAACGGCTGTTGATACCACCACAGTGGTGACCGACGAGGACACCACAACGGCTGTTGATACCACCACAGTGGTGACCGACGAGGACACCACAACGGCTGTTGATACCACCACAGTGGTGACCGAGGAGGACACCACAACGGCTGTTGATACCACCACAGTGGTGACCGACGAGACCACCACAGTGGTGACCGACGAGGACACCACAACGGCTGTTGATACCACCACAGTGGTGACCGAGGAGGATACCACAACGATTGTTGATACCACCACAATGGTGACCGACGAGGACAGCACAACTGCTGTTGATACCACTCCAGTGGTGACCGACGAGGACACCACAACGGCTGTTGATACCACCACAGTGGTGACCGACGAGACCACCACAGTGGTGACCGACGAGACCACCACAGTGGTGACCGACGAGGACACCACAACGGCTGTTGATACCACCACAATGGTGACCGAGGAAGACACCACAACGGCTGTTGATACCACCACAATGGTGACCGAGGAGGACACCACAACGGCTGTTGATACCACCACAGTGGTGACCGACGAGGACACCACAACGGCTGTTGATACCACCACAGTGGTGACCGACGAGGACACCAGAACGGCTGTTGATACCACCACAGTGGTGACCGACGGCGACACCACAACTGCCGTTGATACCACCACAGTGGTGACCGACGGCGACACCACAACTGCCGTTGATACCACCACAATGGTGACCGACGAGGACACCACAACTGCCGTTGATACCACCACAATGGTGACCGACGAGGACACCACAACGGCTGTTGATACCACCACAGTGGTGACCGACGAGGACACCACAACGGCTGTTGATACCACCACAATGGTGACCGACGAGGACACCACAACGACTGTTGATACCACCACAATGGTGACCGACGAGGACACCACAACGGCTGTTGATACCACTCCAGTGGTGACCAACGAGGACACCACAACGGCTGTTGATACCACTCCAGTGGTGACCGACGAGGACACCACAACGGCTGTTGATACCACCACAGTGGTGACCGACGAGTACACCACAACAGCTGTTGATACCACCACAGTGGTGACCGAGGAGGACACCACAACGGCTGTTGATACCACCACAACGGCTGTTGATACCACCACAATGGTGACCGTGGAGGACACCACAACGATTGTTGATACCACCACAATGGTGACCGACGAGGACAGCACAACGGCTGTTGATACCACCACAGTGGTGACCGACGACGACACCACAACGGCTGTTGATACCACCACAGTGGTGACCGACGAGGACACCACAACTGCTGTTGATACCACCACAATGGTGACCGAGGAGGACACCACAACGGCTGTTGATACCACCACAATGGTGACCGAGGAGGACACCACAACGGCTGTTGATACCACCACAATGGTGACCGAGGAGGACACCACAACGGCTGTTGATACCACCACAATGGTGACCGAGGAGGACACCACAACGGCTGTTGATACCACCACAGTGGTGACCGACGAGGACACCACAACGGCTGTTGATACCACCACAGTGGTGACCGAGGAGGACACCACAACGGCTGTTGATACCACCACAGTGGTGACCGAGGAGGACACCACAACGATTGTTGATACCACCACAGTGGTGACTGACGAGGACAGCACAACGGCTGTTGATACCACCCCAGTTGATACCACCACAGTGGTGACCGAGGAGGACACCACAATGGCTGTTGATACCACCACAGTGGTGACCGAGGAGGACACCACAACGGCTGTTGATACCACTCCAGTGGTGACCGATGAGGACACCACAACTGCTGTTGATACCACCACAATGGTGACCGACGAGGACACCACAACGGCTGTTGATACCACTCCAGTGGTGACCGACGAGGACACCACAACGGCTGTTGATACCACCACAGTGGTGACCGACGAGTACACCACAACAGCTGTTGATACCACCACAGTGGTGACCGAGGAGGACACCACAACGATTGTTGATACCACCACAATGGTGACCGACGAAGACACCACAACGGCTGTTGATACCACCACAATGGTGACCGAGGAGGACACCACAACGATTGTTGATACCACCACAGTGCTGACCGACGAGGACACCACAACGATTGTTGATACCACCACAGTGCTGACCGACGAGGACACCACAACGGCTGTTGATACCACCACAGTGGTGACCGAGGAGGACACCACAACGGCTGTTGATACCACCACAGTGGTGATCGACGAGACCACCACAGTGGTGACCGACGAGGACACCACAACGGCTGTTGATACCACCACAGTGGTGACCGAGGAGGACACCACAACGATTGTTGATACCACCACAATGGTGACCGACGAGGACAGCACAACTGCTGTTGATACCACTCCAGTGGTGACCGACGAGGACACCACAACGGCTGTTGATACCACCACAGTGGTGACCGACGAGACCACCACAGTGGTGACCGACGAGGACACCACAACGGCTGTTGATACCACCACAATGGTGACCGACGAGGACACCACAACGGCTGTTGATACCACCACAATGGTGACCGAGGAGGACACCACAACGGCTGTTGATACCACCACAGTGGTGACCGACGAGGACACCACAACGGCTGTTGATACCACCACAGTGGTGACCGACGAGGACACCACAACGGCTGTTGATACCACCACAGTGGTGACCGACGGCGACACCACAACGGCTGTTGATACCACCACAATGGTGACCGACGAGGACACCACAACTGCCGTTGATACCACCACAATGGTGACCGACGAGGACACCACAACGGCTGTTGATACCACTCCAGTGGTGACCGACGAGGACACCACAACGGCTGTTGATACCACCACAATGGTGACCGACGAGGACACCACAACGACTGTTGATACCACCACAATGGTGACCGACGAGGACACCACAACAGCTGTTGATACCACCACAGTGGTGACCGACGAGGACACCACAACAGCTGTTGATACCACCACAATGGTGACCGACGAGGACACCACAACGACTGTTGATACCACCACAATGGTGACCGAGGAGGAAACCACAACGGCTGTTGATACCACTCCAGTGGTGACCGACGAGGACACCACAACGGCTGTTGATACCACCACAGTGGTGACCGACGAGGACACCACAACGACTGTTGATACCACCACAATGGTGACCGACGAGGACACCACAACGGCTGTTGATACCACCACAATGGTGACCGAGGAGGACACCACAACGATTGTTGATACCACCACAATGGTGACCGACGAGGACACCACAACGGCTGTTGATACCACCACAATGGTGACCGACGAGGACACCACAACGGCTGTTGATACCACTCCAGTGGTGACCGACGAGGACACCACAACGGCTGTTGATACCACCACAGTGGTGACCGACGAGGACACCACAACGGCTGTTGATACCACCACAGTGGTGACCGACGGGGACACCACAACGGCTGTTGATACCACCACCGTGGTGACCGACGAGGACACCACAACTGCTGTTGATACCACCACAATGGTGACCGACGAGGACACCACAACAGCTGTTGATACCACTCCAGTGGTGACCGACGAGGACACCACAACGGCTGTTGATACCACCACAGTGGTGACCGACGAGGACACCACAACAGCTGTTGATACCACCACAATGGTGACCGACGAGGACACCACAACGACTGTTGATACCACCACAATGGTGACCGACGAGGACACCACAACGGCTGTTGATACCACCACAATGGTGACCGAGGAGGACACCACAACGATTGTTGATACCACCACAATGGTGACCGACGAAGACACCACAACGGCTGTTGATACCACCACAATGGTGACCGAGGAGGACACCACAACGATTGTTGATACCACCACAGTGCTGACCGACGAGGATACCACAACGGCTGTTGATACCACCACAGTGGTGACCGACGAGGACACCACAACGGCTGTTGATACCACCACAGTGGTGACCGACGAGGACACCACAACGGCTGTTGATACCACCACAGTGGTGACCGAGGAGGACACCACAACGGCTGTTGATACCACCACAGTGGTGACCGACGAGACCACCACAATGGTGACCGACGAGGACAGCACAACTGCTGTTGATACCACTCCAGTGGTGACCGACGAGGACACCACAACGGCTGTTGATACCACCACAGTGGTGACCGACGAGACCACCACAGTGGTGACCGACGAGACCACCACAGTGGTGACCGACGAGGACACCACAACGGCTGTTGATACCACCACAATGGTGACCGAGGAGGACACCACAACGGCTGTTGATACCACCACAATGGTGACCGAGGAGGACACCACAACGGCTGTTGATACCACCACAGTGGTGACCGACGAGGACACCACAACGGCTGTTGCTACCACCTCAACGGTGACCGAGGAGGACACCACAACGACTGTCGATACCACCGCAATGGTGACCGACGAGGACACCACAATGACTGATGGTAAGGTTGTTTTGGGGGTATAGTGAGCATCTCAAAAGTCGAAATGCTTTTGAATGTTCCAACAAGATTGCTTCTTCCAATCGGAAACACGTTGTGTTCCCATAGAAACATACAATGTTCTCAGAAAGAGCATTCCAGAAGGAATATAGGAGCATTCTGATATTTTGAGATGCTCCTTTGTTGAATATGGTTGTTTCATTTTAATAAGCGCAGGTACCTTGTACTGCTCAGAAGTCCGGAAATGGTTATTTTTACTAAACAATGCACAAACAAAATTCACACCCTTTATCTTGTTGGTTATAAGAACTGTATTTTAGAATTTTATTTTCAGCGATTGATCAAATCAAAGTCTGCATTTGTGATGATGATGGTAAGAAAAGTGAATTGAAATCTGTTAGTTGAACCGTTTTTTTATCCATTATTTTTTTTCCCCCTTGCACCTAAGGCAGGTAAGCCCCAAGGGTGCAAAAAACACCATGTCCAACAACACATTAGTCCCTGTCTGTTGAATATCAGTCAATACAACTTGCTTACACTGCGTTTATGAATCCAGCACAGGGCGAAGAGATCCTGCAAGGGTAATCGTCACACAGGGCTTATCACTGTCCCATTTACACTGGATCCTGATCTGGTATCGATCCCCATTCACAACAGAATTCATTTTGGACATCGTCCCATCTAGTTTAGGATCTTATATTTTCTTGTCTTACTCGTATTACCACAAACGTTTTCATACTTTAAATCAGACCAAAATAATGCTCTGCAAAATGGCTTCACCTGCAGACTCCATGTTTACAAAAGAGGCTACTTGAAACATTACAGAGTGACAGTGGATTTTGTGTGTGGCTGTAGTGATAGAGGCATTGAAAATGCTATCTAATTTTCCCTGAAAACAAAACAAGAAGAAAACGGATTTACTAAACGTCTGCAGGTGAGTTTCTGACAGCACACATCAGCACTCAGCAGTAGTGGACTCAAACGATAGAGGACAAATCCAGACAAAATACCAGTGAACTGATGATATATACTCATTTTTTTTTTATGCAAGTCGCCCATCACCAGGCCAAGTGCCACTCGAGGTGTGGGCTACAGAGGAAAGTGGGGAAGAACCAGCCCCTCACTCTGAAACAAGACCAGATAATCTGATCTCTTCACAGTATGAATAGGGTCGGGATGGGTAACTATAGTCCACTGCAAGGCATTAATAATGCCTCTACCCATATTAAGCGTAGAAGTGCTATAGCCCAGTACTGGGCTCGAACCCACAACCTGCAGAATTACCCGCAGACCACGAATTCAATGCTCCAAACCAGTAGGCCACGGCACTTCCGCATTCATGCGTATAAGGGGCCAGCACAGCAACTTCGCATCTACTATGCACATTTACTATAGATGAACAATTTTTGTGACGAGGACTGGATGTGGTTGAGCAAAATTGTGGGAACTTATCTGGCAATCATGTTTACACTCGAACATTGCTGGATCAGACCCCAGCCATTAACTGTCCTTCAGTCCCATTGCCAGATTTGATTGCCCTTTAATCCTCCTTCATGAATTCAGCGTAAACTTAGTCTAAGTTTCTTTCACCTGACATTACAATTTTTAGATTGATTGATTGATTTATATTGATTTTTAATAAGAAATTTTCATCTCCTGCACAGTTCTTTATCTCTTTATCTCTACAGAAACACCAACCCCCACCGGGACACCCACCCCCACCGGGACACCCACCCCTACCGGGACACCCACCGCCACCACAGCGACGACCGCCACCACAGCGACGACCGCCACCACAGCGACGACCGCCACCACAGCGACGACCGCCACCACAGCGACGACCGCCACCACAGCGACGACCGCCACCACAGCGACGACTGCCACCACAGCGACGACTGCCACCACAGCGACGACCGCCACCACAGCGACGACCGCCACCACAGCGACGACCGCCACCACAGCGACGACCGCCACCACAGCGACGACCGCCACCACAGCGACGACCGCCACCACAGCGACGACCGCCACCACAGCGACGACCGCCACCTCAGCGACGACCCCCACCACAGCGACGACCCCCACCACAGTGACGACCCCCACCACAGCGACGACCGCCACCACAGCGACGACCGCCACCATAGGTTTGTTTTAAAATAACGTATGTGTACATCAAAAAAATAACAAAGTGAGTGAAAAGGAGATCTTTTTCTGACGTACATGCACAATGTTTGTGTGTGTGCATGCTAAGTTGTATAGCTATTCAAACAGTGGACCTAAGAGGACAATAGAGTCCACGGTTGAGTCAAGGTCCACAGTTGAAAATCGTGTGCAAAAACAATAAGGGTCCTTCCAAAAAAGTACAAACAATAGGATAATAGGAGGTCCACGATTGAAGGTACAAAGTACAAACAAAAGAGGGAACAATATAGGACGTCCATGTTTGAAGGTCGATAACACGTTTAATAAATTAATGAAGATGTAGGAGCAGATTTCTAACTTTTATTGCTGAACAACTCACACGTGTTATTGGAGAGAAAGCAGTAGTTTTATTTGATTGAAAAAAGCACAAGCACATTGTAATTACTTTTTGTTCTCATAGAACCACCAGTTGTCGAAGTACCAACTGTTGACGACCAGTGCACTAATGTAGGCCAGTCAAGAGCTACAGTAACCTGGTCCACAGTTACTGCAACCAATTCCGATGGTCAGGCTATCACATGTAAAGACTCTGGAGATGGGGATAATTTGAGTGTTACAGGGGGCATGTTTGGAGTTGGATCCCATACAATCACCTGCATGGTCACCGGTAATGATGGGTCTATAGCATCAGATACTTTCACATTCAATGTGATCGGTAAGTCGTGTGAGCTCAGTTTACATTTTAGTACACCTTCAGGTTATTAAAAATGAAAATGTTTGTATTAAATTGTGAAGGGCTTCTAGCATTTGTATGAAACACTATATGAGAATGACATTATGTAGTTGGGTCATTCCATAAATTTGGGGTCCAAAAGTGTGACATTTTTGGTGTCCCTGATACATAGTAAAATGTATTAGATTTTGCAATTCAGACACATTCTTTAATGCCATTTATCTCCAAGAGTGATTATGTAAAGCAAAGTACAATGTACCTGCCAAACAAGTAAACAAATAGTATGAAGTCAATTTTAATGATTCTTAATGATGGAAAACACAGGTTAGGTGTAACAGGGACACCAAAAATGTCAAACTTTTGGACCCCAAAGTGTAAATGTTGACAGTTTTTTTGTTTTGTTTTACTTCATCAGCATCCAGTCTTGTTCCATTTGGAGTTGGGGTTCAAGACAACTTGCTTTCTGATGTTCCTCAATTAGTGAGTTTGATTCACTATACATGTTACTTGGATTCATCAGAACTAAAGTGAATTGCTACGTACTGACTTTATGTGCATTCAAAATCAACTTATGAAGTGCAACTTTATAGGCTCTTGTAAACTTATCCAAGTAACTTAATCTGATGAAATACTTCAACTATTGAAAAAGTTCTTCTTTGGAAATTTGCACTTTGTGTCTCAAAAACATTCTGTTTCTTATGTAAATGTCATTATTAAATAGTGAGGATAAAGTGTTTGTAGATTGGGACTCTGAGAATGTATCCCTCTGAAAAATGTATTCCTTTCTCGGCCTGTTTTGCTCTACATTTCCCCAGGTCAGAAGCTTGGAATTGTTGTGGAAGCTCCAAGATCGTAGAGACAAGTTTGCATTCCATTGTTTCAATTAGGAGTTATATACAGTGTGCGTGGAATTTTGTATTTTTAAACACAAACATTATAAAGACTGGTAGTGAATTTGATGCCACTGTAAATATCTCAGATTTTTTTTTTTTATCACAGTTTTATCTACCGTCCAAGGATAAGATTTCTCCAACCTTCAGACCACCAAATTTCTTTCCCTACTGCAATGCATTCTATGAGTTTCTATATGTAAGTATCATTACTGCTTTAAAATGGACATTGTTAACCAGGTTATAGACCCCCGGACCTGTTATGGAATCTCTTCCAAAGTTTTAGAAACCAATTCCCCCTGTCTTGCCAAGAAATTGACACCTCAGTTATTCTTCTCAGCTCTTAAGATTTATTAGCAAAATCGTCTACAAAAGATATTGCAAATTGGGCCCACCTACAACTTTAGAAATTACCCTCAATGAGACATCATTGAATAATTTATTTAATTTATGTAACATTCATTCCACTGTGCTATGTTTCTTACACAGTTAATATAAATAAGTCTTTAAACACAAATAAATGAAAAGCATCTCTTTTAATGTTGTGTATTTTTAGTTCACAGACAATGGTGTGATTATTCTCACCAATAACCAAAGAGTGAGGTTTAACCGTTACAAGCGAGCATTTCCAAGCACTTACGGTAACTCCTTCATCGGCTATGAGAGAATGATAACTCCCTTTTGGTCCGATGTCAGAGCTTATGCATTTCACTCGTCAAACAACGTCTTCTGGCAGGTAGACTAAGGAGAAAATTATTCCAGTATTATACATACTTTGATGGAGGGGATGTATTCAGTAGATTTTAGGGTGGGAATTTTCACCGGATATAAATGTATGCACTTTCAGGGGATATGTTTTGAAGAGAAATATTAGGAGAGAGGAGAGTAATGGAAATTTTAGCGAGTGTCAATTCCCTTCAATGCCTGCATCATATTCTGCTATTGACTGCATTACCCATTGCTATACCTGATTTAAGCTGGTCAGCCGACCCTGGCAAGCTTAACGGTCAAGTGGTTATTGTCTTTGCATTCGTAAGCAGGAGGTCATGCATGCATTCCAGTCCCACAAGAGTAACCAGGTATTTTAGTTGTGTAGATTTATATATTTATAGTCTGTAATGAATTTAAGGCCATGTAAATGTTTTTTTATACAAGGTGTATGATAATCCTTCCTTGGATGGTGATATGTTGGCTACCGTTAGTCGTATCGTGGCGGCAGATGGCAGCTTCACAGCAACTTGGGCGTTGGTCATCACATGGAGTAACGTTCAATCCGTGTCACGATCAGATGTAAGTCTGTCAGAGTAATGGGTCAATATTGGTTTGAATATGACACACAGCAGTCAGTATAGTTTATATTTTTGTCGTTCATGTTATTTTCAGGTCAAACATCTTGTTCAGTGCATTTGTCAGAGTTTTATCTACTACATTTAACCAACATTATCAAAGTAATTTTATTTTTTCAAAGTGAACAAAGAAACTAGCAGTGGCGGGATTCGAACCTGTGACCTCCGGGTTACCGTACCGGTGCTCTACCAACTGAGCTATCTTGCCCTATGTTGGCGGTCTCCCAAATTGTCAGTATTTTTGTTCAAGTGGGTGCTAGTCAGAAGTCACAAACCCAGAATGCCGTATAGCCATGGATCACACCCAAAGTAATTTTAGATAAAAATCCAGGGATGGTTGTTTACTAAAATGTTTTCTTGTTATTTTGTTGTTATAACTTAGGAAACCAACACATTCCAAGCTGTGGTATTGACTGACGGACTGCATGGTTATGTCATCTTTAATTATCATCCTTGTGGTATGAACTGGGATCCGAGCTCTTTACGAAACAGGAATGTCATCCAGGGCTTTACGTGTGGACGGTTTGAACGGGACGTCTATGTGAATTTACCATCAGAAGTCTCACGGTTCCGTCCTGGTAGTGTTGTAGGAAACTCTGGCATGAGAGGTCGTTGGGTCTACCAGCTGAATACACTCACAGTCAATCCTCGTCTTTTCTGCTGGAATTGGTACAGTCGCCAAAGAAGTAACTTTTTCTTGGACCTATATTCTTCTTCTATTGCTCACACTTGTCCATGTAGCTTGGCCTCAGCTCAGCGTGACCGGAGGTGGGTACCCATCAGTGATTCCTATGTCCTTCCAAGAAGATTTCGGCCAGGAACCAGTGAGTATATACATCAAAATACTTCACCTACCTTGTTTTGAAAAAAAGAACAAGTCAAAATCAATGGTTTAATTTGTTGACAATTCAGGAATCTTATTATAGAGATGCAGAATTATTTTCCAATGAAGTTGTTCATTTATTCCTTTCCTTGCCAAGGAATGTGATGGACGATTGGTAAATCTAATATTTGATGTTTCCTGAAACCAAGTCTTTAATAGAACTTCTAAAAACCGCATGTATGTTCTCAAATTTTAAGACAAAAAATGCTGATTTTAATGTGCTGTGTTTCCCAAATGCTGTGATCTGTTATTTTTCAGTTGCTGCCGACGATTTACAGATTGCAACAACATTTGTTTATTTAAAGATGCTGCTCCAAAAATGTTAATTCATATGTCTATTTATGTGCTAATCGGTGTATATGTAAAAGTAACAAGCACATTTCTAGATTTTTAAGCCAAAATTATAACAATTTCCAAAAAAGTAGTCCTTACCTGTACAGATATTTAATTTATGTCTCGTATGCATTATTTTACTTTAGCTGTTTGCTACGTGCGATGGTTCCAACAGCCTTTCCTGCCAGGCCTACAGTGCTGCTACAGTTTACGTTACTGTGATTTCCTCAGGGGAGTCAGAAGTTCACGTGTTGCATCAGTCATTGAGAGATACCCAGTCGGCCCTTTGTTTGGCACATCTCCTCAGCGGTTTGGTGAGTACAAAAAAGTTGTTTTTAAAAGATTACCATGACAGTGCTGTATTGATAGTTTAAATTAGTCATTGTGCCATTTTTAGAAGTGCTTGACTTTTTTACTTTTGTTTCCACATTTTTACCGCAGTAACTTTCACCCTCAAGTTAATACCAAGCCCATACAATTGCTAATATTAGACATTTCAGTACGTACCATTTGTGATATATTTTTGAAAGTACAATTTCACTGCTGTTACTCAATATGCAATACTCGCATCTGTTCACTTTTTCAGAGGAAGAGATACTAGCACGGTATTACTGCTGTGAGCAATCTCCTCTGTGCTATCTGTACAGAAGATGGAGACCAACACAGAGCTGTCGGAGATATCGTCCACCAAGATGGAGTATGTATTATTGGGCTATCTCCCGGCATCTTATCCTCTTGATAATATTACTCAAGAAAGAAGGAAGCTAACAATATAATTCGAAATTACTTTTAGATGACTGAAATGGGACATGAACCCAAAAGTGTAGATTCATGTTCTGGTTCAGGTCATTTTCTTTTAAATCAGGATTTCTTACTTTCATTAATCCAGTCAGATTTCTTTCATTATTATCAAGAATTAATATGTGGTCTTAACCATATCTGCTGAATATTACATTATTACATTATTAGCCTTGCTCATATGGCCTGTAAATTATTTTGGTATACTTCAGCTACCTGGGGAACTATTTAGAATGATAATTACATTGCAACAAGCTAGCTATGCAATCCAGACATACCTGAAAATATTACACTACCCTGCGTGGCAATTTGCCATGTCCTCCGTTTTACTTCTGGTCAAAGTGGTGTGGAAAATGATAATGACGCTCTGTAAATAAACAAATTATTTCATCATTCTCTCTTTAAATCTAGTCTGGTTCTGGGGCGATCCTCACTTGAGAACTCTTGATGGATTGCAGTACACCTTCAATGGTCTAGGTGAATATAGCCTGGCTCTTATTGAAGATAATGGAAAGAGAGAGTTTGAACTACAAGGTCGGACACAGCGAGCTTACAACTCGGAAACACAGCAGTTATCTGAGGCTACATTCTTTTCTGGGTTTGCTGCAGAGTATGCCGGTGTTGCTAGGGTTGGTATATTCTTTCTGAAGCCATGATTTAAAAACATTGTTGCAATCACATGACCCTATCGTGATAGGTTAGTGGATTAGTAGGCCTTGACAGAAATTGGCTCTCACATTCCCCAAAGACAATTTACACAGCTTTTCTTTGTGTTCTCTCTCAGCAATTTGTGTGTGAACCAGCACTCCCTGCTGATAAGCTCTCTTTGTCTAAATTTAATCTCTTATTGATTACAGATTGAGATAAAATTGAACAGTGAAGCTACAGATTTAGACACAAAAGTCAATGGGGAGGCAGTCACCCCCACAGCTGAGGGTAAGGATCGTCAGACAATTTGCTCAGTTTATTTGGAACCCTAATATCAGTATATTTTATAGAGTGTTTATACTTTTGAGTGACACTCAGTGATTTGATGAGAGTGTATCATTGAATGGCTGAGAATATGCCAAGGGTTATTACGAAATATTTCTGGTAAAAAAAATGTGTTCTGAGATGTCGAGGATTGAACTCCTCTGTACCTCAAAAATTTAAGTCGTGTTCATGTTTGTATCATGCCGAGCCCATGCTTTACAGGAATTTAAGAATTTTTATTTGAAAAGATGAAATTTAACAACTGTTTGAAGAGAATTGATTGATGTTATGTTTGTTTATTTCAGGGTTGATGTTTGGTAACTTTACTGTGCAGAGAGAGGAAAATCCACTTAAAATAATTGCCATATATGAGAATGATATTCAGTTCACTGTCGGACTTAATAACAGCTTTGCTGACATCACTGTACAGCTTGGGGAAGTCTACAGAGGCAAAACAAAAGGCCTGCTAGGTAAGACAATTCCCTCACAATGAAGATCATCGGGCCACCATGGAAAATGTAGAGAATGATTAAGTAACATATTGACTGTTCATTTGATTCATGTTTTAAAACAGTTTTGCCAAGAAACTCATCTGAAAAAAACATTACTTTTAGGGTCCTAGGCATGGTATAATCGATTGGGTCAAGGCATTCATTTTATCAATCAGCAAACTATATTCACTAGATTTATTAGACCCAAGTACAGACGTTTTGTCAGTTATTTATTTTTGTATTTTTTATAGTTGAAACATTTGATACAAGAAGACTGATGGTCTTGTTTCCTTGGTACAGGTGTATGGGATGATGACCCAAGTAACGATCTTCTAAGACGTGATGACATGCAACAACCAGCTACCGGTCCTACTGGAGACTTGTCAGAACAAGATTACTTCAATTTTGGACAAACATGTAAGTCACTTCATCACGACAAAATCAAGCAATCTTTGCAGATTGAATACAGACATTAACATCTATATTCATTGAAACCCTGACCTGTCTTCTTGGCACCATGCAGGGCGCACTACAGCTAATGATTCACTTTTCTACTACGTTCCTCCTGTTGAGAGCTGGTCTGACTTAAATGATCAGGATTTCACGCCAAAGTTCCTCGACGATTTGATCAATGAAGCTGATTCAGCTGCACTCGCAACTGCTCAAGAAGCTTGTGGAGAAAACAAAGTGTGTTTGTATGATACCTTGGCAACGGGTCGTACTGAGATTGGTGTGGCATCAATGGACTTGGCTGAGATGAATATGGCAAACATGGTAGCTGCAAGTAAGATTTATCATTCTTCTCACCGTGTTTCTCACTGAGACTATAACTACTGTTACTTTATCTCTTACTATTTTAAGAATTAGCATTACAGTGCACAGAAAATTACAATAGGAATAATCCATTTTGTTTTGATTGAATAGCTTCATGTGTCTTAATATTGAATTCAATTTTTTCCAGCCAACTTCCCACCGAATTTCACGCTCGTTGAGTCGATCCAAGTAGTTGTAGGACAGCCATTCATGCTACAGTTAGACATTGTTGATCCAGATGGAGATGATATCAAACTTGAGTTCCTGGAGATGATTGCTGCTGCTTCCCTGACATCGCCAGGTTAGTCATTACAGACTCTTCCTATTTCTAGGTACTTATCAGTCTGTTATTTTTGCAAGCAGGGCCCGCTCATGCTGCCCTCATACTAAATTGTTGATGTGTGCAGGGAGTTTGGTCTGGCCTGGCCTGGAAAAAGATTCAGGGGCTGACCTCGCAATAGCTGGGTACATCCATAAGGCAGACCATGGAGGAAGCAGGCACAACAACTGTGGTAGTTTGCATTCGATTGTCTGGACTGGGTGACTCAACGTCCATTTGACAGGTATGGAGAAGGAGGGTAGCAGTGACTCTTAAAAGTGAATGTTAACAGTTTAGTGTAAAAAAGGAAGATAAAGCATTTCCAATTGCACAATTATTTTACAGGTGGTCTCTTTACATGGACACCAGCTGATAGGTCGAAGGTCAGGCTTGGTTTCCTAGCAACAGATGGCAAAGCTAATGCAACACTGGAGCCAGTAGTGAAGCTTTGTGACTGTAGGAATGATGCTACGTGTCAGTATGATCAGTATGTGGGCGGCACCAATGTTGTCACTGATGACCGGTTTGGGGTAAGTGCCATCCGTCTGAATACCATCCAATCGATCAATATTTAAATGAATTTTGGAAACTCCTTGCTAAAAAGACTCCAAAGCACTCCAAAGATTCCAAGCAAACTTTCATTTCAGATTTGGAACTTGAAAAACAAAAACACCCAAATGATTTGATTTTGTGGAAGAATCTTAAAATAAAAACTGATGTTGGCATTTACAATTTGGCATTAGAAATTAACTTTCTACATGTAGGCAGGTTGGGTGAGACTTGAACCTACAACCACTGGCTTAGTGTAAAGTCAAACAGTTATGTATCCTGATTGTGCCTTCAATTATTTCCAGTCTTCCTCATGCAATTGTGTCTTGTTCAGTGACTGTGATGGGACTCGAACCCACAACATCTGAAATACTAATGTAAAGTATAAGACAATTGGTATACCCTAATGTGTGACCTACATGGACATTTTCTGCAGGTTGTGTCATGCAACTGCACACCTGGCTGGTCTGGTGATTTCTGTGAGGTGAATTACGACGCCTGTGCAGACAACCCATGTTTCTTGGGTGTGGCTTGTTTTGATGAGGATCCACCTTCGTTTGACAGTACATGTGGGCCTTGTCCTGAGGGATTTGAGGGTGATGGCAAGACGTGCATAGGTATACTGGTGATACAGTCCACTTTGATAATTCATATCAGTTAGGAGGACCTGAAGTTTCTATCCTATAGGTGAATCTTTTTTAAAAGCCAACAAAAGACCAAAAATATCTAATGAGGTTTGACAAGGCCACTGCCCCAGCTGTGAGATACCCCACAGAATTATTCAAGGGACCACGGCCTAATTTTGTAGGGTTGGTATAAGCACTTTGTTCAGTTCATAGAATCGGCATAGGAAAGAACATTTTCTATGAGTAGATCTCACCCATTTCATAAAGACCATGAACAGTAAGCATGGAAAAGAGCACGTTAACTTCAAAAGCAAAAGTTGCTTCAGGTGACACAATAGAAATCTAGTGCTAGCACAACTTGGCCGTTAAATACACTACACTTTTCCACTGTTGTTAGTACAAGTTTTCTGCTAACCATTTAATCCTTGAAATTGGAACCCGGTTTTAGATACATTGAAGCTAAATAGCACAAGTTTAAATCAGTCGAATCATTCGTAGATCCTCCGACAGTAAGTCATGATGCGATTAGTGGACATAATTTCCTCTCACTAAAGATTCACCCTTAAGTGCACTGATGAAGGGTTATGTTAACCCCTTCAGGCCGGCTGTTATTCATGGCATGCTGGCTGTTATTCATGTCATGCTGGCTGTTATTCATGGCATGCTGGCTGTTATTCATGTCATGCTGGCTGTTATTCATGGCATGCTGGCTGTTATTCATGTCATGCTGGCTGTTATTCATGTCATGCTGGCTGTTATTCATGGCATGCTGGCTGTTATTCATGGCATGCTGGCTGTTATTCATGTCATGCTGGCTGTTATTCATGGCATGCTGGCTGTTATTCATGGCATGCTGGCTGTTATTCATGTCATGCTGGCTGTTATTCATGGCATGCTGGCTGTTATTCATGGCATGCTGGCTGTTATTCATGTCATGCTGGCTGTTATTCATGTCAGGCTGGCTGTTATTCATGTCAGGCTGGCTGTTATTCATGTCATGCTGGCTGTTATTCATGTCATGCTGGCTGTTATTCATGTCATGCTGGCTGTTATTCATGGCATGCTGGCTGTTATTCGTGTCATGCTGGCTGTTATTCGTGTCAGGCTGGCTGTTATTCATGTCATGCTGGTATGCCAATACAGGCTTGTGCAGCCAAGCGTAATGCAAACAATAGACAAATAATCATTGAGTATGCACAGGAATGCGCATTTAGATGACAACCGACCAGGTGGTCTATTTTCAAACTGCAGTTATGGCCTTCGTCCGTATTCAAGAGATTAAACTAGTCTTGATTGATGTAAGATGAAGAGGTACACGCTGTGTGAATAAGCAACCTTTACTTTGATTGGCAGAATATGAGGTCCATATAATCTATTGCAGATATTGATGAGTGTGTTGTGTACAGTAATGAACCTGCTAGCAGCAATGGACGAGGGTGTGATCAGAACTGTATCAACACTCTCGGCAGTTTCAACTGTAGCTGTAACTCTGGATTCACCTTGTTTGTGGATGGCAAAAGATGTCTTGGTATGTTGGGACAGGATTTTTTTTCTTAATGATTCATTCCAATATGCCTTGTGTCCCTCACAGCAGTGTAGCCAGGGCTGTCTCCATAGGGGGAGGGTGGGGGGGGGGGGGGGCACTCACTACTATTTTCTGCATTTACAAAATTTACAGTGGGGGGTGCGACGATTTTTCATGGGGTGGGGGTGGGTGGGGTGCACACCCCTCCTTAGCTACTCCACTGGTCCCCTAGAATTTTTTCTATCACCAACTGTTGAACATTTTGTCAACTCAGACTCGTCTCTTTGTAAGCTGTATTCTGTGCACTGATTGGTTTCACTCTCCTGTGGAAATTCTGCTTTTACTTACCATTGATTCAATTAACTTCTGTATGCTAGTAATTAAATAAGCCTTAAATCACAACACAAGATATATAAATACTTACAACCTGGGCCTTGCATTGACTGTTCCATCACTGTGTTGGATGAGAGCTTGAAGACTGTTATGATTTAATAAATCTTACGACCCAATGTATTCAGTGTTTCCTGCTCTATCTAGATATGGATGAATGTGACCTGAAGACTGATGACTGCGCTGATGAGGCTTCATGTAATAACACTCAAGGTGGCTTTGAATGCAACTGTAATCCAGGCTTCCAGGGTGATGGGACAACTTGTCAAGGTATTGACCTATCGCCGTTTACGAGTTAACCATACCCCTTAGACAACCCTATGGGAATTTTGTATGGTAATTTTTGTTTGTCTCAGATTTTGTGCATTCCACTTGGAATTATAATTGATGTGATTGGACAATAATTCACAAGCTGCGTTGACGCAATTCGACCGCGATAGGTCAATTGCCACGATAGACACTTGTGGTAAACTTTGTCAGCTGATAGAATAGAAAGGGTCACTGTTGGAACATGTAAAAAAGTTCACGAAATATTGTTTGTAGCATTGATTAGTGTCACTTGAAAGTAACAGTTAAATCATACTCCACATCACGTTTTTGTTAATCTTTGCAAAAACATTTTCCCTTTGTCCTGTGTTTGAATAATAGAGCAGTTATATCACTTCTTATTTTGTAAAACATATCGTCACAAATTGACAATCTTTGCACCTTTGTATGATTTCAGACATCGACGAATGCAGTGAAAGTAATGATTGTGACAGCAATGCTAACTGTGAAAACATCCAAGGCTCATACCGGTGTATATGTCGTCCAGGTTATGAGGGCAATGGCTTGACATGTACAGGTAAATATGTAATTGTAGACATTTGAACACCCGATGTGTATATCTATGTAATGGTAGGTGAGTTATGGTGACAGGGACTGCATGGGTTAAACAGATAAATGGCTATACATGATCACAGGTTTATGAACAACCCGGGCATGTATCGGTGTAATGTTATCAAGGTGACTCCAACGTCACAAGTTGACTCCAACTTCACCTAATGAAATTCTAGACCCCTTGAAAAATCCCTTCATTTTGCCTTTTTGCTTTGAACAGGTCTAAGCCATTTTTCCCAGAGATATTCAGTGCTAAATTTGTCCTTTTATAGGAACCATGAAAACCCCATTAATTAGCCTTGTCCCTGCTGATGAGGCCTGCCTGGCCTGTCTTGTTGATGATTCCTTCTGCTATTATAAGAAGTCCCTGAAGTGGAAACTCAATGAAATAACTGCTCATACAACCTTCTGTTTTGTGGTGGTACTTCAGCTCTTAATCCTAAGTGCTATGTTGACTTTCTTGTGTAGGTGATAATAATTGCCAGTTAGAGAGTAGGGGAGGTCCTCAATTCAGCCTAACTGTTTACAGCTATGCTTAACTGCTATAACCCTTGGCCCTAAATCTAGCCTAACTGTTTACAGCTATGCTTGACAACTTCAATCCTCCAGGAAATTCCTGGGAAGTTAATTTTGTAGATGTTCTTAGTGTGAGTGAGTCGTTTCAGATCCAGTCATTGGCTGTTCCAAGGCACATTTATGAAATTAAAGAAAGTGCAACACATTAAACCATGCTGATTTTTAAAAACAAGTCTTTATTGATTGTATTGAATCTATTTGTTGCATTGGATAGATATTGATGAGTGTACATTGGGCACTGATGAATGCACCCAAGAATGCACCGATAACGAAGGATCATATGACTGTTCTTGTAATGAAGCATTCACTCAACAGCCAGATGGAAGTTGTGTCGGTAAGTCTATGCATACTTGTCATTGTTCTCAGTTTGTAATTTAAATCCAAAAGCTTGTTTTTAATCCGTGTACTTTTTACCTGATTTGAATGCATTTGTTTTCTTTGGTACCCATTTTTATTATTGTTTATAAATAACTAATAATTTTAAGAGCTGTCAACAAAACAATTTTCCTAAATTGGATAATAAAGAATAAAGAATGATATATGGTACATCCTTGGCACATAAAAGCTATTCATGATGAGTTGGTCATTTCTACTGGGATTTAAGTTATCTTCAGTCTGATTTGTTACTTTAAATCACGCAAGTATTTGTGCTTAAACCCTCAGCCAACATCATCTGTTCTGTGAGTAGTACATGTATTAACGGTGACTGCTACGTGAATGGATCCAGCGTTGAGACATGTCTGTGTTTCTCTGGCTATCAAGTTACGAGTGATCCAATGATATGTCAAGGTAAGGAACTATTCTGAAAGTTACTGGATGTTTTTCAGTGTATTGTTGACATCTGTCATCTGCAGAATCCCTCATGGCATGTCCTTCTATAAAACAGCTCACTAACCATGTTTATCTCGTTGACTTACCCATCTGAAATTTACCTGATCAAAGGCTGCAGAAGTAAGATTCTCATAAACAAAATGCAAATTTCCATGTTTCTTTCCTGACATGGGGTCTTTCAAAATTACTTGAGCAATGCATTTTTTTAAACTTGCAACAAAAATGACTGTTTGAAAAAATTATTTTGTAAAAAAGTGAAAATTTTCATCATTATTTCCATTTAAACCTTTGTAAAAACAATTACACAGGGCCAAAGATTATAAAGGTTTTAAACTTTTTCCAATTCTTGTCTTTTCTTGAATCCTTCAATTAACTAATGATACAATTGACTGCAGATATTGATGAGTGTACGACTGACTCAGAGAGCTGTGGTGCCAACTCGGTATGTAATAACACAGCTGGTGGTTATGATTGCCTTTGTGATGAAGGATACATGCTGAACAATGACAAACGAAGCTGCTCAGGTATGTTACAATCATTCTTAAAGGTAGTATACACCATTGGCTTTTGCTGTAATTTTGAGAAATAAATGAATTTGGCGGTTAGTATTTTATAGCGTGCTAGCAAATACTCTATCACTGACCTGTTTCAAGTTTTGTGTGCATAGAGAAAAAAATTTGTTCTAGTGGTCTGGTTTCCTGACCATACTTTAGACAAAATGAAGCAACTTATAGATGTCAGGGAATTAACAGGTCGGGGAACTAGACCATTTCCAACGATTGTTACGCATAACAATTGTTGGAAAACGATATAAATTTCAACTTTTCTTGAAAACAACAGCACACCAGGTGCTATCATTTCACAGGATGATTGAGACTGCTATTAACTTAGTCTATAGTAAGGTATTTCATAATAATTCAGTAAAAAGAAATTGGAGGATTACCAATCGTGTACACTACATTTATTTATTGATGCAATTATATCAAGTATACTCACACAAACAGTCCTGTTACTGTTAATACCTTTAAAAACCATTCCTTCTTTAACCCCTTCTGTCTGGCTGTTATTTATGGGGTACTGCTCAGCCAAGACGGGCTTGTGCAGCCAAGCGTAATGCAAACAATAGGCAAACAATAGATTGAGTATATCAGTGTATGAATGAGTGTATAGACCACAACCGACCAGGTGATTTTATTGAAACAGCGGCTGTGTCCGTCATCTGTATTAAAGAAAGGTTAAGAGTCACAGTGTTTGGTTTTTACTGAAAGAAAATTTTGTTTCTTTGAGGTTTAGCAGGAAATGAGTGTACAGGCTCTAAAAAAATTAAAAGGTTCGTCTGGGTTTCAAAGGAAGGTTAGAAATTGAACAACAGAATTGCTTGTTGTTCAATGTTGGATTGTGTTGAACATTTCTTGATAGATATTGATGAATGTACTCTACCTGCTGAACATACATCATTTGCTGACTGTCATCCTAACGCTTTGTGCATCAACATTGCTGGTTCCTTCCATTGTAACTGCACTGAGGGATATCAAGGCAACGGCATATCATGTGAAGGTGTGTTTAAAGCATATAACCTATGGGCAATATATTTTAATTGAAGAGCTGGATGGAGTGGGATGGAGGGGTTGCAAATGGGCTGTTTTAGAACATTATAGCTAATTGCTAAAAAGCATAAAAATTTACCTTTCCTTTTAAAGTTTGTTTTTGAGGAGATGGGGTGGGGTTGCTTGTTCCTTTCATATTTGTCTCTATATCAATATTTCAAATTGGTATATTGGATCCTTTTTTTTTTTAAGTTGACCTACTGTTCCCTTATTTTACCAGAGAAGGTATTTTATTGAATTTTTAAACCTTGGGCAATATTCCCTTCACTGTCAAGCATGTCGAATATCCATATTTTTGATGTAAGTAGGAATTCTTTCTTTCAACACTAATTTCAAAATGTCGCCAACCCCACCACCCCGATTGTATAAAACCCCTTTCCGAGAGTGGCTTTTAGCATTGCAATGGGTGATTTCAGTTTTAAAAAAAAGTTAAATCTTCGTAATTATTATATTAACAGGAATCATTTCTTTCAACTCTTCTGTCATCTAGCATCTTCACCCATGAAGAGAGAATATTCACTATATTAACTTTGCTGTTTGATATCTTTTGATGTTGGTTCACAGATGTGGATGAATGTACAAGTAACAGCCATGAATGTGCAGATGGCAGGGCTGATTGTATGAACAATGCTGGCAGCTATACATGTACCTGCAATAATGGATATGTGTCTGCCCAAGGGTTGTTGCCTGGCCGACAGTGTGACGGTAAGTCAATCTGTTATAGGTGTCATTGATTATGATTGTACTTTAATTAAATTATTACGATTTGAAGCTTTAGATGGTGGATATGATCAAAAAGTAAATATGGAATTGCAGGTTAAACCATGTAAAATTAATGTCTTCTAGGAGGACATGTGGTTCTAAAAAGAACCAGGACAAGAATGAACTTTTGGACAGTTTGGACAGCTTGCTCTCAAGAGAGTGCTAAATTACAGATCGCATAGGTAGAGATTCAGACAGAGTGTTGCATAGGTTTTATGGTGGGAGATGCATAGTGTGTGAAAACTAAACTAGAAGGATTAACACTATGTATCCCTTACATGTATGGACGTGGAGACGATGTGATTTTGACAATAGGCGTCCAAAGAAATCCATCCAATTCTATTCAAAATCACATCTGAAGCCTGTAAACTATTGTCCCACCTTAACAAAGAGTACATAGTGACTTCTGGATTTGACAGCTTAAACCTAATTGTGATTCTGGGCTCTTGATGTGATTTTGGACCCTCATTGTTAAAATCACGTCCGTCTATCCTGCCATCCATCTTCTCATATATTATGCGGTACCTGCTGCTACATTGGATTTAAGTCGGCCAGCCGACCCAAGCATGTTTGCTGGTCGAGTGGTTAAGACATCTGCACTAGTAAGCATGAGGTCGTGGGTTCGAGTCCAACCCGAGAAAGCTTGTGCATTTGTTCAGTACTTCAGTATACACTACTTCAGTATACACTACTTCAGTATACACTACTTCAGTATACACTACTTCAGTATACACTACTTCAGTATACACTACTTCAGTATACACTACTTCAGTATACACTACTTCAGTATACACTACTTCATACACTACATCAGGAAAGGGCAAAAATCTCCTGTGTAATTTTATGAGTTACTTGATACTATGGTTTTTCTATACACCTTCAGGAGTGCTATGCAACATGAAGTGAAGCACTGGGGTTTTTTCAGGCTTTTTGGCTACACTGCTGTCCAGTTTTGAGAAATCTTTGCTTTTATTATACTCAAGAATTAACAATCTGATTATTTTTGTGGCTCAAACCTGTCCAGCAACTTTGTAATAAGCAGGGCAACTGAATACATCAATTTTTATCACTAACTTTCTTCATCTACAGATATTGATGAATGTAGTTTGAATCTGGGTTCTTGTGATGTGTCAGTGACTCGATGTGATAACACTGATGGCAGCTACACATGCAAATGTCTGACTGGATATTCAATTAATGCAATGGATCAGTGTGTTGGTAAGGTGACATGTCGTAATACATTTTCATCACATCATTCATTTAGAAATCAACATTACAGTTTTTCTAAACTCTCCGTGCTTGTTCAGGGACTTACAGCACTTTTTGCAAGCGCTTTTGTCAGTTTGGCAATCCTTTCATGTCAAAACAAACTTGAAACAAAGACAAACGATGTCTATTTTCAGCAGTTGCTTAAATAACAAATCCAGGAATTATTTTTTGTCAATAAATTGTTCCCATGGATATCTTCACTGGAGCACTTTAATTTGGTCCGACTTCATATTCTGTCTATCTCAAGCTGGTCTATTACCCCCCTGGATAAGACCACAAGGCCTCATCAACCTTATTACAGACATATGTCTTTATACTGTCAAACATTTCATTATGAACCATTACGTCCATTTGGTAGACATCAATGAGTGTGCTACTGGATCTCCATGTGCTTCCAAGGTCAACTCGGAATGCATCAATCTACCAGGAACGTCTGAATGCCAGTGCATTATGGGATTCTATGAAAAAAGCTCCGTATGTCTAGGTACGTCCCACCACTACCGTCATCTGACCATGTAGCAGTCACTTCAAATCAATCTCTGTCATTCATATTAAAAGGCTGTATATACTTTGTGCAAATGCTAAAACAAAGAACAAGTATCTTGAAATCAACAGCAGTAACTTCACTGTGACATTCATCATCATTGTACCATTGTGTACATTTTCTACTGTGTCATTCTGATATGAAGAGTGATCTGGGTTTCGATATCATGTTTTATTTCAAACAATATTTTCTTTATAGTATATGGCACAACTCTGAGAAAAAAAATGGATTGTTTATCACATGAAATTTCCCAATTCTCAGGAAGGACAGATTTGTAGAAATTTGAACCACTATGTGGTCTGTGGGACCAAATTCTTGGGACACCCCTGTTCCCCCTCCCATGTTGATATCCTTGTTAGCGGATGTGGTGCCAATAAACTGTTTTCTCTTGATAAGTTTCAACAATCGGTGATTTGTGACCAAGCCCAGCCAACATTGACTGGGGAGAAGGGGTGGAATTTTGTCAAAGATTGTTGCTGCATTTGTAATCTGTGAATTTTTACTTGGTCAATACAAAGTTGAGAAAGGTAAACCTTTAATGAAACTCCTAACATGTGTACCCTTGCCAGACATCTTCGTGTGCAACAACTACAGCTTAGAATGGCAGAGTAAGATATTTGTTATATTTTTGTCTTTCAGTTGCATTTTCTTACAATGCATCAGCAGTGTTCAACATCATCAGTGGTCATATTGTTACTGGTTCTGACTTCAGTCTTGATTCTAGCTACGTCACTTACCGATCCGAGTTGAAACAGTCAGTAAGTTCAGATCTAGGCGGAAGGTCTGAAAACAATTCTGGTTCTTACACACCCCATTTCTTGAATGGAATTTGTTTGGCATTTAAGTATGATGATCCTTTCCCAATCTTTTTACCTCGGCTTGAAAAAGAAGTTGTAGATTGCAATTGCTGATATTTGAAAATATTTTTTTGAAGGTCATCGGTTTCAAACGTGAAATTTTTGTTTTGTTTTAAGATTGAAGATGCTTTTGAAGTTTCCACATTGGCCGCTGCCTTCGGAGACGTAGTCATCTCTGATATTTCCCTGGACTCCGACTCGATGGCTCTTGTGAAATTAGTCATCAATTTCCAGAGTGAGCAGTCCGAGTCGGATATCATCGAGGCATTCTTGAATGAGCTGATGGGAAGCAGTGGAGGGCAGTTAGGTTTAAAACACATACTCATCAGGTCATCTTTCATCATTGGTGACCCAAGTAAGAAAAAATGACTAATGTGCACCGGGGTAATTTACGGGGGAAGGTAGGGGGGCGCTACATATTGGAGGGAGGGGAAGATGCACCCCTCCTTTTGAGTACCATGCCCACCCTGTTTCAACTGTCCTCCCAAGAATTCAGATCTCAATAATCCCCTGCAAATTCTGATGTCTCCAAGAATCCCATCCTAAAACAGTGACACTCTCTCATTGCTCCACTGGTTTTCCCCGAGTATTATACCGAGGTATGCTCACTCATGCTGTCATATATGTAACAATCCGTATGACCTCAGATCCAACATAATCGTTTGTACACCACTAGTGTATTTTGTATGGTTGTTGGAAAATGTTGGTTTGTAATGGAACATATGTGACCCGCTCCAGAAAAAGGTGATATAAGTCGCGCTATGCATTTACGTGTAATGGCCCTTTCAACGTTGAGAGGGTAACATTTTTCGTCAAAATTCATTTTTTGTTTTTTGTCTTAAATGACATCTTAAATATCTAAAGTTTCAGGTTTGGTGCACAACAATGTTGATTTCAGTGAATAAAGTGAAAAAAATTACCTTTTTAGAGTGCATTGTTCCATTGCATTGTTTTAGAACTAGCTATTTCAAAGCCTGTTTTCTCTGTTGTGCAATTTAAACTCCATAGAACTAATTAATATGCAAAAATACGATATCTCCAGAACGGAAAGGGCTTTGAAGCTCTATCATGTACCAAATGAAAGCTTACATTGCAGGCTTTCCAAACAAACATAAAACTAATTTTTCATATTTTGTGACATAATATACCTTTTTCCAGAGCGGGTCACATATATGATATACCACAGTATACAACCCGTTGTATTTATTTGTTTTTGTCTTTTAGCATAAACTCCAATGAGCTTATCGATACCCTGTAAAACAATTTAGCAACAAAGACAGCACTCGATAATTACAGATTGACATTATGTTGGTTCCGTACAGAATGCACTGCGATGACATGTGTGAATGATGGAGAGTGTACTGAAGATAATTCAGAGTCTAATGGATATACATGCACCTGCCTTGCTGGCTACAGTGGAGAAAACTGTCAGATCGGTGAGAATTATGTATTTATTTGATATGTGTCCATCAAAGAAGCTTGCGGACTCAATTTTTCTGATGGGTGGTAAGGTTAGTTTGAATTTGTTTGTAGAAATTTATGTGAATCAGAGACTCCATGTACAAACATTTTGTGCCGGTAGAATTTGGGAAAATTTAATTGAGTGTGCGGGTTACCAACCAAACATTTAAAAAAAAGCAAATGCCTTTTTCAAATTATATTTGAGAATCAAAAAATTAGCTGGCCTATCGTTTCGAACTTTAAGCAAGTTCTTTCTCAAAGGCAAATGACAGAGAATGTTATCACCATGTCCTATTTTAACTGACATTTATTAACAGAGAAACAGACATATAGTCCAAACACAAGGCATGCTTACTTAATTCTGTTCTTTCTTATCTGTATTGTCTTAGGACCTTGCGATACCAATCCTTGTATGAACAGCGGGACTTGCAGAGTGAATACAACAGCAGTCATTGGCTATACTTGTACATGTGTTCAAGGTTACACTGGACCTCAGTGTCAAACCATAGGTAAAATACCTCAGATATCTGCAATCTTTCCAATCTCTAATTTTATTTTTGCCTTTGTTGTAATAAGTATTATATTAAGAACCATTTATGAAGATTTAACCCTTGGTGGACTTGGGACATATATTGTTATTTTAATCATTACTTTAGTATCCTGTTTGGGGGGGGGGGAGAAATTTAAGAAAAAATGCCCCCCCCCCCCCCCCTCCAAATCTGATTTACTTGAAAGGACAAATTATTATTATATAAGAGAGCTAATCCATTTGTCAATTTTCTTCTGTGGGGGAGAGGGCCTTTCCCCTAATTCCCAAACCTGAGCCTCATGCTCCGTCCAAGGATGCACTTTAGATATTCATTTTAGATACCTATAACCACCTGGAATCATTCTTATTTCATCATCTTGTAGTACATTGTGAACTGGGCAACGAGTGTACAAATGGTGCAACTTGTATGAACACACTAATGAGCCAACGAGGCTACACGTGCACATGTGCAGAAGGTTTCGCAGGTGTTGACTGCGAAAATGGTAAGGGATCTGTGTGGTCATTAGATTCTCACTCACACTTGTTGGTACATAGGCTTTCCACTATCAGGCCAAAATGTGAGTCCACAAGTGTGATATTATCCATTGTCAGATTCTGTTAGTGATTGTAAGTGTTGATTGTTGCTCTTCTCACATGAACTACTCGTAAAATGTAGTCAGTTCACTAGGTTTATAGTAAATTTAGAGATAAAATGTTTTTACTTATTTGGGAAGAAAATGTGCCAAAATTGTAATGCACAAAATACTGTATTTTTGAAATAATTTGAATATTGTTTGGAAATTTAATGTTCCTTTCAAAGTCTATATTTTGTCCAAGAGTATATATATACCAGAATGTCACACTTGCAGTAAGATTTATGGAATTTTAAGTACTAAGACAATGATATATAATCCCAACATGCATGTATTGAATCTAAGAGTATGTGTAGTGATGCAACTATTCCACAGTTCTTGATTTGATTAATCTTTCTTCAGACTGTTCATCAGAATGCATGAATAATGGAGTTCGGAATCCCAGTTCTTGTCAATGTCAATGTGTCCAACCTTGGACTGGACATACATGCTCAGGTAAAGTAGAAAAATCAATCTGTCATGAGAGCAAAGGTGATCAATGTAATCAATATTCATGTCAAATAAATTCTTTCCAAATCAAGTTGCATATGTCAGTAATGGTGGGCAAACCATCAGGATGGGCATGAATGAAACGTGACATCTCCCATTTTCCAAAATGTGTGTTAAGGTTAAACATTTGGGGGATTCAGTTTTGATTTTTAATTAGTTATGAAAATATGATCTTTAAAATGATTTCATAATCTTGAGTTTAATGACAAATGTGCTTGGAATCTGTCTTAGTAAACAATCTTTCTGTTTTTGTTGCAGATTGTTCCTTGACTTGTCAGAATGGTGGGACTCTAAATAGTGAGAGGTGTGTGTGTATGTGCCCTCAGAGTTGGAACGACCAAGATTGCACAGGTGAAACAATTATTCAATAAATGTGACCTGGTACAACAAAATGGCCAGGAGACGAAATGACAATTTTCACTGGGAAATCCATTTTGGGACTATAGCATTTTTACATTTAAAAAGCCCTATTCTATTATATCCTTAAGTTTTAAAATTCAATTCAATTCAATTAAATTAGTTCAATTCAATTAAATTCAATTAAATTAGTTTTAAGAAGTGTTTGTTTTGAATCTCAGGTTGTTTTCAGCAATTTGCATTGATTGGTCCAAGTTTGCGGCTGTTGACTTGCACAATATGGCTCCATTCAGCAGACTGGTTTCCTGGGAGGTTTATCATTCTGTGTAATCTATACAAAGTCATACATTGATAATGTCAATTGTAGAGATGCATAATTGCTCCTTTCTTGTGCTTGATTATAGAGTGTCCACTCTCTATCTCCAGCTGTTTGAATGGAGGGACGTTTGATGGGGAATATTGTGAGTGCGCCTGTCCTCTGACTCACCATGGAGAAAACTGTGCAGGTAATGAAATCCAGCCCATGTATTTGATCAAAGAAAGCAATTTCTTTAGTAACATTGTGGCCGCGACAGTCATTTTTTCTCAACAAGCAATAAATGACTACAAACACAATTCTGATTGAGTCTTGGGTGTTGATTTTTTTTCAGTGGAGAATATTTGTTTAACTGGTGACAATTGCTCGGATAGTTCAACTGGACAATACTGTGTACCAGCTTCTAATGAGGATGGCTATACTTGCGAGTGTCGTTTATTTGATGGATTTTTCATGGAGTCTGGTGAATGTCAAAGTAAGTATGAATTTCACATACTACATTTTACTTTTACTTTGTTTACTTATGTTACCCATTAATGGCATCAACCTTGTGTTACATCACACTGAGGTTAGCCTGATTGTTGTCAGTTATTTATATTCCAGATTGTGAATGTGAAAAACTAATCTAAACAACTTCCCCTTTTAAAGAGTCATTTTCTTGCAGTACACTTTTTTTTATAAATTATATTCTTTCAACGGTATCTATTTTAAAGAAAAAAAGTACCTTAAAGCACAATTATTTAACACAACAATTGTAGTCAGAAGAGATTTTTTCCCTTCCTGACATAGTGTGAGGGAAAAAACACATTTTTTCTAGTTTAAAGCATCCCCAATGCGAAATTCCATCTTCACATAGAACATTTGTAATGCTGAGCCAATTATGTTATTGTTTAAAAAAAAATGTTTTAAATTTATTTCATTGTTTTGAAAACAAATTTAATACCAATACCTGACGTACTAGGTAAAACAAGCAAGGTTTATGGTCGTAATGTCAATTTGTCTGTATTTTCTAGACCGTGGTCCACAGTCAATTACTGCTAGGCTAACAGCTTCAGCTGAGCAGTACATAAAGATCTATAGGAATCCATGGGCCTCTGCATCTAAAGCCAAATGTGCCATTTTTGAACGGCTGGTAGGTTGAGTGATTTCGTACTTTTTATATGAAATGAATAACAGAAAGTGCAAGCCAATAAATACCTTTGTGGACATTTTACCCTGAAGGTAGAATTCACACAAGCATTTTTTGTTCTGTGTCTGTAGGTCTGAAAATGGGTAAAGTTCTCTGGAATGTGTTGCAGAATTATCTTTTATTTAGATCTGGGCCAAGGAAAACAGTTAAAGTGGTGGGGTTGGCAATTCAAAATGCTGCCAATTCTACCACCTTTTATTGTAACCCTTTACCTAAAGTGGCTTTTAGCCTTGTGTTGAGTGATGTCAATTACAAAAACAATTGAGTACAAACTGAGAACTAAATCCACCTGTTGACTCTAACGCCACTTATGGAGCCAGAAAATATGAGCCTGTTATACTATAAGCAAATAATTAATCTTCTATTACTACCATCAACAGACCACTCTTACTATTGCCAAAAATTGTGGTAAATGCAAGCATGTTTTACTTAATTTTAAGCAGAAAATCCAGGCTTGAATGTGTTTATACTTTGCTTATAATAGGATCGATCGGCACAAATACCAACCTCAGCATTAGGATCCAACAACCTTATTCAAACTATTACAATATATGTGTCATTTTGTGTCTTTTCTGAAGCTGGCATCAGTGTTATGATCGGTTAGTGTAGATTGGAATACTGTCCGTCTAGTATGAATTCATTGAGGTTTTGTCAGTTCTTGAGATGACTGACGGAAGATGATTGGAATTCTTACTAATTTGACCTCATTGATGTTTTTGTCAGGTCATGAGACGACTGATGGAAGATTCATTCACTGACCATCTGGTGTCGGCACACTGTACGTCCCTCCTGCCTGGAAGTGTGGTGTTTTCCATAGTGTTGCTTTACCCATCTGTTCCACCACGAGTTGCTGTCTTGAGAGTTTTGTCCAACACCATTGAACTGACTGATGGCATTACGACAATACCACTCGACTCCTCATTTGTAACAGTGCAAGGTAATAAACCAATCCAAGCCCCACCCTTGACACATGTTGACCAATCACAGCTGTGACTGTAATGGTTAAATATTAACGGAATTGGTTAATATTTTTGCTCAAAAGTGATAATTTAGTTCTTTAGTGTATTTTGTAATAGCAGAAAGGCTCGAATTTGATTTTCTTAAATGTTGCTTTCCTCTGTACAAAAATCAGATGCAACAACAGACTGTCCGTCTACCTATTGTGGAACTAATGGAAACTGTATGAAGTTTGGGTACTACCCATCTGAATTCACCTTCAACTGCAGGTAAATATACATAAATTCCATTATACACTTGTCCTCCTACAGTGTGCAGGCATGCAACTTTTCCTGCGGATCTGCGGATTTCTGCGTTTTAAAAAAATCCGACCGTGAAAAGAAATCTGCGCTTCAGCTCGTTTCCCACTGTGCCGACCGCGGAATCGTCCACCAACATGACCAATATTGCTAGCGCACATCGTCTGGCTCCGTATTTTGTATACATACATTACATAGAAAGGTGCAGCTAGACACAGACTCCGTACACATTCTGTCGCGTACATGTATAGTCTTGCCGTTGTATGAACTAGTCGCTATAGCACCCTCAATCGACTATAGACTGATAGTCTGGTTCCGCATCTTTTTTCTCGCGTCAATGAATACAATACAATACATCGGGATACGGACACTATACCTACATGTACATGTTTGCACGACGTCGTAAGACATGTAAGAGCTTCACGCTAGCGCTACGCGCTCGCATTTTATTTTCCGTGTTTTGGAAATTGAAGAGTTGCATGCATGAGTGTGTGGTCCTAGCCAAGTACCACCTGGTCTTAGACATTGCAATGTTTCCTAGATAAATCTATCACTACGTGGTTTGACATTTCTGAAGATCCAGTGATGTGATGTACAGGCCTCTGTGATGTTAAATTTCTGAACTAGTAACGGAAGTTCACAAATGTCTGTTCGTTTCTTATCTAAGTTGCCAGACTGGATTTACTGGTGAGCGTTGTGATACTATCATCCCACACTATGAAAATCTTTGCCGTGAAAATCCGTTTTGCCGTGAAATAAAATTTCACGGCAATTTCACGGCGAGAGAACACCATGAAAACGCCGTGAAATACTCTCGGGATTTTATCGCCATGAAAACGCCGTGAAAACGCCGTGATTTTTTGCGGGCAGTTTCTGCCCAGCTCATTAACTTGCTCTATTGTTCACTCTTTTGTATCGTGTGATTATCAACCATCAATAAATTGTAATGTAACTGTCGAAGCTGGCAGAAGTTGCGTGGTTTATTGACAGTTAAACATGACGGCAGGCTAGGTATGGCGGCCAAGCGTTCGACGTCCAGTTTACCATCGATGCCTTCGTAACTAGTCAAGGGCCCCCTCGTAGAAATAATAACAAACCCGTAATAAATATTGTATTGGGGAATTCGATATATACCGAAGAATATCGCGATATGTTGCTTTTTGCAGCGTTTAAGATTTCTCTAGGCCTAACTTGCCCCTAACGTCAGAACGTTAAGCATGGTGCAAGTGTGGGTTAGTCTAGATTACCTTACCCGAAGTTCCAGCTATTTCAAATAAAGTTGACGACAGAATAATACATAACGTATGATGTACCATGGAGGAATAAATAATACATTAAATGTGTCGTTTCTTTGATCGTTTTCTAAACCCCGACAAAACTTATCCGTCATATCTCCGGAGTAGAGTCCGCACCACGCACGTGCGTGCATGCATACGGGATTCCATTGTTGGTGTAGTCTTGGTCAAGTGCAAACAACCGCACTGAATGCTACCGTATTATTCCCAATGTACAATGTACGTACACGCAGCTAACGTATTCCGAACTCCGCCTTAAAAAAAGGCTACTAAGACCTGAGGGGGTTACAGCAATTGTTCAATAAGGGTACCCCCTAAAGCGCATCTGCGCGTGCGCGATGCTTTGTTGCTAGCCTTGGTCAAGAGCAAGCAGCCGCACTGAATGCCATCGTCTTATTCCCAGTGTACAATGCACGCACATGCAGCTAATGCGCAGAGAAATTCATCTTGAGAAAAGACAAAACCGGGCGCTTCGCACAGCCAAAATTACTAGGTAGGCCTACGTAAAATTACCATGGACTTTTTTTCTCCGGAATTCGACGCGGGAAATTCTTAAGATAATCATTTTTTCTATTTTTTTTTATTCGTAGGAAATTCCAGACAGGGTCGGCGGGATAAAAAAAAAATAAAAAATCGGTCGGGAGCCAAAAATAGGGTGGGTCGGAAATGAGAACCATAGAATTTAAAACAGGGACGCCCTTATCGTTGTAAGGTTTATAATGATGTACGGTAATTTTCCCAAAAGACTTTGTCCATTGAAAGCATACGTGGGTTTATTCTTGATTTTATGTTTCAATTTCAATCATAAATGTACCGGTACCGCTATGGTTTCCAGATAATTTTATTTTTTGTGTTTTGCGTTGTTGGATGGCAAAAAAAAACAGAGAAAAACGGGGCCCGTTTTTAACCTTTATAGTCAAGGCGCGCGTAGCTACCTGGACGCGTGATGCGTCCCGAATGCCAGCATGTCCGGGGCGCGCCACTCGTCTGGGTAGCGCGAGCCAATAAATTCGGAACAAAATGTGGGCCTACATGTGCGGACAAAACAAACGCGGAGTCTTATAACAAAAACATACCGGGAAAACGAAAAGCACGGAAAACAGCGAAAAATTCACAAGCCTGATTATTATAGTCGGATTTCACAAAATCCGTGTTTTAAAACCCAAATCCTTACTTCCGTATTCCTTATTTCTCATGAATTTCAGTACGAAATACGGAAAATCCGTACTGGTTGGCAGCTCTGAATTGTGCATTTTGCATCAAAACAGAACTAGCCTGGAGCCGGCCTAAGCCAGCTCATTTGGAAAATTAAAAGTGCCTGTAGAATCAGAAAAAGGCAACTCGGGCCGGGAGGCGAATTTTTTTCTACCAAGCGACATCCGAATGTGGTTAATGCTATGACGCATATGTCCTATGAGATTTCGGACTTTACTTCCCTTTTAAAAAAATCCTCCGGAGCCACGAATTAGAAAAGAAAAACAAATTCGAACGTAATGAAATTTCGGACTTTATTTCCCTTTAAAAAGAACCTCCAAAGCTCAATCTCCTATACCCACCCCACAGTCGAACACCGTATCCACTGAACCATCGGAATGCTCGGTAGACAATGATAATTTATGGCATTATATACCCAGCCCTAGGTCGATCCTATGCATCCATAACGTTTGGGGAAAAAAATAATTCGCGGCTGGGCCGCGCCGGGAGCGAGCAGAGACACCACCCAGACAATCCAGCCAAACTCAACGCTGAGTGATGTGATTGGTTTAGCATGACTAGGGAAAATAGTTTCGACCAATCAAAGCACTCAGCGCAGAGGTGGAGCCGATCGTTGCGCGTTACGGAGTTCATGATTGGTCAGTCCGATCATTCACGACTGCATGCATGTAACTTTCAACGTGCTCGAGGTGTTCGTCCATTACAACTACGCGTAGCTAGTAGCAAGACGCCCATTTCGGACACGGCCTAAGAAGTCATTGGTTTTTGTATACAAATCAGGAAATGGTGAGAAATAAATTACATTTTACAACTGCAATGAAAGAAACGCTAACATTTTAAGAAAGAACAAAAATGGACTGCTCCGTGAAGCCGGCCGTTGGCCTTCAAATTAGTAGTTTTTTGTGGCATTTATTAATGTAGATCATTCCTTCATCCCTCCATCGATTTACGAGGAGTAGGCTAAATCTATTCTACGCGCGATAGGCCTAAGGTCCCCTGTTTTATTAAAATCGTTGCAAAAAATAAAAAAAACACCAGCAAGCACAACAGTAAAGTACACACTGCGTGTATCACAACTCTCTCCCAACAAACCGTGACCACCTGTCCGTTTTATACCTGCGAGATAGTCCCAGTAACTAGGACCCTTCATATCGCCTTTTTTAACATTTGGACATGAACGCGATATGAAGGGTCCTAGTTACTGGGACTACCTGCGAGATTGATGTTCGTGCATAACATATTCGCATGAGCCATGAGTCGATCGTCTTATGAATGCGGATCAGACCACTGTACTCGCAACCACAAACATATAAAATTAGGAGAGTTCCCTGTTATGCCGGGCCGTTATGTTTGCACCCGCAGTAAATCTAATCTGTTCTTTTGTCAGTTGAAGAATGGTTTACCGTTATGCATAACAAAGGAATGCAGCCTGCCGGGTTCGCCGTGAATTTGCCGTGAATTTGCCGTGAACATAATTGCCAATATTTGCTGGAAATAAACGCCGTGAAATTGCCGTGAATTTTTATTTCACGGCAAAAGACGGATTTTCAGGGCATTTTCACGGCAAAGATTTTCATAGTGCCAGTACCCACCACTGATGAACAAACTACAACACAGACACCAGGCCCTGAAGGTAAAGATATTGGAGTATTCCCCTCCCTCTCCCAACCAGCCGAACATTGGCTGAATTTCAGGACAGCACACATGAATTGGAAAAGCAGCAAAACGAAGATACTGCACAACACTGTGTACCTGGATATTTGGATACATTATCCACCAATGCTCAGACTGTTCCTGCTCAAAATGACATAAAAACATCATCAGTATTCATGAAACAACGTCCAGTTTTTGACAGCCATATCACTGTAGGCAATCAATTACAATAAACTGAGCCGGTTAAGTCCCAAGCACATATTCATGGAGCTGCTTAACCCAATGCAATAGAAACGTTTTTCACTTGTCATCATCATGGACCACATATGTGACCCGCTCTGGAAAAAGGTATATTATGTCGCAAAATATGAAAAATGAGTTCCATGCATGTTTGGAAAGCCCGCAATGTAAGCTTTCATTTGGTACATGACGGAGCTCCAAAGCCCTTTCCGTTCTGGAGATATCGCGTTTTTGCATATTAATTAGTTCTATGGAGTTCAAATGACACAACAGAGAAAACAGGCTTTGAAATAGCTAGTTCTAATAAAATGCAATGGAACAATGCACTCTAAAAAGGTTATTTTTTCACTTTATTCACTGAAATCAACATTGTTGTGCACCAAACCTGAAACTTTAGATATTTAAGATGTCATTAAAGACCAAAACAAAAAATATATTTTGACGAAAATTTTTACCCTCTCAACGTTGAAAGGGCCATTACACGTAAATGCATAGCGCGACTTATATCACCTTTTTTTGGAGCGGGTCACATATGTGATGAAGTACACATGCTGCGATACATGTACAGAGATCATTCCAAAGCGGTCCACACATGGTGATTTTGTTTTCACACTATCTTGTAACGTTAATGAAAAGGTTTATAGCCTTGCAAATTGTTGAGCTGAGAAACAGTCACAAACAGTATACTTCACATGACATTTTGGCTGGTGACCAATTTTGTTGCTAAGCACAATGTTACTGGGCTCATTGTAGGTAGTGACCCCAGGTTTGTTAGATTGCTGCATGGAGATCAGGGCCCATATTCATAAAAGCCTGCTAACTTAGCAGTCAACTAGGCCTCAGCAGCCTGCTATATAAATCCGTAGTTTCCTGCTCCGTGGTTACCAACTAATTTTGTATTCATAAAACCTTGCTAAGAATGTTGCCAGCTAGTTGGTAGCTAGATATTTCTAGCACGCAGCTAGGACATTAGGCAGTTCGTCAAACCATAAAACAGGAGAATGTGAATTTGCATTTCAATAGGGTATGGGGTTGTTTTGGACTGGCAAGGCCAAGATGGGTCAAATGACTTTTTAAGAACAGCAGTAAATCTGTACATGAGGCCTATGTGTGCATTGAAATCTCCACAAGCATGGCGCTCGCAAACCCTGTCGTGCTAGGTGAAAGTAAAACATGGTAAAGGGAAGAAACCTAAAGCCAACTTTTATATAGTGATGAAGAAAACTTATTTCTAGCGAAAAGGTTTGATGAATTGAAAGACGTTCTTGAGTTCTTGAGAGTAAGCACAAAGACGTCAACACCAATCGCAAGAAGAAAGATGCTTGGGAAGTTATCCTTACCCAGCATAGGGCCAGATTTCCCACAACCAACCGAACATTGGGAGACCTAAAACATACTGTCCAAACTCAAATCTGAATCCAAGGATCGCGTTGTCCACTGTAAAAAGTATACGTCTTGCCATGTTCGCTGCTCGATGTGTAAACCACAAATGATTTAGTTGCCAACTAGTGACTTAGAGACACCCCAGATCAACTCTAACGTTAGCAGCCAACTTAGCAAGCAACTAAGCTTAGCAAACTTTTATGAATATCACTTAGCTTCCATCTATGCTTAGCTGCCAACTAGGGGCCACTTTAGTTGCCAACTAGGCTTAGCAGGCTTTTATGAAAATGGGCCCTGGTCTCTAGTGTCTTGTACCGTGATCACTTAGGAATCTACATAAGGATATACTTGAATTTGTGAGGTAATATCAACCCATTCTCTCCCAGTCTATTTATCCATTTATTCTGTCTTTTATTTCAGATGGTATATCAACCCTAGCAACTGTCCTCATTGTTGTTGGATGCATTGTGCTCCTTCTGCTGGTAGTTGGCTTGTCGGTGTGCTGCTGCCTCCTGATACGACATCGCTATGAGACGGGCATTGCTTACCGTCAACGCCGGAGGAAACCGATTTCTTCCAGTGACAATCATGGTTTATCCGAGTTCGTTGCTCCTAGTCGGTACTCGGATGATGCGAATGGCTTGTCTGAATTTGGAGATGAGGAGATAAGAATGAACCATCTGATGCATGTCATGAGACATTCACCATACTTACGTCAGGTAAGACCTAAGTACTATTCAAATGTGACCCCAAACTAGTCTGAAGAAGGTAACTTTGATTTAGGAAATATAGCAAACAAGCTTAGTTTTAGTACTTCAGTCTCATCCAGAGTATAGTGTCGTGTGTAACAAACTATTTGATGAATGTGGACTTTACAAAGTGGTGGACTTCGTGTGCTACAATTTGAGGAATAATAGCTGTTCCTAGTGACTTGGCCTGGCTTAGGGATAGTTTTAGTCCCATTACATCATGAAATATTGAATGTATAACTGTTTACTAATTGCTGTATTTGTGTCCTGGACAGGGTTTGCCGGGCCGACAGGATTTCATTCGTCCATATGTGGTTTCAGGAATGGAAGGACTGTATGATGATGGTAACAGGGTGAGTTCACATTGAGATATCACATCATTCAGTTCACATATTTATTTAATAGCTACTCACTAACAAACACTGAACATAATCAGGTAAGGATGAATGGAAAATAAAATAAAACAGAAAACTTGAAAGTTTGTATAAAAATATATCTACAGCAATTGTGTAAGGAAAGCATGAATTATATATTGTAACTTCAGTTAATGTTGTTAATTGATGTGGTTGTTATTTAATTGTTTATTGTGCAGGTTAACGAGAATGCTGCAGGCCGTGTGGTTTACAACCCATCAATCTACCACTAGATGAAGCTGCCAGACTCAACAAATATGTAGTATGTGTGCAATTTTATTGGCAATTTATTTTTTTAAATATTATTTTTATATAAATTGGTTTAAGGACTATGTAATGATATACTCTCAAATTATTTGAATATTATTTATATACTCAGATTTTTATATGAAAAAGGTCCAGGAGTACATCTTAGCATTTTTGGTGACTTTGGAACAAAATGCATATTTTCAAAACATCCCTAGATAGGATTTTTAAACCAAAAAAGAATATGGCAACTCAATTTTACTGAGTTTAGCCCATGAAATCAGTTTCTAAATAGACCCCAAAAATTGGTTTTTTGTTTTTGTAGAAAACCCAAGGGTTATCATTCGTTCAGTGAAAACGTTTGAAATCCCTAAAAAGAATTTTTGAAAATAGAAAATAGGATGGAAAGGGAAACTAATGATTAACAAAGTGTATATATTAATCATGCATTTTATAGCTTTATAAGTTAGTAATGTTGTCTTATTTAACTATTTCTTTTGTTTCTAGGATAGTTGAACTCATTGATATTTCTCTTTTAAACGTAGATGTATATTGTGTATTTATAATTTTTACAAATCTACCTCACTACACAACATTGTACTTTGCCTTTATTCTGTCTTCATGCAACCTTCACTCATAACGCTGTAGCAATAGTAATGGTCACCAGAATATCTCTTTACAAAACACATAGAAAAGAAAACGCACTAGAACAGAACTGCTAGAGGGGCGCTAGGTATTTACATCCCAATGTTGTGTGTGACACCGATTAATCTACATCAAATGTTACTTAGTTCACGTGTATTTGTGGCTGAATTTGGAGATGCTCTACTTGGACAATAGTTGAAGGTTTGTGGTAACACCATGTGGAAATTGAGTGTTAGTTGGTTTTAAGAAGAACTGCAGCTCAATATTTCAAACCGTGTGCTCTGCTCATCATCAGGAGAATGTTGGATACCCAGAGGGGATTAGTGCAATGAGCCTGGATAACAGGATGTTAGAAGTTTGCATTAGAAATGTGAAGTCAGGAACTTGAGACACAAGCTGGAGTCTGAGTCTGTAACCATGAAGGAAGAAAACTTCATCCATGTTATAGGAGATACCTAAGCTGACTAGGGGGAAATGAATTAATATGAGAGCCTCCTTGGGTATAGGCAACCACTTCACTTGGAATCTGGCAGTCTCTTGATGATGAACAGAGCATACCATTTTAAATGTTGTCACCAGTTCATCGCAGAACAACAAACGCTCACAAAAGGGATTCAATTTTAACCCAACTATGCAAACCTTCAAAAACTTGGATGAAATCTGTTTTTGAATTCATTTTTCAATAATCAATTAGTCAACCTCCATAAGTCAACTTCCAAAATACAAAAACGGCAATATCATTTTCAAAGAGGTTTGTCTTTGTCATTGCATTTTTGGAGCATATAATTGGAATGAGGTTCCTCCAAATAAGAACTCCATTTTCAACAGAAATTGGCCTTTGAACATTTCTGTACTATATTTCAGTACTTACGATTGCATGTAGGCAATATATTTTTAGTTACAAGATTAATTTTTACCATTGTACTCATTAATATTTGTTTTTTTAATTCAATGAACATTTAATTACTCTAATATTACATCTTAATGATCCATTTCTGTGTATTTGCCAGTTGTATTTTACAAGACCAAAAAGTGGCCCAAAGAAATTTTCCATCTGAAAATGGGGTGTGGGAGTGTTATGACATTGAGGGCACCATTAAATTGTTGACATATTTTGAATACTTACTTTCAGACGTGTACTTTTCTTAATACTGAAATGCAATTTCGGTGACGACGATACGAATTTGCCGACAAAATCAAGTAATAACGGGGGTGTCTATCCACACCCGTATAATGATTGAACACCAGTTTTGTTATACAATGTAAGTTTTCTTGTAAAGTACGTCATAATCACAAAATCCTGATTTTTATGTTAAATTAAATAATTTTGCTGCAATAGTTTTTAGCTTGTGAATTGTGAATTATCACATATGAAAATATACCAGTTTTAAAAAACTTCATTTATTCGTCAAAAATGGGGAAAATCATAAGGGTTACCCCTTGCCATTTTTGTCAATTTTGGACCAAAAACGACATTTTCTAAATATGCCTGAAATTGATTCTAAAGACATTTAAGAGTGCCAAAATCCCTTTTGGGAAGTAATCAAGGCATATGCGATGAAAATATACCAGTTTTGAAAAACTTCATTTTTTTGTCAAAAATTGGGAAAATCATAAGGGTTACCCCTTGCCATTTTTGTCAATTTTGGACCAAAAACGACATTTTCTAAATATGCCTGAAATTGATTCTAAAGACATTTAAGAGTGCCAAAATCCTTTTTGGGGAGTAACTAAGGCATATTGCGATGAAAATATAACAATTTTGAAAAACTTCATTTATTCGTCAAAAATGGGGAAAATCATAAGGGTTACCCCTGGCCATTTTTGTCAATTTTGGACCAAAAACGACATTTTCTAAATATGCCTGAAATTGATTCTAAAGACATTTAAGAGTGCCAAAATCCTTTTTGGGGAGTAACTAAGGCATATTGCGATGAAAATATAACAATTTTGAAAAACTTCATTTATTCGTCAAAAATGGGGAAAATCATAAGGGTTACCCCTGGCCATTTTTGTCAATTTTGGACCAAAAACGACATTTTCTAAATATGCCTGAAATTGATTCTAAAGACATTTAAGAGTGCCAAAATCCTTTTTGGGGAGTAACTAAGGCATATTGCGATGAAAATATACCAGTTTTGAAAAACTTCATGTATTGGTAAAAAATGGGGAAAATCATAAGGGTTCCCTTGCCATTTTTGTCAATTTTGGACCAAAAACGAAATTTTTCTGAATATGCCTGAAATTGATTCTAAAGACATTTAAGAGTGCCAAAATCCTTTTTGGGGAGTAACTAAGGCATATTGCGATGAAAATATACCAATTTTGAAAAACTTCATTTATTGGTCAAAAATGGGGAAAATCATAAGGGTTACCCCTTGCCATTTTTGTCAATTTTGGACCAAAAACGACATTTTCTAAATATGCCTGAAATTGATTCTAAAGACATTTAAGAGTGCCAAAATCCTTTTTGGGGAGTAACTAAGGCATATTGCGATGAAAATATACCAGTTTTGAAAAACTTCATTTATTGGTAAAAAATGGGGAAAATCATAAGGGTTACCCCTTGCCATTTTTGTCAATTTTGGACCAAAAACGACATTTCCTAAATATGCCTGAAATTAATTCTAAAGACATTTAAGAGTGCCAAAATCCTTTTTGGGGAGTAACTAAGGCATATTGCGATGAAAATATACCAGTTTTGAAAAACTTCATTTATTCGTCAAAAATAGGGAAAATCATAAGGGTTAGGACATTTTTGTCAATTTTGGACTAAAAACGAAATTTTTCTGAATATGCCTGAAATTGATTCTAAAGACATTTAAGAGTGCCAAAATCCTTTTTGGGGAGTAACTAAGGCATATTACGATGAAAATATAACAATTTTGAAAAACTTCATTTATTCGTCAAAAATGGGGAAAATCATAAGGGTTACCCCTTGCCATATTTGTCAATTTTGGACCAAAAACGACATTTTCTAAATATGCCTGAAATTGATTCTAAAGACATTTAAGAGTGCCAAAATCCTTTTTGAGGAGTAACTAAGGCATATTGCGATGAAAATATACCAGTTTTGAAAAACTTCATTTATTGGTAAAAAATGGGGAAAATCATAAGGGTTACCCCTTGCCATTTTTGTCAATTTTGGACCAAAAACGACATTTCCTAAATATGCCTGAAATTAATTCTAAAGACATTTAAGAGTGCCAAAATCCTTTTTGGGGAGTAACTAAGGCATATTGCGATGAAAATATACCAATTTTGAAAAACTTCATTTATTCGTCAAAAATGGGGAAAATCATAAGGGTTACCCCTTGCCATTTTTGTAAATTTTGGACCAAAAACGACATTTTCTAAATACGCCTGAAAATGATTATGAGGGTGCCAAAATCCCTTTTAGGGAGTAACTAAGCCATATGCGATGAAAATATACCAGTTTTGAAAAACCATTTTTGTCAATTTTGGACTGTATTTTACCAAGATATAAGCAAATAATTTGTGTCTCAACTTTAACATTTTTACTGTTTTTGCATCAAAGTGGCTGGGAAAAAACTTTATAGTAATAGTATAGATTCACTAAATAAATGCTCCACCACAATTCACAAAATAATACATGATCATATTTATTTGAAAGTAATTACTTTGGTAGAAAATAATGCTCAACCAAGAGATATATACAGAAAGTAATAAAGATAAACACCAAGTACAGAAATTTTTGGCTTCATTTCAGCACCAAATTCCATCAACATTGGTCCATCAACGTCATGTACTAAAGTAATGTTGCACTTCACAGGCATAGAGGCATGCGATGCAGCACTTGGGAAAACTTTAAACCTCAATGATGCCTGTACATTAGCTGATGGCTTTTCTCAAAAATTAAATAATGCCTGTCTGTAAAGTTTATAATGTTTAGCTTCCCACGACCAATAAAAAATAAAGATGTCCAATACCCTTACAAAAACTCCTCTGCCTTAAATTTATAAATAAGATTTCACACAAAAAATGAAGTTTATCATTTTAAATCAAAAAATTATAAAGGTTTTCAATCCCAACTTAAATCACTAAATACAACTGGAGAGGGACTCCTTTCACGGAGTGCGACACAAACTGTGCCATCCTCAGCAACTCCCGAACTGTTTTGTTTTTTTTAAAGTAAAGTTCAAGCTGATCAAAGACTCCAAATTGGTTTTGGTTAGATTTAGCACCATCAGTCAAAATGGTTTCCACAAGAAACAGATTTCCAGACATTTAACACTAAATTAAACGCTCTGGAATCACCAACCAACGGTTCTTGTACTTTGTAGCAAGTTAGGGAAGCAAACCAAAAAGATTTGACGTCGAGAAAACTCTTAATTTGTGAATGCAATCCGGCAGCGAGTCAGTTCACGACACGCACAATTGTTGTTTAACCAAAGATTGTAACCCTTCTACGATCTTTGGTTTGGTTTAAACAACACACGTGCACGATGACATCCCACATAAAGGCGCGTGTGTGTACGTATTCAAATTTTGTGATAAAAAAAACGCGCCCTGAGCAAAGCCCGCCCTCAGGTGGCCATTACTGGTCAGGTCCCGTTCAACGACAAAATAACTGGACCAGATTATTACAAGCTTTAGGCCTAATATAGTAATACTAATAATAGAGCATGAGGCCCCCTAAAATTAATACATGTTTGGTCAAGCAATGAGCGTTTTTCGGTCTATCATGAGAGCAATACGTGTCAGTCAATTCGGTGCTCCCGAAGTCTTGAAACTGGAGACAGATGTGCCTATTCCCAAACCAGCAGCCGGTCAGGTAGGGAAATAGTATAGTATAACCATGGTATAACTTGAAAATTTTAGCTCAAGTCAAGGCTCATGATGACGTGCGAGATTCGCCGGAGAGATGGAATTTTCAAGCTAGGGCCAACCAATGTGGGTCAGGGATCGAGGTGGGGGCGGGCATTGATCAGTCTGAGAATGTTAACGTTAGAACTTACTTTTTTATTTATAACTGATTAGGCGAAATGAAAAAAATAAAAAACGGGTTTCGCGTCCCCACCCGCTTCCTGTTTGGAGGCCGCCTGGTTTGTTTTTTTATTTTTACCACAGAAAAATTATGTATAAAAAAAAAAAAAAAAAATGTCAACCAGTCAATCGGAAAATGAATACTTGCGAGTCGGAAGTTTTTTGTTTGTGTTTTTTGCTGATACGGTGCTACAGACATACTAAAAAACACTTTGAATATGTTCAGTTCTCTTGTCCAACATGTCTCTTTAATTTTGAATGCATCTTTGAACAGGGAGAATTTCTTTTAAACGACGGCCATCTTAAAAAATAAAAAGCCCCTCTTCCTCCTTTTTTTGGAAAACCCGGACGTGAAACATGTTTTTTCTTTTACTCGGCCTGATTAAAATAAATTTCTTCAGTATATTTTAAAGATTGAATGAAGAAAAAAGTACTTGGATTGCAATATTCCTCCACAGTAGTTTTCACAGTTTACAAAATCGGAATGAAAAACTAAGTCACAACATTGCAATCATATTGTCACCGAGATCACAGATTTAGGCCTATATCATGTGTGTGGCACTTGAAGGCTCTCAGAAGTAAACAGTGATGGCATCATTAATGCATATTTATTGCAGGTGTTGATCAAGGTAGAAGCTGCAGGTGTGAACCCAGTCGAGACGTACCTCCGAGCTGGTGTGTACGCCAAACTGCCTCCTCTACCTTGGACCCCTGGGAATGATAGTGCCGGGACGGTGGAGGAAGTGGGTTCAGGGGTCACCAACATCAAGGTCATAGTTCAAAAGGTTTTATTGAAATTTTCATGTATGTGAACTACGGCATTTTATTTTAAAATGATTCCAGTTTTATTTCAAACTTGTGAATAGGTTGGCGACCGAGTTTTCACAAAGAGTACAGTGACAGGGTCCTATGCTGAATACACTGTAGCTGAAGGATCTTGGGTATTTGGTCTGGATGACAAGCTAGACTTCAAGCAGGGAGCAGCATTGGGTATTCCTTACTTCACTGCCTACAGGGCTCTTATACACCGTGCCCATGCACAGGCTGGCATGACGGTGTTGGTACATGGCGCTAGTGGAGCGGTAAGCTTGTTTGAACCACATTTCCTATCACATACAATTTAATGAGAAAATAAAAATTGAAATGATGGAAATTGGAAGTTTAACGTGAACAAAATTATGAGGTTGATAAATTATAAAACAAATTGTATTTAGTTTTCCTCACAGAAGAGTGAAGAGATTAATTTGAATGCAATGTCTTTTTTATCTTAGATCAAAGTTAACAAAGTCAATTTGCAGCCAAAGTTTTTGTTAATCATACTGACATACTGCAACTAACTTGTGCATTGTGGGGGTGGGGAGTCAGTTGATGTGGCGGGGGCAATCAACCTCACAAATTTTAGCTACAAGTTATTTGTCCTTTCCCTTGTGTTATATAAACCATTTTATCTTCAACCTTGAGACTTTGTCAAGGTTATGTGAACTTATTAGCTAATATACATGTAGATGGGATTTTTCGAACCGAAGTCTTGTTTTAATCTCTGAATTCAATTTGACTTAATACCCCTTCAAACTCTACAGGTTGGCATTGCATCGGTTCAGTTTGCTCGAGCCTATAGCATGACTGTCCTAGGTACGGCAGGATCTGAGCAAGGGATGAAACTAGTTGGTCAGATAGGCGCTCATCATGTCTTCAATCACAGGCAGCAGGGATATACAGATAAGATCATGGTGAGCATGGCAACCAAATAAGATGACACCGTCATTCAAAATTTGATTGATCTAAAACAGGGAACCTCCCTCAAATACTTGCCCGTATGTGAACAAGTTCTTTTCTATCATGTCCAGTGGCATCACCAGCTATAGGGGCCAATGTTGGGGGGGGGGGGGGGGAGGCAGTGCCAAGGATGCACCAATTTCAGGAGAGCACACTTCAGGGTGGAGTACAAGATCCTCAACTTTTTTGTCCATAACTGGAATCTCCAGTTTCTTAGGGAGGAGGCGAAGACATGTAGTCGGAGCACTGATCATGCCGACTATTGGAAGCTAGTGATCAGTGGATACAGGCCATATCATGAGATGAGTACAGGTATTTATTCTTAAAATAATGCCTTGTGGTGTTTGTTCACTAGGAAGCAACAGGTGGAAGAGGTGTAGATGTTGTGATTGAGATGCTGGCTAATATCAACTTGCAGAAGGATCTAGAAATGCTGGCTCCTGGTGGAACGGTGGCTGTAAGTTACAAATGAAGATCTTATGTTAACAGAAAAATTTTCAATGTCAAAAATAAAAATCACTGCCTGTGTACTTGACTGATCCAAGAAGCCCAGCCCTGTGGCGTACTGTCTGATCAAAGCCATGACTACTGGTTAACCCTGAGGCCTAACTCCCTAGGTGGTGTAAACAATGATATTGGCCGATTCAGGACCGTTATTAAGTCTGACTTTTCAACATGTATAGTCGTGGCTGCATTACCCAGTGTTTTTTCTGGGAGAGGGTGAGGGTGTCAACCTCCCCCATTGATGTCTGCTGTTGGTATCAAGCACAATTCTGTTATTGACTAGTTTGCTAGGAAACAGGATTTCATGTGATTGAAATAGTGAATTTTAAATACAGCCTTATTTTGATGGACAGGTCGTTGGGAATCGTGGTAACATTGAGATCAATCCTCGGCTGACCATGGGCAAAGAAACTTCCATTATTGGCGTCTTTGGTGGAAGAACAACAGAGGTTGGTAATCTTAAATGTAGTGTACATGATTGGTCATGGTTGCAACTTTCAGAAATGGGCGGATTTGAGGGTTAGTATTTTTGAGGAAATATTGTTCCAGCAGTTCCACTGACCTGTTCAATGTTTTTCGTTGTTGGATGGCGAGAAAAACGAGAGAAAAACGGCACTCGTTTTCAACTGTCGGGCAGGCGATAGCCTTTAGTCAAGGCGCGCGCCACTCGTGCCTCGACTAAAGGCTACAGTCGAGTTAGGTATTTCGGAATAATTCAGTAATAACCATTATATACGCATGTTTGCTTGCATAAGCTTCAGGTGTTCTGTTTGTGCAATATAGGGGCAAACCCCATTATATTGAATTTACATCATCCCAACGCAAATTCTATCTCATGAATCATTTGGTTGTGGTATCCGCCGCTATATCAGATTCGAACCAGCCAGCCAGCCAGCTGACTCAGACAAGCTTGGTGGTCAAGTGGTAAGACATCATCTGCACAAGACAGCAGGGGGTCCTGGGTTAGAGTCCCATACCGAGTGTTTTTTTTTTTTCAAATAATTTCTCGGGACAACACAGTGTTTATAAAATGCGTCGGTGAAGGAAAAAAAAAACATATATTGAATTGTGCAATATAGTTGATTTTGTAGAATGTTCCTGCATATGCATCACAACTCATATTCCGAGATATTTTTGCATTGACTTCCAACAATAAAGTAATTATTCATACCTTATTTTCTGTGTCTTAGTCTGATGCCAAGGAGACGGCTGCAGCTATTCTGGCTGGGATGGAGAGTGGGTGGCTCAAGCCGTACGTAGGCAAAGAATATCCACTCCAAGATGCTCCTATAGCACACAAGGATATCATCAAGACGACATCAGCTCAGGGAAGAATAGTACTCATCCCATGAAACCACCTCGGACAACATTACTGCACAGAAGAATTCTATTTGGTCGCTATGAAGAACCAAGCCAGTATGAATACAAGTCGATCTTGGAGCTGTAGGATACTTCTTTTTTTTTGACTGCCGTTGATTAATGAAAAATAGCAAAGAAAATATTCTTGTATTTTTACAAATCACGTCTATTCTGAAATATTTTGATCTAATACCATTCAAATATACAAAATTGTATACGTTTACTCAATTCTTTTATTGGTATATAATTTGCCATCAACCGTTTGGAATAATATACTTAAATTAATAAACTTAAAATTCTCAAACTTTTGAAGAAGCATGACATATTATACAACCACTGACAGAAATATTTGTGATGTCCCAAAAACTATTTATATTTGTTTTACAGTATTAATCATGGAAATTGTATACGTATAAAATGCAACATTGAGACCATTCTATTCTTGTTCTTTGCCCCCAAGTGGGATATGTCTGCCATCGGCAAATCATCTCATTTTTGTCACATGGAGCTGCAGATCACATAAGCAAATAAATTTGTTGAATGAAAATATTTCAATAGGTCTGCATTTCAAATGATTGTGTAATGCAAGTTGACGCTGGTTGGGCAGCTTCCACCAGTTGACTACATCATCTCAGCTTGCTATGTCTGGTACTGATGCAGTAGCCGGACTATTCCTTGTCTTTGCTCCACTAACTGACACTGAGCTGTTGGAAACGAGGAGAGTTTGTAGTCGGACAGTGTGACAAATATCAGACATGGACACGGTAACATATTGCTACATTTACAACTTGCTCCCGTTTGGCAGATTTTGTGTTTTTAGTGTTAGGTTTTGAAAATTCAAAAATAGTTGGGAAAAAAGACAAATCTATAATAAGGGGATAAAAGTGTGATGACCCGGTCTTTACCACGTCAATAATAACCGAGGAGGGGCGTGACCGCTGTTAATGGACCGAGCCGAAGGCGAGGTCCATTAACAGTGGTCACGACCGGGTCATCACATTTTTATCCCCATTTATAAATGCCTTCTTACGAAAAATGCAAAAACCTCCCGTTAAAAGGACAAAATGCGAAGCTTTTTCACCCCACTATTTCTCCAATTGGCTCAGTACAAAACACATGCGCGTGAAGGCGCTCCGCGCCTGTCTGTCGCGTGCGCGTACGCACACGCACGGGATGCAGCGTTTTATACACGTGGATTAGCGTGGTCTTACATTATGAAATTCAGTACATCTTGTGCGCGCACCTACTACGCTCTCCCTGTTGCGTATCGGCTGAGAACAGCTGGTTATGACGCACCGTGTTTAAACAACCGTTTAAACACACCCACGTGACAGGCTCTCGACCAATAGGGATAGTGAAACTCACTGAGGCATTTATGAATGCATCATTCAACTCCGTAAAGTAGAGCCCTATGAAATAAATACATGCAATACATGTCCAGGAATGGCAATTCAATAAAGAAATTCTTAGGATTTAAATGGCCAGCAGGGTCACCTGACTGGGTAGACAAGTTTATCCACTGCATTGGAGGTGCTTCATCTGTGGATGAAAATTATTGCGCGTTTTCTAAACCAAGATCAACCGTTGTTGTGGTGTAGCTTTATAATATATTCACAAGACACATGATTCTTTACATGCTGTTAACTGTGACATTCTGATTCCACAGCAACTGGAAGTAGTCTGGGTTAAAATGAGACCATCATTTTACCAAGGTCTATTTCTTGTGTAGTTTATTCTCAACCCAATTGATCCCCAGGATAATGCAGATCTTCTGATTTATCATTTGCAAGACAGAATTACTACTAGTCACCCGATGCTGGCATTGTACATGTCATTGCCAGTGAAAGGAATCACCTTGATGTAAGTCAACTCAACAGGTTCTTTTGTTCGGGGAGTTGATAGCTCACAAGGGGCTCATGCTATCCTGGATAAGATCATCACTAATATTCCTGGTCAGTAATCAAGGCTCCTCTTGGAAGTAGTGACCATTGCACAATTTTGTGGCATCGCAAAATGAAACAATCTTCTGTGCATGAATTTGGGCAATGGATTACACTGTATGGTCGGAGGTTTACTTTGCGTTAGGTACTCGGCAAAAATGTGACATTTTTACAGCACTTTGAGTAATGCAGTGAATGGGTACTTTCCAAAATCCAACAAATTACACATCAATGATAAACCATGGATGACTGGTGAAATCAAGTGTTTGATTATCGTAGACAGGTTATTTTCTCACAGGGCAATATCAGATGGAAATCAATAATAAGATTATTTGTCTTATTACCACTGCCAAGTCCAAAGGTTAAAAAATAAAAACCCGGCCACCTGGTAGCGTCGCATAAAACTGATGACATCTGGCACCACTTCCGATCCTACAATCATTCCTCCTGATGTTGATCATAATGATGATTTTGCCATTGCAAACAAACTCAACAATTGTTTTACTTCAGTTGCAAAGGATCTTGATCCTCTGGACTTAACATCATTACCTGCATATTTGCCATCTCCCGAACCTTGTCCTTCTGTATGGGAGGTTTACAGACAACTTAAACAAATTAGATGTCTAGGAAAGCAGGAGGGCCAGATGGAATCCCAGCACCGATCATCCACGAATTTGCATATGAATTAAGTAAACCCTTCTTAATTAATCTTACAAAGAAGGTGTGGTTCCAAATCAGTGGGGAAAAAGCAATTATTATTCCTTTGCCGAAGAATTCTCAATTTGGAACAAACTCTGCCCGGTGTCTACAATGTATAACTGAACATTTTTCCAAATTGGCTGAGCATTTTGTTCAGCGGATTACCTCATATCCACATGAATTCTGATCCTAACCAACAACTCTATCTGATCAAGCTTGTTAACAATTTATGCTCTCATGCACAATCTCCAAAAGTGACAGCAATTTGGTTGTTACAGATTTTAATGAGGCATTTGATCGTGTAGATCACAATGTTCTTATTAAGGATTTACTCCATTTGTGAACGCGTCCATCAGGAATCCCTTGCATATGCAGTTTTTTTTTACTGAGTTTTATGTCAATGATATGATTATTGTTGAAAATTGTATGAATAATGAACCGAGTGATAATTATCCAATCTGCTTTAGATGAATTTAGTGAATGGGCTGGGCTGTACAAAATAACACGAAAATTAATCCTGATGAATGTGCTAACATAAATGTGTGTTTTATGAAGAATACTCCTCAGTTTTTGCCCCTTCAGATTTTTGATACTGATCTTCAGATGGTTGACCATGTGAAAATTCATGATGTTTTTGGTTAGCTCAGTCCTGAAATGGGACAAACATATTGACCACATCTATCATAAGGCTAACGGTAAAATGTTTATGCTTAAGTTGTTGAAAAAATTTGATTTACCACTTTCAGACTTGCTAACAATATATAAAAGGTTACATTTGACGTCATTTATCGCCTCTGAAATCTGTCTTTCAATTTCTTTTCTTTATGCTTTTGAGCCATGTTTCGCACGTGATGAATTCATTACACCCGGAAAACATCATTCATTCCGCGCATGCTCGGTTGGTCAGCTGATCGATTACAGCCAATCGCGCTGCATGTTTAGGCCACGTAGGGACGATTGTTTACATAAAACAAAATCAAAGGCTTAGAAAGGGTCGATTTCATTGGCTTTTTTTGTATTCTTGGTAATCCGTTGCTTTTGACCAATCAGAGAGAACTTATCAAGATCTTTCTAAATACACAAAATGGCAACTTACAACTCGAAATAATGAAGGTAAAAACAGCTCTACTTCAATTTTGAAAACGGTGTTTTAATCAACGTTTTAATCGACTTACCTACCCACCAAGTTTCATGACGATCGGACTTATGATCATTTTTTATGTGTTTTACAAAATCATCATGACGTCACACATTTTTCACATTCATATGTATCTATCACCTAACCAGCCTATTACAAAAAGAATTTTGAAATTAGCATTTTCTGTTAATGAGATTTGGCTGAAAGGTTCAGAAACTTACAAATCATGTGATGTCATCATGACGTCACATAAATTTTCAGCTGTAACACATGCTGGCATACCTACATGGCAAGTTTGAACCTAATTGGGCCTAGGGTTCGAGATATGGTGCCTTAAAAAATGCACCTTTAAGATGACATCACGTGACACATGTCATCATCACAATGGCACTTGTGATGAGGGCTTGGTGTCAATCTGAGCAATGACAGTGTACAATTTTGAGAGTACAATGACATTCCTAGAAAATCAGCCGATGTCATTACGTCACCTCGGATTTTGCATGCAAGTGACAATATCTACCTACCCACCAATTTTCATGACGATCAGACCTACCCTGGTATATGTGACCCGCTCTGCAGAAAGGGCACTTATGTTGCAAAATTTGAAAATAGTGTTTTATATATTGCTGGAAAGGCCATTTTATAAGCTTTCATATGGTATATGTCTGAGGTCTCTAGCATTTTGCAATCACGAGATATTTGGAAATGTGCATGTTTGTTTTCAGGAATTTCTTGAAATGACTTAAGGAGAAACAAGCCATTTAAAAAAACAAAAAGCAAAGCAATAGATAGAAGCACTCAACAAAAACACATTCTTTTTCGAACTTTATTCACTGAAATCAAAGATTTTTGTTATGAAATAGAATAATATAGGTATCAAAGATGCAAAAAATTCCCTCCCTTCAAAATCACTTGTTTGAAGAATTGTTAACCCTCTTTACATTGAACGGCCCATAACTCGTAAAAGCATACAGCGACTTATGTGCCCTTTTTGCAGAGCGGGTCACATATGTGTTTCAAAAAAGCATTTTTGATGACGTCATCACGACGTCACACATTTTTGTGCATCTATGACCCAACAAACTATTACAAAAACAATTTTCAATTTTGCACGTTCTGTTGAGATATGGCTTAATGGTGTAAAAACCAAAATATTACTATAAAAATCTTATGACGTCACCAGGCATGCAACTTGGAATTAATACGAGGAAATTCCAATCTTTACAAGACTTTGTAGTGTTTTTTAATTTTCAATGGCATAAGTGTGAAGTGAAAAACGAGGAAATCAGCTGATCAGAGGAAAAGTTGCATGCCTGCAATTTTCATCTGTAACACATGCTGGCCTACTTATATACCAAGTTTGAAGCAAATCGTACTTGTACATCCAGAGATAGAGGGTCTTGAAAAATGCAGCTTTAAAAATGTGACGTCACATGACATCCAAAGAAAAACATGTACAAACCCTTTGGGAGAGGAGTCTGACAAAGGAGGAAAAAAAATCTTTAAGAAAACAAGACCTGTTTCGGCTGAGTTCCTAAACAGCTAATGATGACTGGCGAGAACAATGGAAAAGGACCGGTTTGTCGACTGCCACCATGTGTCTCAAGAGTCTTCCATTATATGAAGATATAAAACAAAATCAAAAAAATGAAGTACCGTCTGAACTGCTACGATGGCCACCTTGATAAAATGACCAGCCTTATCTGGCCATTTTCGGTCGGTCCCTGGTCTAATGGAGGAAAAGGATCTACAGCCTCTACTCAACATCTAGAGCAAGGGTAGTGTCAAACATCTGATATATTGTGACCTCCGACCCACCCAGGCTGACCGGGTAGGACATGATGCAGCAGTCCAGCCAGGGGTGGTTGGTCAGTTCGGCCACGGGCATTCTCTCACCCAACTCCTGTCCGGCTGGGTAGGGACAGAGTTTTTCCATAGCATCCTCCAGTTTAAACTTGGTGTCCAAGGAGGTGTGGAGATTGGTGGCCTGAATGCTTTGGAAGAAGGTTTGCTGTAGGGGTGGGGGTAAAAGGATCGTTTAAGTCTGTAGAACCATTTTTTCTGTTTAAAAGTCCTGCCGTTTCTCATACCAAGACTGAGTCCAAAAGTAAGTGTGACAACAAAGTCCGCCAGTCCACCCTTTAGGTACTTGGCATCGTTTATTCTCACATACTATTTCTTATACAAAAAAAATCCCTTTAATTCACAATAACAGTAAAATTGAACAATTATTTCGATTTTACATGCCCCCTGCAAAAAAACAAACCTTTGTTTTAATAGTGCCCAAATGCATCTTCCAACAGTCATTGTGCTACATCTTCTCATTATCTTGATATTTTATTTTGTTCTGCAACACCCACAGACGTAATTTATTTCAACGCCAGACAAGATAATTTGCATTTGTACTTTTTTTATGGTTATCGCCCAACACAAGGCCAAAAGGCCAATCAGGGTGTGGGCTACAAAAGACAAGAAAAGACAGAAATCACAGGAATAGAAGGCATCTATTCACATTTTCGTTTCAATTGTGAAAGATTATAGATGGAAGGGAAGCAGGTTACAGGTAAGGAGTTTTAAAGAGAGGCAGTACATGGGGGACAAAAAACTTGAAGAGTATCTCACAGTACTAGCCTTTGAACAAAAGGATGTGATGAGACAGCCAGGTGAGTAGAGTGCCTGAAAGTTTGGACGGGGTTATTATGAGTAGACTACATACCGCGTACTTCCTGTCCACTTTGACCTCAATGCAGCCCGTGTCATCATCAAGAATCAGCTTTAAACAATACTGGTACTGCAGCAGAGGGGCGTCTAGAGAAACAAAGACAACAAAGCATTTACGGATTACTAACCCACAAATTGCACACAGTAAACCTAACTGATTGATAAGGCTCCTTGAATTGAGCAGAAAGTTGATCCTCGGCATGCTGACTGTAATACAAGCAGACACAACCATTTTTTTCACTGCAATGTCAAATTTGGGATTTTATCATCTTAACATCCCAAAAACCCTTTTCTATCATATCCCAAATTTTTGGAACCCCAAAGCGGGACATAGAGGTTGGTAGGGTGAGATTTTGGGCTGTGCACTAATAGCATATTAATTTGTACAAATCACTGACTATAGGCTTCATTTTCAACAAACAAACGATCATGACTCCACAACTCCAAGAGGTTGTAGCATGGGTTAGAAATAATCTGTATTTATAATATAGTATATTCTCTATTTTGCTACAACTATTTCGTGGTGCAAGCTCACATATATGTATTTATATTTTTGATAACAAATACAGCAGACAGAAAGCATCATAATGCATGGAACAGGATAAGATTGGTAGAAAATCCATGTAATTCCGGATTTCAAAAGAGATTCTTAATTAAATCAGTCAAAATCCTGACAAAAAATCCTCACCCGGATAGAAAAATAATTTCTTAGTTAGCAGCCTACCTGCATTGGATTGCGATTGTGCGTCATCAGTGGGCAAGCACTTTGGACAGCAGTAATACACCTGGCTATCTGGTGACCGATGATTGGGATCTTGGCTGACCTCATAGTCTTGACCGGTCAGATGGACAAGTCTCTTACCAAGCCGCACCATCGAGAGAGCCTCTTTAACAGTCAAGCCTGTGGTAGAGGTCATATCAGTGTATCGTACAATGTCCAATTAACTATAGTGATCCTTGCTAGCTGTAGGGCGTAAACAATTAACTCTGCAATTTGCCAATTTATTGCTGACGTCTAATAAACACCACCACTTCTTACTGGCAACCCGACAGATGGTTTCAGGTCATTTACTAAAAAATTCCTCTCCTTGATGTTCCCTAGTGTATAACACAAAGGTACGAACACAACCCAATCCGCACATGGTAAAATTGCCGCACAATGATCTGTGCAAGTCTTGATGTATTATATTACCTTTTTTTTTTACTTTTTTTTTTTATCCGAAGCGTTTTATAGTCTTATAGTTTTCACAGATTTTCTATACATTTTTTATAACACACTTTTAAAGCCTTTTACATGTGCAAAGAGCTATTACTCACCATCCACTTCTACCATTTTGTTCTGTCTACTCCTCTTATTATCTTCATCCTCCTCATCCTCCTGCCCACTCTCATCACTGCTCTGTACCTCCACCGTGATATTCCTCCCATAGATATCCATCGCCGTGTCTGAAAACCCAGTTGATGCCTTCCCCTCATCAGCAGCCTCCTCCATCCTCCCCCCAACCTCTCTCTGAGACACACTGCTACCCTCGCCCGTCTTGGGTGCCATCTTTGACGTCCCCCTTCGGTTCTTCCTAAGACTCCTGCCTGTTGTATCCTCCCCCCCTGAGATTCCGGATGCAGGTCGCTTCCTTGGAGTACCCAGTCTTCCTGGTGAACTCTCCTCCACTAACGACCCTCCTGACGCATCCGTCTTGCTTTTGCCTCTCTGAGAACTCTCGTTTCTAGCAGTTCTCCGAGGGCGGTCTTGTGTAGTGTTGGACGCAGTGCTCCTGGTGCCAGCTCTTTTGTTTGGCTCTTGTTGCTTACTGCCCGCATCTTTTGAAGCAACATTCCTTAGGTTGTATTCCCTCCTTGTCACTGCTTCTTTGGCAGTAGAGGCGGCCTTCTTTGGTGGGCTGGTCCTTTCTGATGCTGTAGCGTTTATGGGTTGGGGCACTCTACATCTGAAGGTGAGGGAAGTAAATGCATTAGACACATTTTCACCCATTGCACTTTGTTAATCCCTAATGAGGACAGTTCTTTGCTCTGGAAAGAATTTACTAGGGGTGAGATTTCTCCGGATTGTTCATGATTTCACAAAGTTTGGTGAGACATCTTCCAGATTTTGGTAAGATTTTTTGGTCCTTATATTGTTATCATTCTAAAAGGACCACTGCAACCGGAGACCGTCTTCTTTTCATTCTAATCACCGCTGTGTTCATTTAAGCCGCAATGACGGATAGAATTGCTCATATTATTTCTTTTTAGGAAAGGCGACCCACTTATGTGAATATAACTGAGCCAAATGTAGACATTTTGAAGCTAATCATCACTGTAAACTTTACTAATTGATAAGCAATGATTTGTCTCTCCAACATCCATGAAGAGTCTTAGACGTACTTCTAGATAAAAAATTGTGAGACCGCCAACGTATGACAAGACAGCTCAGTTGGTAGACTGCTGATTACAGTGTTCCAGAAATTGCAGGTTCAATCCCACTCATTGTTCAATCTAAAAATAAAATTTAAAAATGGTCAAAAATACTTCTTCGGTTCACTTTTAGAACGTAAACCTAAACATCCGTGAAAAGTTCTTAAAACAAAGGACTCATTCAGGAATAGGAATGTTTGGTAGATGAGATCATATCATACTGCAGTACCTGAATTTACACGTGGAGCAGTAGAGATGAATGAAGTTGGTAATGTCATGAGGACGGTAGTCTATCACTTTGGCTTGGATGCGAAAGTTGTTTGGGGGATCACAGCTGATAACGTCTCTGATGCAAGTTGTCCTCTGGTGGAAGTCTGTTATCACTGTGGGACAGAATGATTGCCATGAAATGTCACCTGGCATCATCAAATAAGTAGAAAGTCTTTCCGAGTTACAAACAGAAAACAATTTTTCACTGGAAAGTCAAATTTTTGATTCTGGCATTTTTACATTTTAAAAGCCCTATTCTATCATATCCGAAACTTTTAAAAGTCAAGCCAATCTCTAAATATTTTTTCGGGGTGGTTTCTTTTTTGAAAGTGTGCCGAGTTTACTAACTTTGAGCTTCAGTTTCCAAAAACAAGGGGTTGAAACTCTGTCAGCTTCAAAGTTTATAGCAGGGGCTACAGCAAGACACACTACGTCAAATTAAGGCTTATTGCATGTACCTTCAGGAAATACCATAATCTCAGTTAACTTTTGTGACTTTCCGCCCGTTTCGTTGTGCCTGGTCACAAATGTGGCAACAGCAGGTGACATGATGACCAACGGCAATTTTATTTCATTTCAGTTCTTTCTGGTAATGAAACCAATCATTCCTCAAAAAGTGCATACAGCACTAAAGCTTGCAAGCTTGAAGAAAACAGAAGTATTAGGTGTGGAAAGGAGAAGTGCAACAACTTGACTCCTCAATCACGCGAGTGATAAAAAGTTTGCTTTTATGCGAAATTCAAACTTTTGGAGACAGAGCTACTGTTTTTGTTTGCAAATATCAGCACCAATGGCAGTCTTCAAACTTGCAGTCTATGCATTTTGCACAAGAAAGTCTTTTGGGGAACAAACGGAATACACACTGAAAATCTTTTGAGGATGTTACGTAAGTTACACATGGAAGCTTTAGTGCTGACTCCAGTTTTTGATATCTCCTGGCAATCAACATGTAATACTATAACATTATTAACACTGTAATCATTCACCTGTTGCCGAACGTTGCATGCACCTGCTCGGACTTCCCTGCATGCTGCCATCGGCTGATTGCATAACAGTCCCAGAGGGCTGTGCTTGATTCTGATTGGCTGCTCTGCTGGTGATTGGAGGATTTTCAATGATGTCTGCCATACGTCTAAAGGGGAAACACAGGGAAAGAATGGCTAACACTGATAATTATCTCGTTCTAATGAAGACAGATCTTTGGAACTAGTGAGTTTCTTTTTTAAATGCATACAAACTATATTCAAAGACCAATCAAAGCACAAAAGCTTTTAAAAAAATATCAACTTTGCTAGGCCATGGAGACTTGGCTGCACAAGCACTACAATCATAAAAACAGCAACTAAAGACTTCAATTCCTTGATCAAGGCTAACCACCAACAAACTAGCAGGCAGTACACCAAAGATATTTAGTTTTTCTCACCTCTTCATATCCTTGACTGGCTGGTCCCAGCCCATCAGCGTGATGACCCCTCGTCCATACGACGTCCCATAATGCAACACAAGTTCCACCATATCCCCGCCGCCCTCTGGTCTCTCCGACGGTTTGAACTTGGCAACATGTAGGTTGCATATCTTAATAAACTGCCCTGGCTGAAAGAACATGTAATGAAATATTATAATTTAAGAATTTCAAAGTGGTGCTTACAAAGCGCTTCACTATTACTACCCCTGGTCAGCAGGCCATACGATCAGGTATTATGTATAACAGTTTGACATCAGTGCAATCTATTATCTACCCAAAGGCTAGTACTAGGACATACTCATAGTTGTTCTTCTTTTGTAGTGCCTGTTTCACTGAACTGATGCTGCAATTCAAATGCCATGATACTAACATCAAATGAAACAAAAACAATTTCTGTTTCATATTTAAATGAGCCCTTCTGGAACTGAGACTGGCCTGGCGCATCTGCGGAAGAACGGGAATATTCATATCTTTTGATATGTAAATGACCGTTCCGGACGGGGCCAGTCCGGGTTGGCAAGGGCTCTTTTGTTCAAATTGGTCTTGGGGATCCTGCAGATTGGACGGGGCGCAGAACAGTCAGTCAATTACAAGATGCCGCCTAACCCTTTGCAGCCAAGCAAAACGGACACAATAATCCAACAATGGATTGAAAATGCAGAAAATGGCGTGTGTAGACGTCATCTGGCTTCAAGGGGTTAAATAAACAAATACAGAGTTCTTACAGAATGTAATAATGCGTACCAAACTACTCCAGTTACTGCTTAAAAAAAAAAAAATTTGGACTTTCATGATGATAACACTTACCATGAAAATTCTAAAAAGTAAAGAGGTTTTGTAGGTTTTTTTGCTATTGTTGCAGCTATGGCCACTACTTCTGCTTGGTGTTGCACTTTAAACAAACTAATCAAACGACAACAGACCTTCAGTTTAGCACCGGCCACCATGTGGTTGTCATACAGTGACACATCATATGCGAGACCTTCAGATTTAAGGAAAAGCTCCGGATCACACTGAAAATTGATACCAGCACTGGTATCCATCACGCGCACCGGTCTGAAAAAGGAAACAACAGTTAAATACTGAGCCAGTATAAGTAAAGTATAATAGCATAACATGCTATTATACTTCACTTATAATTTTGCCAGCTTTTGCTGTGCCAACTGTTAAAGGTCTTCGTAAAATGGATGGCAGCTTCATTAAGAAAATATCGTGTTTACCAATGCCATGAAATTGGTCTTGTGACCACCAAGTCCTGAGTTCATTATACTGGATCTCTATCAGCTTTTAACCCCTACTGGCCAGCTGTTATTTAATGGGGTGCTAGTTAAGCACTTTTGCAGCCAAGTGTAATGCACACAAAATGCAAACAATGGATTGAATTCATGCAAGAATGCAGGTCTAGAGAACAACCGGCTAGGTGGTCTTTTTCAAACAGTGGCTATGACCATCGTCCGTATTCAATGGGTTAATGCTATCTGGAATGTTTGTAATGAAGAAGAATGTGTTAACAAATTGACAGCTGTCCAGTGTCCACTTACCCTCGGTAATGGGTCCCATCCCACACTCTGACGACCACGCAGTTCTCATCAGGCAGCAAAACCACCGACACCACTTGGCAGGTCAGATCCATGTATTGGCTGGGGTACATCTTGGCCAAAGTGCAGCCACGCTTCTCCAGGGCCAGCTGGGTGCGATGACTGGACCAAAGTCGTAGCTCCGTGACCTATGGGTCAGAGGTCATAGGTCAGTGAGGGAGGGTGAGGTAAGATGACATAAATGGAGTTTCAACATTACAAACTGCATGGTGTAGCTATCAATATCAGTGATGGTAGAATTGCCTTATCTGCTTACCCTTCGTTTGTCATCATCTGTCAGTGTGAAGTTGGGGCTGCTTGACCATGGGTCTATCGGGGAGTCAACCCAGCCATCAAACACCAGAGAGTGGAAGCCGTTGCCCTTCTGCCCCTGCAGGTCATCATTGTACAGACTAATCTGTGGGAAAATCATATAATTTCAATCGTCGACTTGAATGGAGGATTGTCATAAAAACACTGTGCTTGTAAAGCGCTGGACCCGGTGGTTGTTCTCAGTGAGATTTTAGCCAGGCGAATAGATCTCTGTTAGACACCGTGTGCGTAAATGTGGATATGTAAATGAACTTGTTGTTTTTTTGTTTTTTACTCCAACTTTCATGTAGTCATCACTCTGAGACTACTATTCTCTGTGAAGTGCTGTGGTTCAACATTACGGTGTTTACTCATGTAATGTGGTATGTGGGTTTAAACCCCGAGCAATCATGCCGATTGTAATAGGTACCTGTGAGAGTAGCAGATTGAGAGTAACAGATTGCGCTGACGGCTACAGAAAAGCTGATCCCATCGCCTGCTGGCCAGGCGTTATAACTGCGAAATGCTTTGAAACATTTTTGTGAAGCTCTATGTCAATATCTTATTATTACTGTTCAATTTTAGCAGCATTTTAAACCTTATATTTCCTGAAATCTGTAACAAAAACAAAAAAATTTCTAAACCAAAATAACGGGGTACCTTCAAGCGATGGAAGCGTACAATATCACCGATGGCATGTACTTGGGGGAGTGTCTTGATGTTGTCAAGGAACAGTTGGCATCGAAGACCGCGGTGGTCGGGGTCAAGTGTCGGGTCAATTAAGGTCACTGTCATGCAGTAATCTGTGGAGACAATGGCAGGCACGATTTCTTTTCCACTATAATAACTATAATGCCTAAAGTGGTAAAAAACTTTTCCATTGTTAACCATTGTGTAAGATTTAACCCATTGGAGCCAGACGACGGCCACAGTCACAGTAAGGCAAGACACCTGGGCCAGTTGCCATGAATAGCCGCATTCCTGCTCATACACAATCCACTCATTAATCGACTGTATTGTTCTTGAATGGAAGTGTAATGAATAGATGAGACTTTTTCAAACAAGGCTTTCCTTTTACAAGAAAGGGACTCGGAGTGCGATGAATAGGGCCACTCTTGACAGTATGGCACCTATTGTTTGCATTTACGCTTGGCTAGACAGCCCTTTCAATGATCCTTCTGGCATATTAGCACCCCTCGATAACGGCTGGCCACAAAGGGTCAAGGGTCATGTAACTCAAAAGCAGCTGTGGCAACATCCAACTCTTGTAAGTGAAAAAAATTGCCGCAGTCCAAAGCAGGGTAGAAAAAATATAAATCGTCAACCAATCCACAAGGGAAACTGACTAGGTAAATTTGAATACATTTTCAAAGTGAACAAAGAAACTGGCAGGAGCGGGATTCAAACCTGCGACCTCCGGGTTACCGTACCGGTGCTCTACCAACTGAGCTATCTTGCCCTATGTTGGCGGTCTCCCAAATTGTCAGTATCTTTGTTCGGGTGGGCGCAAGTCAGAAGTCATAAACCCAGAATGCCGTATAAGCCAGGGATGAAACCTAATTTTACGATACAACCTGGGAAGCGACATTGTGGGGATCACTTAATGAGGATACGACGTTTTAACTTATAATTCGTCAAACAATCCACAAGGGAAACTGACTAGGTAAATTTGAATACATTTTCAAAGTGAACAAAGAAACTGGCAGGAGCGGGATTCGAACCTGCGCCCTCCGGGTCACAGGTTCGAATCCAGTTATTTCTAACCTGGTCCTTGGGTCTTGTAAGGAGGTTTGAAAAACTTGACCACACCGAAGACGTTGACGACAGAGGTTTCCTTGAGGTCCTTCAGGTCGGTGTATGTATAGCATCTCTGGAACATTCAAAAGACAACTTACCATTATAAAGGGTTATCATTCGGGAAAATCAAGGTTGTTTTTCTAGGGAAACAACGTTGCAGGGGGTGAGATTGGCAAAAAAATGAAAAATCCAGGAAATCTGCAGCGTAGGGTTTATGGACTTTTTCGAAAAGGGGGAGGTGTCAGCATGCAATGAATAGGGCCACTCTTTTCACAACTACACAGCCCTTTCAATGATAGCTTGGCACCCCAGCATTCCATCAATAACAGCCAACCACAAGGGGTTAGAGAGGTTTAATGTACTCCTTCTTCATGATGAGTGACATCATAAAATGTTTGGTTTCATAAGTTTTTACAAAATGTAATCTTTTTATTCTGAAACAGAAACTTGGCATTATTATCTCCATCTCACCTTGCTTCGTGAGCTGTTTGCTTCAGGATCCTTCGGGTGCCCCGACGACGGGATATTCCTCGGAGATGTGCCTTGGCTCTGATTTTCTGCGGTTACCCTGCTGGTTGATGGAACAGAGGACGTCCTGGTGCTGGACGATGACGCACCAGCCCTTGAGTCTGTCCTTGCACCATCCAGGATTCTAACCCTGTCATTGTGTGTGTCGGTGGGATTTTGTCTCTGGGGTGTGGGGTCGGGGTCGGGGCTGGGGTCGGGGCTGGGGTCGGGGTTGGGGTCGGGGTCGGGGTCGGGGCTGGTGGCGGTTGCAGAAGCTGCTCTGGTCGTGGTGGAGCGGACGGTAGGGTTCGGTCTGATGCGAGGACGGGTGTCTTCAGTCGTCGTGCTTTGGTTCTCGACAGGAATTACCTGGGTTATTCCGCAGCATTAGGGACAAAACTCAACAAATTCAAACACTTTTAAATTTTTTTAAAGTTTGGATTGCATTTTGTAATATACTATGGATGAAAAATGTCTAGGTTTTACTAAATTAGCTCTCAATGTAAAATAATATTTTGAGTTGTTTTTTGTGTCTCTTGGTTGACCTCACCACCATTTTGTGTTTGGACAGTTTTGCCTTAGATTGTTCAATAGGCCTTAAAGCTGTGAGAGGTGAAAGTTATGTTATAACAGCATTTGTTTTGTTCTGTTTCCCAGCATCTATACACACAAAACCTTAAACAGGTCAGTGTTACAGTATTTGCTAGTACGCTATAAAATACTAACCCCCAAATCCATTTATTTCTGAAAATTACAGCAAAAGCAAATGATGTACTTCCTTTAAATGAGAGTGTAATGACTGGATGGAGCTTTTTTAAACAAAGCTTTCCTTCATACAAAAAAGGGGGGAGGACAATGAATATTGTTTGCATTTATGCTTGGCTGCACAGCCCTTTCTTGGCATACCTCATCAATAACAACCAGACACATAAAGGGGTTAATGATTTCTACGTACCCAGACGGATGGCCATGACCATTTTCTCTCGACCTTAATGAGGCATGGGTGGATGGAATCTGTGTGGAAGGATGGAGACTTCTCAATTAAAGCCTCGCTTATAATAACTATATCCTACAAAGAGGAAACAAAAAGATAACATTTACCCTGTGGTTAAATTTTTAAATTAATTTGATTTTTCAGTGAAAACTAGGAGCTTTGGAAGAGGCCAAAAAAAAGACCTGTGTTGCCCTTAAAATGGGAAAAATCGGGAGGGAAGGCCAGTCAGTAATTCTTTTATTTTTACCATTCATGAAAACATCAAAACAATACATGTCGTCTAACTTGGAAGTCATGAGGCAAAAAGTAAGCTTATTTAAAAGTAAGATGGCAAAATGCACGATTGTGCCCTCGACAATTGGCCCTATTGATGCATCCTCAATCTTTCAAAATCCACTGACTGCGTCCCCGTAAAAAACGGATGCATCCTCATATCCTTAAATTATCATAAATTTGTTGCTTATGGTCAAATAAAATAATATCATCAAATAAGCCATGGGGGAAACTGACTAGGTATTTTTTGAATGAATCATTAGGTGATCCCCACAATGTTGCTTCACATGTTGTATCGTAAAATTAGGGCATGATCCCTGGCTATACGGCATTATGGGCTTATGACTTCTGACTAGCGCCCCCTAACAAAGATACTGACAATTTGGGAGACCGTCAACAGAGGTTCAAACCCAAATAATTTTCTTTGTTAAAATAAAGCGTAAATTCACCACCGAGTGTCATGTACTGTGTAAAGCAGACAGCCGTTTGGCAATCGTGCTTCAATTCTCCAAAACATATGCATAATTCTGTGTAATGAGAATCCAAACCCAAGCACTTCAACAGAGACAAAACTCCGAATGCTCACCCCAACAGAAAACTGAACAAACTCCTCTGCAAAGGCACCAGTAAGGAAGACTATGATCCTGTTAGGTGACTGGCCGTCCTTGCCTACTTCCTCCTCAAGAATCATCTTCTTTCTCTTGTTCTTACCTGCTGAATGAAGGCCCCATATCTGAGCAATCTTGCCCTATGAGAATGAAGGGGAAAAAAACAAAACCCCAAATAGAATTCGACACTTAACCCCTTTGGCACGGTATTTTACGGGAGACGTTGGGGTGTCGCAGTGGTTCTGGCAGCCGTATCGAACCGCTACAATGTGTTTGTGCAGTCAAGCGTATCATAAACAATAATCCAACAATGGATTGAAACTGCACAAACAGCGGCCAGTGGCGTCATCCGGCCTGGTGACACCTTTTTTTGCGCCCACAGGCATCATCCATACACAAGGGGTTAATTGCAAAACAAGGAATTTATATTTATCATTTATGCTTAGTTAACACCAACATAAACAACTTTTAAATGATCAAAAAAACGGTTAAGAGGAACAAAAGATACGATGATTTCAATTTAATGATTTTTGCCTAATTTTGGACAAGGGCTGCATGAAAAATAAACTTTCTTGAAAAATGCAACGGTACTCGTACATAGTTTTTTGTCTCAATAACATGTCCGGGAACAAGCCACAAGCATTCCAAGGTACCCCCGCTCAGCCACTCAACAGCGTCGCTAGATTTTTAACCTGGCTGAAATTTCCATATTTTTGATGCAGAACTTTGGCCATAAAGACAAATTGTTACAAAATTTTAGGATTTTTCCATCAAATCAGTGCCCAAAACCAATTCTATCTCCAATAATTACATGTATATGGCCCATGGCAATTTTAGAATGCAAACAGATAGTTGTTTTAGAGTTTTTCTGATTTGTTGGTCACATTTTAAAGTAGGCTGTAAAAAATTGTGAACATTTCTTAATGATCAACATTTTCAGACCAGCGTCCAAGTTTTCTGACCTCAAAAGTTGCACTAAATCCCTTTCCGACGGGCTAGGAAGCTCATCTAAAAAACAAAATGACTCCCGAGTCTCCTCTACAACTTGTAGGCACTTTTCTAAATGGTCAATTTTTACTGTCCCCATCATTCCCCACTGTGGCACGGTATTCCAGAGGTCGCAGTTTTCTTTCTGCCAGTTTCTTTGTTCACTTAAAAAAATCATTGATTTTGTATTAAAACCTGGCGCCCATTTCATTTTTTTGTTTAATAGTGAGACTGTACATGTAGTTAATTCCATAAAAAGGCACAGTAAATACTTCTCCATCTTATCAAATTGTTTAAAATATAATGGCATAATCCTGCAAATCTCGATGCATACCAAAGCACTGTTCCCACATAAACATTGAAGACCATAACATGGGGTGCATCATAAGCTATAATGACAATATACCTCGATATAAAAATTGGAAGACAGTTTTTTTCCCTTTTCCAGCGTAGTGTATGAAGTACTATATGCTTAGTGCTTTCCAAGAGTCTTGTGTGAAAAAAAAATCACCAGTGTTGTAGTCAAGACCATCACAAGACCACACAAGACCCTGCAAGACCAGCGCAAGACCAGCAGTCTTAATCCAAGTCTTAAGCTATTCAAATGAACTGTAACAAAAGCATTCCTTTGTCATGGTTTATGCCTGTTACTTGTGCCTGTTACCAACTGGTCTTGTGAATGGTCTTGTGCATGGTCTTGTGCCTGGTCTTGAAATGGTCTTGACTACAACACTGAAATTCACAGGCTTAATTGGGCGGGACTCGAACCCACGACCTCCTGTTCACTAGTGCAGATGTCCCAACACACAGACTCTCATCAAGCACTTTGTCGGGAAAGGACAACAAAACACTTTCTTCCCATTTCCATCATTCCTGACAAAAATTCAGTCTTTACACTACCTTGATATACTTGAAATTAAAGGAGGAATCTGGCTGAATGTCACTCATTGGTAACTTCTGCATACGGGATAAGCTGGAGGGATCACTGGAACAGACTGTCACTATCATTGAAGCCATGATGCTGGTCTGAAAAAAATTAATCAAAATTAATCTGAGCATATTATAGAATTACAGATGTGATCGCTGAACAAAACAATGGAGATAAGTAAGACAATGGGATTGGTTTTCTTATTTTTTTGTTGGGGGGGGGGGGGGTGTGGTGGCAAAACTCAAAAACTTTCATTGAAAGGTGAGCTCAACATTCTTTTCAATATTAAGAAGGTGGATAATGCTACTTCAAAAGTGGTGGCACTTTCAAAAGTTTAAAATAATACTAAATAAGGAATGGGAACACTCTTGTTATGTTCTTAACAAATGGGAGGGTGCTACATGTATATTTCACCTAGGAGGCCAAGGGGCTCTGTTCTGCAGTGCGATTATGGACGCGAGTTGCAACACTATGAAGGTCTTCCTCAACTGCGGAATCCCTAGCGACACTTGTGCCACTGATTTTCTGATGCATGGTGGAGGATAGTCTTTCCCGACAATCAATACAGGGGTGAGATTGGCCAAAAACAACAAATCCACAAAAAATCCTCAAAAAATCCACGAAAAATCCACGAAAAATGAAAGAGACATGCTGGACAAAAGAATTGAACATGTTTACAGTGGTTCTGAATTGCAAACTCGTATTTTATTTTCCGAAGAATCGGTCGATATTTTGTTGGGTTTTTTTTCACCTCATTTTCCACTGGTAAAATATTTTTTTTAAATCCAGGCGGCCCCCAAAAAGGAAGCGGGCGGGGATGCTAAACATTTGCCTGGCAAATTTCAGCGGTAAGCAATCATGATTTTTTTTGGTCAAATTACTAGTTGTTGTGAACAATTTAAGCGGCCTTAGGGAATGCCATGAATGTATAGATCTAATCGGGGTAACTTTTTTTCTCGTTTAGAATGTTTTTACCATGTTTTTGGAGCCTAATGTCATGTGAATGTTGTCGATTTTGCAACCGTGCTGTTTTTTGTACACAATTCGCTAGGACCCTACTATCGCCAGTTCATGTCCAAATGTTAAAAAAGGCGATATGAAGGGTCCTAGTTACTGCATACTGGGACTAGGTGTAACATTACTGTAGCTGTTGACTGTTGTTACTTGTTAGGACAATAATTTAGTTTTTTCCCCATGACTATTCATTCCCCTTTGAGTCAAGAGGGTGTGATCATCAACAGCCACCACTGACCAATCAGAGACAAAAACAAGACCTAGTGACCTCATGCCGACCAAGAGAATGTTAGGCCTAAATAACCCTAGTATAGCCATAGGGCCTAAACCATAGGGCCTAACGTAATCATTCATAGTCAAGTTAGGCCAAACAGTCCCAAATAATCCAACCAATGTTCTGATTTTGCATGCACCCTAGCAAAATACGTATGCTTCTGCAATCACCAACCTGTTAGTGTTACCGAGAGGTTCTTGTAGCAAGATGGGGAACCGGAAGCAAACCACAAGAAAACTCTTAATTTGCGAGTTAAATTCAGCCCTCGTCACCACACGTTGTATTGGCCTAAAGTTTACAACCGCACCGTAACACACATTTGACAGCGCGCAGAGCTAGAACGCGACCGCACCGTATGTACCGCGTGCGCCTTGCACATGTAGCCCGCCCTCAAGTGGCCATTACTGGTCAGTTCCAGACCAACAATGATGTGATTTTTGACAGGATTAAAATGTTTTACTTTAATATCCCCACCAAAGCCTGCATTTTATGTGATTGAAAAAGTGAATTTTAAATACAGCCTTATTTTAATATTTTTGATCGACAGGTCGTTGGGAATCAGGGGCGGCTCCAGGATTGTTTGCAGGGGAGGGGGGAGGGGGGGGGGGGGCCCCTTTCTCAACATTGGTGGCACCATTTAACCTTTTTATTTTGTTCTTTACACGCAAAATAGGACCTTTACAGGGTACTTTTATAGGCGTAGGCCCTTACAAACCAAAACAAATTTAAATTGAATTAAATTAAATAAATAAACAAAATTGGCAATAGGTGTTTCGACCCCCAAATCTAAATCCTCAACTGCTGCTGTTTATTCTGAAATATAAATTTTGATCCAGTTATTTTTGTGACGAGTACCTTTCAAATATACAAAATTGTATACATTTTCTAAATTCTTTTAAATTCTTTTATCGGTATAATTTGCCATCAACCATTTGGAATAATATACTTTTGATCTCTTGAAAAATGAAAAGCAGTTAAAAAAAGTTTAAATTATCATAAATTTTTGAAGAAGCGTTACGTATTATACACACAATCACTGACAAAAATATTTGCGATGACCCAAAAACTGTACATGTATTCGTATTTGTTTTACAGTACTAAAAGAAATATTTATCATGGACATTTTATACATACACAATGAACAGACAGCACAAGAGCTAAAACATTATTAGGAGAAAGAAATTAAATGCAAAATTTTAGACCATTAAATGAATATCTATTCTTGTTCTTTGGCTACATGTATATTAAATTTTACAAACACCTTAAGTCGGATATGTTTGCCATCGGCCGACAATCCATGTATACATGGGCAGCAATTATACAAATCATCCAATAATAGTTTCTATCTAATTTTTTTATCACATGGAGCTGCAGATCACATGCTCTATGAGCACAAATGCAAATAAATTTGTTGAGGAATGAAAATATTTCAATAGAAGGTCTGCATTTCAAATGATTCTATGTAATTTTGTGTTTCCATTAAAGATGCAATCTGACATTGGTTGGGCAATTTCTACTACGGTCCGTAATTACTACTTCATTCACTGAGACCGGTTCCACCAGTTGACTACATCATCTCAGCTTGCTATGTCTGGTACTGATGGAGTAGCCGGACTATTCCTTGTCTTTGCTCCACCAACTGATACTGAGCTGTTGGAAACAAGGAGAGTTTGAAGTATACAGTATTAAGACTATATCAGACTTAGAAATGGTAACATCTAGCTACATTAACAACTTGCTCCCAGCAGAGAGATGCATGAAAAGAAAAACACAAAATCAAAACATAGAATACATGAAAAAAAAATGTCCATGGAAATGAATGTCCATCATGTAGGAGTTCATCAAGACCAAATATGGGGAGGTAACCAATCCCTGAGATGCTTGGTTTTGTAAATAAGAAATGAAAGTTGTGATTTTTGAACTGCATTAACATTTTGACACTTAAAAATGTACTTTCTCTTTCCCACTGTTTAGCAAGCTACGTTTGACATCAGTACCACATTTCCTCCCTCTGTTTTACTGCAGATCCTCATTAATTCAATTCATTAAAACATGTTTAACCCCATTGAGGAATATCCCACTAATATCAGATGACAACTTACAGATCATTACGATGGGAATATTTGAGTGCTACCACTGCTTTAGGTGTTGTACGTCCATCATTGTCATGACCACAGTCATGACACACCACGCCGGCCTTGCGGACTGCATTAAGTTGGGACAGAGCTTCAAGTTTCTTCACATAAGCACCTGGAACATAGAAACCATGATACCAACAGGATATACTGTAAAAGATTCAAAGGAATTCACAAGGAATTCTACCAAAACATGCATGATTTTTTGTGGTGGGTGTGTATCAAAATTTTCTGGATCAAATATTTTTTAAATCGTAAAAAGTGTAGCCCGCAAAATATTAAAAAAGCTGGGAAGGTATCCATGTTTTCAATGACGGTGCTTTCAACACCAAACAAGACCAAGGGCCTACAAGATCAAGGGCCATCCACCTTCAGCAATTCTAAGAGTAAAGGGCCGGTCACACTGGCCACGATAACGATAACGAAAACGAAAACGATGCGAATGAACGCTCCCTATTGGTAGATGGAACGCACGCGTATTACACGCGCGACCGTCCACCAATCAGTGCCGTGTATTCTCACCGTTTTCGTTATCGTGGCCAGTGTGACCGGCCCTTAAGACGGGGACATACTTTTGATTGTTTGGTTTTTGATAAAAGATTTGTTATAGTTATTTCTTGATTATTCTCCTCAAAACTCTCAAACATTTTCTAAAATATTCAAAATTGTTCAAATATTTTGTTCAACCTCTTTCCAAAATACCAGAAATACCCAAATATTTTATATTTTAGCACACTTCATATGCTAGAATTGGAATCTGACATCTTCAACAAATGAGATATTCCTTCAGCATGTCAAGTTGGTCAAGACCTTAGAAGCAAACCACTTGTATTGTTACCCAACTATTATTGTTACTCACTTTTATCGTACATCTTCTCATGCACACTGCTGCTAGGTGTTGCATTTCGCCTCGGTACAGCCTGGCCAGGCAGGTTGGTTGGCTGGGTTCTGTACTGCGTAGGGATAAACTGGTACTTGTTGGTGGTTACCGGCTTGCTGGATGGAAATTCCGGTTCATACTGGATTGCGGATACTCCTGATTGAATGGGGAACGCTCCCGGATAGCTAGCCAACTTGGCTAGATTCTTCTTGAGTGTTGGTCTACAATTGGGCAGAAATTAATTATGAGAATCAATTATGAACAATTGGCATTTGACTAACCTGCCAGACAAATCTTCTTGTTCATTTATTTGACTGATCTGTAAGAAAAACGATATTAAAAAAACCAGAAATAGTACAAAGATTACTACTACAACAAATACAAAGTGCAGCAAAATGAAAAAATGAATTTAAAAAAATATTGAATGGGTATTAAGAAACAAATTTGGAGTCTCAAATACAATCTTCGTAGAGTTTCAACCTATCAAATATTGCTGGTTTTGGAAACAAATACTGAAAGCACAGCCAAATGAGAATCAAATTTGCCGGGATGAATATTTGAGAAAAAAAATAATAAAATAAATGCAATGACAATATCAAAACGGATCAGACAAAATAATGTTCAACACCATGATAATTGAAACAATGAGGACCATAACACACTAATTTATGAATGAAGGTTCCATAACCAAAGCAATTAAAGAGCCAATTTTTGCGGAGACACCCTCTGTTTGAAGTGACAGTAAGTTCCATTATCATAATAACCGAGAATGACACTGTACATTTTGGAGACATTGCTGTAGACTTGTGCACACTTTTTCTTCCCTATTCGGATAAATCTTTGACCTTTGAACTTGAAACTTAGCAATTTTGAACCCTGACACCCCAACATTATTTTTTAGGAAAGGGCACTTGTAACCTTAGAGAGACACAAAAATGCCTCTCTAATGTCTCCTGTCTCCCTTATTTTCATTCAAGTATGTCTTCCCAACTTGCTCCATTTGCTATTATACATTGTACCTGTGACTACTGATGATGGAGTTAGCTCGTTGGTAGAAGGAAGGGTGATCAGCGAGAGCACTACGGAACGGGATAGCTGAGTCTGCCAGGGCAGTCCTGGGGTATGCATTAAGCACATGATGGGATGTGGGTTAAGCAATGAGGAATGGGAGGTAAGGCAGTGGCATATCCAGCTACATGAGGCAGGGGAGAAACCTGTCCTCTCCCCTCCCACAAACCCCCCCCCCCACCAACCTCGGGACATTTTGCCATTTTTTTTCTTATAGAAATTGAAGGCACTATTACCTCACAATCAAAACTACTCCCCCCTCCTGACGTCTCAAAAAAAGAATTCTCGGCAAAATCCCCAAATTGGGTCATCTACTGAGAATTTGTGCAATAAACCCCCTTCCCCTCCCCATGATCCAAAACCTGGATATACCATTAAGGTCAAGGGGTAGCATGCAAGTTAGTAACACACATGCAGTTACCTACCATGCATGGTTACACAAACATCACATCAACCGTTGTACATTTGGCTGCTGACATCAACATTTCTGATTATCAAAATGTATGTTTTGTGGAATTTTTAAGCATGCTTCCTCTAAGCAAATTAAGTAATGATAACAAAGATTACACAATGCTTGGGTTCACAGCAAACATTTGGTACAATATTAAAGCTGCTTAAATGCAACATGTTCGACATATGCAACAATAAGCTCACACACAAAACACAATTTTCCACACCAATGCAGCAATCAAGTAAAAGCACAAAAATTCAGTAAGTTGCCAATGTCACCCTGATATTGAAACCATTCCGTGGAATTTGCTGTCAAAGAGCACACACCAACCAAATCACATTAACCCTAACGTTCCTGAATCCCCCAATTTCAATATGATTTTACACACACCCTAGGGAGTTAGGGTTGAACAAAAAAAGCACACTATTGTTAATACTTGCAGCTTTATTACGCCTGATACATTTTCAAATAATGAAGTCATGTACAATTTTGTTTTTGCGATTACCCTTTCCTATGCTTCTGAAAGTCATCCGTAACAACATTTATGGTTTGTAGACATTTTCATTTTGCTCCAAAATGTGAAAAAAAGGTAATCATTCACTCTCACAAATACTTACTTGGTTTGAGTTATCCAACTAGCAGGAGGAGCAGTGTTGACCTTTGACCCATCACCCCCTTCCCAGGGAAGGTCAGCGATAAATATTTCAGCAGCTGTGAGTCCATCTTGGTGAAGAGGTTGTAACACAGTTTCTCCGTGTGATGTTCTCCGTGTCCGTTTCTTTTCTCTGGACAATAACTTCTCTGATTTGGCAGTCGTTGCTTCAGAAGAGGAGGAGGATTTTTTGGATGTTCCGCTTCCAGATCTAGAGTCTCTATAGACAATCTGACCATTGGCAAGTAATGTGAACTCTTTGCCTAAAGTAGAAATTTCTCGTGATGTGAATTCCCGTGAGGGTAGTAGACTGTCTGATCTCAGATCTTTAGTTAAAAGTTGTGTGCTGAATCCAACACCACTACTCAGTCGCGGATCCCAAGTCACAATCGGCGATGTCCGCTGCAAACTGTCCTTTCTCGGTCCTAAGACTCGGTGGGAATTCAAAGAGGTTTTGCGTACAGTGGTGCTTTTTAAGCTGCGTAAGAGTCGGTCGAGTTTGAAAGCGGAAGGATTTGATTCCTGGTCGCCAAGGTTACCAGCAAGGTGTTTGTGCTTGGGAGACTGCATTGTGTGTTTGGACGGTTTGGAAACAGCTGCTTCACAGGTTTCAAAATGTCTTTGGTTAGTACTGGAATGATCATTTAGTAGATTTAAATCTTTGGAGTTCATTTTGGCATGACCCCTGACATGAGGTTTGACCTCATCGGCTTTTGTTGGCCATCCATGCTCAATTTCAAGAGATACTTTCTTCTTGCTCTCTCGGTGACCCTTGGAGGAAGTATTGTCTAGTAATCCACTTGCATCAGATGAGGTACCAGCATCACTTGGCCTCTGTGAGGTCTTGGAGGTACCATTATGAGGTTTCCTATGTTTTCCATGTGAGGTGTTTGAGGTGCTATAGCTGAGGTGATCATCTAAGATGGAACCATACTCAGAGCCAACAGTCCCTGGCCATCTTTCTTCTTCATCCTCATCCTCTGAGGTTGAGGTTGAGCTCCTTTCTCTAGCCTCAGTGCTCAATTCAGTAAGAGGTGTAACTGTAGAAGACGATTTACTCACCTGTTAACAGGACAAATTATTGCTTAACAAATTTTTATGCTGTGGAAATTTTACTGAGATTCAGTCACAAACGACATACACCTCCACAGCATTATAGTTGGTAACCTATTTCAGTAACCTGATTCAGTCACAAACGACACACACCTCCACAGCATTATAGTTGGTAACCTATTTCAGTAACCTGATTCAGTCACAAACGACACACACCTCCATAGCATTATAGTTGGTAACCTATTTCAGTAACCTGATTCAGTCACAAACGACACACACCTCCACAGCATTATAGTTGGTAACCTATTTCAGTAACCTGATTCAGTCACAAACGACACACACCTCCATAGCATTGCAATTGCTAACCTATTTCAGTTACCTGATTCAGTCACAAAAGACAAGTTGGTAACCTATTTTTTAATGATCTCATCTTTGTTTGTACTTGGCATAACTGTGTGCTTAGCAGCTCTAAAAAACTGAAACTGTACTCTGAAAATTGGAATGTTTTTCCTTATCAGAGTTACTATCCCGAACAATCCGAGACCATTAGGCAGGTTCATCATTATCTGATATTTTACAAGACGTACCCCTCCCAAAAGAAGAGCATTTTCTAAAAATACTTGCCCTTTTTTCCAGAACTCCAACAGACATCTTTCTCCGAGGATATGTTTTGGAGTGAGAGCTATCAACACTGAATCCTGGAGATAAAAATGATAAGTTTAGGAGAGACTGTGGTGACTGTGTGCGGAAATGCAATTCAGCCACTTAGTTTTTTGAGGATGAATGTTTAGATCTGAACAGGTTACCAGACTTACCTGATGATGGTCGGGATGATGATCGTACACTAGGAGGCTCAGTGTATGTTGGGGATATCGCCTGCTTCAAATGTCTTTGCTATCATCAGAAAGAATATTAAAAACACAACATTTAGCAGCGATATGTCAAGAGAATGTATACACTAATGATCCCAAAAAATAAAAAGCACCGTCATTAATAAAAAAAAAAATCCAATTCATGTACTGCAAATATGCCAATTAACCAGGTGTCAGAGTTGGAGTCGAGTCCCTGCAAGTACTTTCACAAGTACTTTCGCAAGCCCAGTCAGAAGTCCTTGCATAAAGCTGGTCAGAAGTAACTGGATGAAGAATGACAAAGGAATGCCTTTGTCAAAGCTCATTTGAATAGCTTGTGATTGGGATTAGGACTGGAGGGCTTGTGATGGACTTGCGATGGACTTGCAGGGACTTGCAGGGACTTGTGATGGACTCGACTACATCTCTGCCAGGTGTTAGTCGGAAGCCATTGGTGAACAAATGTCTTTCACAAGGAGTAAAGGTCTTACCATAGCTGAGGACACTCTCTTTCTACCATGTCTTGACCGAGTCCGACTGGAACTTTTCTCTTTGGCTTTTCCTGAAGCGATATCAAGAATATATGTTGTCAGTTGTACAATTCTGTACAAATTGTTTTTATGCTTCAAAAGGAAAACAGTTGTGCCAGATTTTTTCCCATGTTATCAATTTTAAAATCATGGCCGATTCACAAATGTAATCAAACAAACCTAAAAAAAAAGAGATACTGAAATGATTGAATTGACATCTCTCCATACCTGCTGACTCCTCTGTAGTTCTGACTGGATGAGAGAAGAAAATAGGAGCTGTTGATTGCACATTATCTGAAAAAATGCAGAAATAAAATTATTGCATTTTTATTTAGTATGTGATTGGCATACTTTAGACTGGGATATAAAGCTAAAAAACTTCAAGTACTTTGAAGAGAGAAAATGTAATTTAAAATCTATTAAAGGCTGTTTCTAAGGCCGTATGGCTATTGCCAATGCCCATAAAACCTTTTAAAGTTGGAAAACTCCTTGCTATTATGCAATAAATGCATTTGATTTTAATTAAAATACCACTTACCCCAGCTAGATTAGTGATAACATCACCCCAAAGTTGTTCAAAGCAGAATAACTCTGATCTGACCCAACTTTAAGCAGTACTGACTTTAACTATGAACACTCTACAACCCCTCCAACTTCCCTACAACCAATTAGGCTTCAAAATGGCGTGGCATGCATAGACTTACATTCATCTTTAGGAGTTTTCTTTTTTGCTGCATCACTTTCACATTTCCCTTCACTGGTAACAGCAATAACCTGAAACCAACCACACATTAACAAACAGTCATACTACAACAACTTTAATTGGTACAATCTGATTGGCTGGCTATTAACCAGTTCACGCCGGGAATATTTTGACATTCACTGGACCCAGGCGCGGGATTATTTTTCACGAACCTCGATGCCAGCCGAGTTGAGGCGGAATTAGGCCGTAATCTGCGGGTAGCACACCCTGATATTTCTAGCCTCAATCGCTGCGAGCGGGTCGCTGACGGATATTTCCGGCCTCGTTCGAGTGCGTGTATACATGTCATCAAACGCCAACTGGTTAAGAAAATACCAATGAAAAAATTACTAAATATTCAGTTTGATCCAATGAGAGTTGAACTTACAGTGAATTTGTACTCAGTGTTTGGGGTAAGTCGATGGGCCGTGTAGTTCAGCTCAGTACCGGAGTAGATGACTTTGCCATTCTGCGTCAACTCAAAGCGATGAAGACGACCCCGAGGAAATTCTGGAGGCGCCCAGGTCACATGGATCTCACTACGACCTCTGACCGTCAGACTAGGTTTACCGGGGGCATGCTTGCCTGTAGGAAGAATATAATTTCATGTTGACTTTTTAAGTATTTCACAAAAATAGATAAGTAACTCTACATAATATATGCACACTAATTTTAAAGTAAGCACCTTGTTAAAAAGAAATTTGACACAAACATACATGTACTTGTACAATGAGTATTAGGAAATTCCAGAAAAGATAAAAAATTAACCATGTAACTGTAGTAAACTCACCAAAGATTTCTGTACACTGGCTTGTGACATGTTGGACAAATAACACATCCCCCTTACAAAATTTGAGTAATCTAATGTCTCAAGAACATCATATTCTACAACTTGCAGAATTAATTTTATTTTTTACTTGAGAGATGAAATCTTTGTTGAGACTTACCCAGTTCTGTTGTTGTTGCAGTAATGCTGGCTTTAGGCCCCTTCCCCTTGTGGTTGAATGCACAAACCTGCCATAAAAAAACAGATTTAATACAACACCTGAATACATCTCCGCCATCTGATTGGTGGATGGTTGATCACATGCATTGAATTTTTCGTACCAACGCACGGAATGGCCGCACCGCAAAAACAGAAGTTCTATTCAACGGTGAATAGAACTTCCATTGCACGGTCACACCATCGGTCACACTGACCGATCAGACAACGAGGATTTATTCAGCTTTTGTATAAAGCAAATAATGAATTTTGTACGTTCATGCAATGGAAAGAATAATTTCATTCGGTGACAGATGGAATTTTCCATTCCACTCAGCTTCGCCTCGTAGAATGGAACATTGCATCTCTTACCTCTTGAAATTATTCTCACCATTTGTTGCTCTCACAAACATTCATTATTTGTATACTATAAGATTCTCATGCTACCAACAGGCCAAAGGGGTCCTGAACAAAACCTTCAATCATACACTGAACACAAAAACTATCCTTCTGAAGTAATAACTGAAAAAGTCAATGGCAGGTTTACCGAAACATCTCTTTGTACAAACTTAGACAGGGTTTGGCCCTATTTCAGCCTGGCCGGGCATTACTGTTTGGCGAAACTTTGCAGAATGTTTGAAAAATAATTGTAAAAAACTCTTGAAAAAGTTCATTGACCAAAACTACCATATAATTAAAGTGCATGCAACACGGCACTTTGTTTGGTGATGGTGGTGAAAGGAGGGTGGGCAGGGGGGAAAATTTATAATTTAAGAATGAGTGAAGCTAAAACCCTGAACAGCATAGGCTGTAGAATAGTGCCAGGGGATGTCCTGTCAGTTACCTGAATCAGTGCATAACACATATAGATTCACCCTTTGGTAAATATTTTGTAGACTTACATGAAGGTCATAGGTCATCCCAGGTGCCAGCCCTGTCACAATACTATTCAATTCTGTGGTCGTTTCCACTTGTTGCTTCCCGTTGTACACAACATACCCCTTCAAGGCACCATTGTTGAATTCAGGGGGTGCCCAGCCTAGCTTGAGCTGAGACGTTGTCACACCAAGAATCCTCAAGCCCACTGGGGCATCCGGAGAAGATTCATCAGTGGTTGCTACAGCAACATCACTGAATGGGCTCTCGTCACCTTCAGTGCTGAGCTGTAGTCGGAATGAATACTGTGTGTCCGCTCGGAGTGCCGTTACGAGATGGCTGATGGATTTCCCTTCATAAAGAAGCTTGGAATCTGAGAGGCAATATTCAAAATAGAATAACTAGATTAACACCAACAAATCAAATTTCTGAACAACTGTTAATACCTTAAAAACAAAATTCAGGCTTAAACCCAGGTTGTTTATGATTGAATGACATGACTTACCATTAAACAACCTGTAAGTAACCTCCAGACCACTCTTCAATGTAACTTCTTCCCAATCGGCTTGAATTTCACTGTGACCTTTGACCTGTAACAAGGGCGGGGCTGGTTGATGTAATGTCTTGAGGAGTTCTAGTGTCAGCTCAACCTCTTCTTTGAGATCTTGATGTGATGGGCCTTTGCACTGAATGATCTGGAGTTGCGAGGATGAGATTGTTTTCAAGTCAATTTACTAACTGAGGATCGGAACAAGAGATGAGTCCTGATTATGGATGGTAACTCACCTGTAATGCAGGGACAACGTGGGAGTGATTCCTCAAGCTAAGACATCCAACTCTCTTACTGGCTAAGGTCCGCAAAGTCCTGATGAAAATACAAACAGAATAAACAAAAATTATGTATCAAGCTGCATAGAGCACCGAAGTGATGACGTCAATGCAATGTTTGGAACCAGAATACTTTTGTTATGTGTTTGCATGACTGGCTGTTAACAAAGGAACAGTCGAAATTTACATTTGTTTGGAACCAGTTGTCATGCCAACTGACGTCAGACTTCGGTACTCTATAAAGTTTCATATTTCTTAAAACTGTACTGTGAAATAAAATTGATTACTTAATTCTTTAATTAATACTCACATGGCAGCAAACCAGGCTGTTTCCGAGTCCTCATTACTCAACTGTGACCCCAACCGCTGAAGCATAACCTCTGAACTCTTGTGACCTAGCAATCTCTCATGACCTTGATTGCTGGTTGCCAGGCAACTGATGGCGTAGCACGCATTCTTGCCGCACCCAGAGTCCTTGCTAGAAAGCATGCTGCACAGTCGACTAATCTAAAATACACAACGAATGACAGAGATACTTGAAATAGCACAGTGTAAATACTGATCATTTTAGAAAATTGCTGATAGGTTCATACCCAAGAGATAAAACTGAGCAACAGCATGTTTCTATCCATCAATAAGGTTCTTACCATTTTCTCTGAGTCAGGATGTTGAAGTAATCGTATCCGTCCTGTCTCCAAGTCACACAGTCTGCCCAATGCAAAGGCTGCATTCATTCCTCGTCCTAGCAACAGAGAAAATCAAGGAAATGGTATTTCAAGAACAAATGTATGCCAAAGATTTGAGTTTTAGACCTTCACTAAAACTAATTTATTGCACCAGCTTTATACATTATTAATTTGTAGTGTCAATGAACTGCCACAATGATTACTTCAAAGATTTTCAGCACATCTTTGATTAGTTCTGAGATGATGTCTTACCTGCTTCATCTATGCCCAGGGATTCGATCAGTTTGGTCAGGATCTGATGAGAGAAGTTGTGATCTAACATCAGCTGGCATCCCTCCTCGGCTATGGACAATCTGCACAGACAAAATATTTACATTTGGTATTCAATACTTTTAAAAGCTACTGCGCGTTACAATAAGAAAATATTCTGGATTGACAATAGTTGAACAACTGACCAGTAGACCATTGGTAGCTTAGGACATGCTTGGCTATAAAGACCTGACCATATTTCCGGCCTTCCAGGCATTGTCACTCTTTGGTCACTCTGAACTTACCTAGCTAAGACCAGGGCCGCATTGCTGGCTGTCCAGAGGTTATTACTGACCAGCAGACCGGTCACTCTACTGATGGTCACTTGCAAACACGGCTCCTTCAACATCCACTCCCTCCCACCTGAGCTCTCAGCCTTGAAGATAAAAGTACAAATTAGGGAATTCATGAGTACAATACGTGGAACCAGTCTAAAGTACAACATGGTTGGCACATGGTAGTTGACTAAACATATTCACTACATAAATCAAGTGTGATACGGACACATTGGATTGACAGAATTGTATAATTGAATCATTTTGCATGGGAAGCTAATGCCTGAAATGCACATCTGTGTGACGTGCATGCATGGAGGGCACCAAGGCAACATGGGAAAAGTTCAGATTTTTAAAAGGCATTACGACAATGGCTGGGGGCATCGACGCGGCAACTGCCGTCGATGCCATTGTGAAGTATCAGGGTAAACCTGTCTTTATTGTGATCAGTTTTAACAAACAAAATGTACCGGTAGGTTTACTCTAAGATAATGCTACAAGTGTTGAAATTTAACATCCAAATAATATTGCTTACCAGTGTTCCCAAGGTACCAGCAGCATTCATTACTGACTCATCATCGTCGTAGTCCAGCATGCTAGTCAGGTCAACCAGGACATTTTGGGAGTGTGGCCCATTGATGAGTGACAGTACTCTTGTCTGACCGTCCACACTCTCAGCAACTGTACCAAAGATGTAGGCGGAGTTTCCAGCAACCCTGGAGAAAAATGCAGAATATTAGGAAACTACAGAATAAGAAAGACACAAATGTGTATATGTGTGGCTGTGTGCGAATGGTTTTACCACAACCAGAGTAACTTTTTTCTAATTAGACCAAAAAAATAGTTCTGCTTCCGGTTACCCTACATACCCTATTATTAACAGCTGCGACCCTAATTTTATTTTCGGGGAAAAAGTATTAAAAAAATTAAAAAAACATAAATTATGTAAACTACTACCTTACCTTGACTACACATAGACACCTACATATGATCATCACAAAAAAGTGCCCAAAAAAATTCCCTACCTACCTACCTACCCTATTTTCAAATGCCATGTAATCATGTAATCATGTAAACTATTTTTTGTTTGGCCTTAGCATGTATAAGAAATACTGTGTAATAATAACAGTGGTTACTACACTTGTGTAAATACATTGTAACTGTCTAGGCTTGAGAAACGTAATGAAGAGTAAAGATGAAATATCTAAAAGAGTGTTAATAAAATCAAAGAGATAAACAGGAGAAAAACAAACACATGGCAGTTTGTCAATTCACACTATTCTAATCCTGTATACAGGAAGTATCAATTGTTTACTGACAAAGCATGACTGATCTTTGGAATCATGTTGCACTAGTTGACCCATGGTTGACCTGGAAACGCATTGTGATATATTGACACAAGGATAAAAGTCAACATTCATCTACAAAGGATAATCTTTACTTCAATCTGAACTTCATATTGATATCATTATATATAGTGTTAAGGTAATTAAAGTAGTGTAATTTTAGTGTGTCCACTTAATTTAAATGGCCAATACCTCAGAATTCTAGCAAACACTTAATGGAATCACATAGTTCATGCTACAATACATTTATCTGCATAAATCAAGGTACGGACGAGTCTTTCTGTGTAATATAACTGCTGCATACTGCTAACTGACTGGATTGACCTGAAATATACAAATCAACAAAATTAGCTGGCCTGCCATTTCAAACTTAAAAGCAACGTCTTTCTCAAAAAAGCCAGGCGAGGGACATAAATAATCATAACTCCTTCCTCCAATAAACAGCACATATTCACTCAGGCAGGTTCTCAAGAGTGGTCAATATTTGCCAGTCTCTCTGGCCTTTATGACGCCCCCACACCCAAATGAGGCAATCCAATAGGCAAACCCATTACACTCCTAAGTCAACACGTCAAGACTTCAAGCAAAATGACAAGGTTAACCCTATGCAAAGTTATGGATTTTTGTTGATTTAAATATTTGGTAATTTGGAGTTTAAAAGTTGTGACTATATTGCTAAATTGCTAATTGTTCTAATTGAAAATTTGAGCCTCATTTATTTCTTATCAATTTGTTACAGGATAAAAATAATTTTATGAGTAATTTAAAAGCGTAACAATTAACAAACACCAATTTGCCAATAAATGATCAATAACTAAATAAAAATTGATATTTTTTTTCCTGGTTATCATATACCTTATGCTTCATGCCCTAAAAAACCTCCCATAATTTGGTAATCGTTACCTTTAGGACCCCGTTCCATATAAGAGAACGAAGGAGACAGTTTATGTTTCGGAACTTACCTCAATATTTTGCGATGATAGTTCGCTAGGATATCATGTTGAATTTGAGCAACCTTAATTTTGTGGAAAGAGGGCAGGGTTTTGATTTATGAGGGAAATTATGGGGTAAAACGTCAATGCCTCTGACTGCAAAAAAAGGTAAGAAAGTCACATTTTCTTTGAAAGTGCATTTCAAAATTACAACAAACATGAGTTAATCTAAAGAAAAAAAGACTGCTTTAGCCTGCAAAAGTCACTTTGGTACTGTAAAGTCATCTACAAAAGTCAGTTTTGAATGGAACTCGTAAAAAAATTGAGGTGTCCTAAAGGTAACGATTACCCATTTAATGGGATTCCCATGGTGTCCAATTCACCATGCAATTCCCAAGACCAGGGGTTTTGCATTGGAGATTTTTGTAAGGGTGCAGATATATGAAAAGAGTATCTCCCAACCCAGCTCCAGATATGTTTAGAATCAAATCAATGTTAGACTGGTTCACAGTGCAGTGCCATAAGTTTTTGTAAAATTGATTTGTTTTATTTGTCATCCATACCCGAAATGCATTGAGAATGTCGAAAAGGTTTATTCTTACTCCGGTAGATCCAAAACATGCTTTTTTAAATGAAATACGGTACAGATATTTACCTGGTATTTTCAGCACTGAGCATGCGTACCAAGGCCCAGAGGAAGTCTTCTGACCCACAGTGGTCAAGAAACGCCCCGATAGTCTCCAGCTTATCACGGTGCAGATCGTCGACTAACAACTCCAGAGCTGAATGGCTGGCCGGACTTTCATCCAACAACCGCTGAAAATAGTCGTTCCGCCGCCAATTCAGGCTCATTTTGTCTTGATAATTAGCTTAAGGCATGGCTGTAATGTTTATTAATTCACTAGAATGCTTAAAATGTGGCATATGCTCCCTCAAAGGACACAATTTAGCCCCAAATTGTAACACTACTGACAGAAAACCAACGGCACTTCTTGTCGTTATGCATTTGTTTACATTGCATAGCCTACGCGCTATGCGTATTGGGTTCCCGATCCCGACTACATGTTTACCGTACCCGTTGACATGACCCGACTAATCCAATCAATCAATCAATTATATTTCTTTTTAACGTGTACATGGTGACATCAAGTTCAATAATAATTTCAACATAAATGCCGAACTAAATGTATTAACTAACCGTAGAAATAGTTTATTTGAATGCCTATTCAGTAAATTCCGTAAAAGAATCTTAAAATTCGTTCTGTTAATTCTTTCAGTTTGACATGTAAATCAAGTTATAGTCAAATGTTCACCTTTGCAATGTGCCTAAAGAGGGCGCTGTCTTGTTTACTTCGGTAAGGTTATCTTCCCCCGTTTCATCAGCTTGCGGTGCCAGTATAAATTCAGGTAAAGGAAAGATTTTACTTTAATACCCCCCCCCCCCCCCCCCCACCAAAATCGGCCAAGAACAGCAAAATCTTGGAAAATAACCAACCCTCCTTGATAACAACTGTCTAAACATGTGGCACAACCTGTTAGATTTATTCTAGCAAAATCTGTAAAAAATGAGGAAGAAATCAACATGTGCACACTTTGGAGTGACTATCATTATCAATGGTGCCAACTGCCAAGAACTTAACACAGAAAACACAAACTTTCTTCCCCTATATTGCACTAAAATGTCCCAACAAAATTCTCAAGTGTTTATACAATTATGAACACAAATGGATGGTTATTTTCAAAGATTTGCTGTTTCTTACCGATTTTGGTGGGGGTATCAAAGTAAAATCTAGAAGTTTTGAACTTTTGTAGCAGTAGGCCTATAATTAATATTATTCTTTCAAAAAGTTACTCAATTTGGAGGACGTACTCCATCATGCTCAACTCCATGCTTAAACTATGATATACTTTTTCAGTGCAGGAAACATGCGAAGTGGAAGGTGTATTTGGCCAGTGGTGTCTGCCATCTCCATGGGTGCTGGAGGAATCTTAGGCACTTGGTATGAAAAAACAAAACAAACCTCTGAAAGCAGTACTGTCAACTCAAGATGGACAATATTTACCTACGCAGCTGCTGCCAAACAACAGCATCCACCACCAACGCAGACGCAGAATCGTTCTGGAGAAATCATGAAATTTGGCTTCCCAGATAATGGACAGGTTCAAATGCACAATAACTACGTGATCTCATATGACAGGCGAATGAGGAATGCTAAGTGGGTTTTTGAGTGTTTAACGAGAGATGAGGTGAAATATAATGATACCATCAGCAGGACAAACTGTCAATTTGAGATTGACCAATCAGTGCATCCATTCTTCCGATCGACCAATGAGGACTACTGGGGGAGTGGCTATGACAGAGGTCATTTAGCTGCTGCAGCCAATCACAGACGGTCCGATGGGGTCATGCAGCAGACATTTCTGCTCAGTAACATTAGCCCCCAGGTGAGACAGTTTAAGTTACAACAAAATTATTCCCCTTACCCTTGGCAAACCATCTCTGAGTAAAAAAGCTAAATAGTGTGTTTGTGTATTTGCAAGTATGTCGTATTGAGCTCATGAGCTGATATCATTTAAGTCGAAATCCAGTACTTTTATTGACCACACGGCTGCCGGGCAATCCTTAATGACTTATGTCTGAGACTATTTTCCACTGTCATTTCTTCAGGTTGGTGAAGGATTTAATCGAGGCATTTGGAACAATCTGGAGAAATATGTGCGAAGTTTGACTAAGGTCTACACAAGAGTGTATGTGTGCACAGGACCACTCTACTTACCATAGTAAGCTCAACTTTGATTGGAACAATGAGACTTGCTTGGGGCTCATTTACTTCTGCACTGAATTTATTAATTAAATTGTTGTGATTGTTTTTAACAGCCGGGAGTCAAATCAGAAGCTGTATGTGAAGTATGAAGTGATTGGAACCAACTCTGTAGCAGTCCCAACTCACTTCTTCAAGGTGGTTCTTGGAGAAACACAGAAACAGACCTATGACCTCCGGGCTTTCATCGTTCCGAACACAGCCATGTCAGATGACACACCACTCGAGAATTTCCTTGTCCCAGTCAATGTCATAGAAAGAGCAGCTGGAATTTTACTCTTTGAACGTTTGCCAAAGAATCTGTTACATTCTGTCAATGCGCCATTGTAATAAGAAAAGTTAATTTATACAGAATCTTGTTTATAAAAATGTTTTACAAAGTTCCTCTAAAAGAGGATTTGTTAGGAAAGTATTTAGTAAGCAAAAAACTGAAAAGGCATAAGTTAACCAAGTTAACATAGTGAGTATATCCTGATGAGGAAATGCAAGTTATTATTGCTGCAACAAGTTTTATTGTTATTTTTTAGACTGAAATCAGAATGTACATTACTAGACTGGTTCCTGCCCCCAAATATTGGGACCTGTAGCTAGTTTGGGTATAGCCCTATTTATTAGCCCTTGTGTGTATAGAGTACCGAAGTGATGACGTCAATCAATGCAATGTTTGGAACCAGAATACATTCTAAACTGCATGTGTTTGGAACCAGTTGCCGCGGCAACTGACGTCAGACTTCGGTACTCTATACCCAGCACGATATGGGGCAGAGGGGTACCCCCCTTTTTGTCCCTATACCCTCTCCAGACTATTGTTACCTAACACATCCCCCCTAGACTTCTAAAAAGTATTCCTGAGATTCCGGAAACACAATGACCAACACAAAAGGGGGGGGGGGGGGGGTTCGCTCTGCCCCATATCGTGCATCATATGCTTGTGTGTGGAAGCACTGTTCATTTCCCATTTTTTATGCCATATTATTTTGAATGTACGCATGCATTTTAGCAAGTTTTTGCAGAAGTTGAAACGGTGCATTTCTGGTACATAAATTAAAAATCTAATTGGCATAAACTTGTCAGAATCCTTCCAGGTTTATGCTAAGTAGCACTACCCACTACCGGTCCCAATAAAGTAAAAATGGAGGAACCAGTGTAGTATGTTACATGCATTTTAAGCTGTTTTATCTGTTGTGAAATGCCAAAGTTTATTCCATATTTATGTTTATTTAAAATATTATTTGTGTCAGGTGCAGTCCTACACAAAAACTGAGTGCTAAAAAAAATGTAGGGAGGCAACATTTTTTTTGAAAACCTACATTTTGGAAGGATCTGGAAAGTTTTGAAAATGTTTAAACTTGCAGTCATTCTTGAAAATTCATTGAGGTTATAAGGTTTGGTTTTAGAAATTTCAGAACACGCCAAAGCTGCATATTATTTGTAGACATTTAAAGATTCTAATGTCTCAATATGAAATTGAACTGAAATCTGTCAAAGATATAAGACAAGATAGGAATTTTTTTTGCAGCTCATTGCAATACTGCTAGGGGCAGCCTTTATTACAATAAATAATGTGGCAACAACACTTCATGTAGATTTTACACCATACAGAGTTGTGGTATAGGGATTTTAATTTTGTTAACATCCCACAAAAGCATCCTTTGCATGGGTTACAGATAATTAACCCGTCTCTTACTAAGGCTTTGGACTAGGTGCAAGTCTGTGCTTCTAAAGTTGATGAAAATCTTAGAATTATAACAATGTTCATACATGTACATGTCAGCCCATATAAGGAACAGCCCTTATTACACATGAAAATACTGTAGTAGACACAAACACTGCTGTTTAGTTTGGCATTGCATATTTTCTATCTCTCCCTTTGGAAATCTGCAAAAGACAATTTAAATTAGTTTATGTCAATATCATTAAATAGAAGTGACTCAAAACACAAACCTGCACTACATGGAAACTGATTCTATAAACCTATAAACTGGGACTTTGTAACTGTTTTAAATGCTGGAAAATCAGAAAGTAAATCAAGGTGTTTTTATTCTTGATTCATAAATGCCTCAGCGAGTTTCACTATCCCTATTGGTCTAGAGCCTGTCACGTGGGTGTGTTTAAACGGTTGTTTAAACACGGCTGGAAGTTGTTTAAACACGGCTGGAAGTTGTTTAAACACGGCGCGTCATACAGCTGTTCTCAGCCGATACGCAACAGGGAGAGCGTAGTAGGTGCGCGCACAACTTAGATGTACTGAAATTCATATTAGACAACGCTAATGCACGCGTATAAAACGCTGCATCTCGTGCGTGTGCGTACGCGCACGCGACAGACAGGCGCGGAGCGCCTTCACGCGCATGTGTTTTGTACTGAGCAAATGGGAGAAAAAGTGGGGTGAAAAAGCTTTGCATTTTGTCCTTTTTACGGGAGGTTTTTGCATTTTTCGTAAGAAGGCATTTATGAATGGGGATAAAAATGTGATGACCCGGTCTTTACCAGTCAATAATAACCTCAAAGGGTCGTGACCGCTGTTAATGGACCTCGCCTTCGGCTCGGTCCATTAACAGCGGTCACGCCCCTCCTCGGTTATTATTGACGTGGTAAAGACCGGGTCATCACACTTTTATCCCCTTATTAAAACCCCTTAAAGAAAATGGCTTATCTGTACATAAATCTGCTTTTAAAAGATCAGGAACATGAACCCCCTTTAGGGGTAATGTGAACAAAAATAAATATTTCAAAAAATGGTACAAACCATATCTACAGAATGAGATTTCAAAGAACCTTGAAGTCGACCTTCATGCGAGTCAAAAATTAAAGGAACAAAAATATATAGATTGTAATGAAATCACACACAATTCCCATAGGTAACCGATTCATGATTTTGTATGAAACACGAGGCCAGGTCCCCTAAAATTTGTCAGTCTCACAAGGTCATCCCGACTTGACTTTTCCTCACTTGTGTAGTGTGTGTCCCCCCCAAAAAAGGCTGAAGAAAACCAATTACATGTATCATGCCAGCCCAGCCCCCCCCCCCCCCCCCCTCCCCAAAGGGAACTAACAAATTGGGCAAATATTTACAATTACAAGTAAACTCACATATATGTATCCTATCACCAGCAGTCACACCAATCTTTTGTTTACAATATATATATATTCGAAAGAAACAAACCAAGTTTCAAACTAGGTCATATATTTACACACAGAGGTAGCGTGTACTATATGTACCACAAAGAAACGGCATATTTACAAAATGGTATTGTACATAATGTGGCATTAATGTGAACTACATTCAGGCAAAATACTACTGTTTGTTTACACATAGTGTACTTCTGCTTTGAGCCATCTATGTCTTCGTAATTTCACTACAGCTTTCTTTTTCCCCATTACCTCTACCATTAATTACCCTTTCAAGTACATTCCTGTTATTAAAAGACGAGACCATCAGAACATTTATATTGCACATGCATAAAAATGCCTGCTATCTACAGCAGACAAGTTATTATATTCTACACGTACAGATAATTTTGTGATGCAAAAAGTGTCACTTACATTCTATACCACAATGACCTTTAAGCAAGTTAAATTTTAAAGTCTAAATTCTGTTTCCCAGGGACTTACTTTTCACTCGGCTAGAAAGCTGCTGTAAGTCGTTCAAAATCAATGTCAAAATTCTGACACTACAATGCACATCACTTCCTTAGCTGAAATTTCAGTCAGACTTTGTGACCAGATACAATTTAAATATGAGCTTTCAATCTAAAAATCAAAATGATCTTATAGTAGCTGTATAGAATCTGTTAATGGCTTGAGGACTGGCAAATGTGAACAACTATAAGCCTTCCTAAAAAATACATGATCCAGGGGTGTGTTCAACTCGTGATAAAAAGAGCAAATGATTTACAATGTATTCAGGCAATTTGTGCCATTCCAAAAAGGTAGCACAAGTTGAACGCACCACTTCCGACATTGTAGTCTAAACTAACCTAGTGTTGGAGAGGTGCCCATAGAGTGACGGTACGATCTGCACTTGAACTCAAGAAGGTGAAATCAGTTGGATGCCAACGACACTGGATGACTTTGTCACTGTGTTTAGCTCCTACTGTACTGGGTAGGGGCTTGGTGAGATCACCTGAAAATAAAACACAAACATGCTGTAATGAGTGAGAAATCAAGCATTCTGCAGTGTGTGCAATGTCATAGTATTTAGGACCTTGCTGTGATGTATCTGCGGAAACTTAGGGCATTTCTCAAACCCCTGGCTTATGCTCGGGCTTCGGCTTCACGTAATTTTATGTCGCCAGATTTGGCAAGATCTTGGACACTGTTTTTGCTATATGTACATCAAAATCTTATATTTTAATCCTGAGCCTGTTTATTTATTTACGTATTCAAGGCTTCAGATTGGCAATGGGCTGGGGAATAATTGGAGACGAAGCCCAAGCCCAAGCCAGGGTTTGAGAAACGCCCTAAGTTTAGTACTGGAATTAAAACTATTACTCCAAACTCCTGAGCTTAATTGTTAACCCCCTAAGGTACATGCAAAATCATTAAAATTGTTGGATTTAGCAGAAGAATAAGTGTATGTCGCACTTAGATTTTCATTTGTGTTCGCAAGTAAATTAAGCACAAATTAGTCTAAAAAAATTGTTCTTTAAATCATTCCTGATTCAATCATGATTTTGTACTAAGCAATGTGACTAACCTCAATTAGTATGGATATCAATTGTTTTTTTCTTATCAGCCCTATGATCTGGACCTCAGATCTGTCTACAATGCTTCACAAGATCTGCTTACAGTAAGCGAGGAATCGGCGCTAACTTTAGCAGAAAATTCTGCACTAACAGTGTATTTCATGTGTTGGCAAGGAATCTTTTCCTGTGTGCATGCGTATTCTGTGCCTAAGGGGTTAGTGCAAAGTTTTTCTGTGAGTCGGCACTGAATTACAGGCTGTGAGTGCAGAATCTACATTACAGAATCTATAAACTTGGGCTTGGGTAGCTTACCCTGCAAGTCACTGATCAGCACGGTACCATCATATGACCCAGACAACAAATACAAGGCTTTAGGAGAGAACCTCATAGATCGAACCTCCCCTCTGTGTTTGTGGTATGTCTGTACAATGCGGCCACCGTGGATGTCATATAACAGGCATGAATTATCCTCATGTCCTGACGCAAGAAGTCGGCCAGACGGATCCACGCAAACTGTAGCTGCAGCTGTGCCTAGTGAAAGTGTGGTACCAATATCAATAATACAGTTTGTTGATAGAAACTTTGCACAATAATATTTAGGAACTGTTTGGTGGGGGTGGGGAAGGGGTTGGGGGAATAACCCTAAATCTCCCAAATTCAGATATTCAGCCCCCCACAACTTGCCCTTTTAATAAATAAACAGAATTATTTGAGTGTCTTTAAGTTTTAGGAATTTGTTGGAAAATTTCCAAACATTTAAAAATTTTACCATATTTTTTTAATTTAGATTTTTAATTCAATCGATCTATCGTTCTAGAATTGTACAATCGACAGCTTGTGAAATTGTTTCCAATTAAATTAGTTATAATTTAAAGCAGAATGTTCAAAATCTAAAGCACACAAAAATTACTGCCAAACATTTCATAGGGTTGTCTAAGTGGCGTTGTTAACACGCAAACCGTGACAGGTCAATTGGTAACATTTCTGGACATATCCCTTGACTTACCTTGACCGGAATCAGAGCCAGGTGTGCCGATGACCTGTATACAGCGTGGAGTCCGTAGATCCCATAGACGTACAGTATTATCCTGAGATCCAGACACCAGCATGTGGGCACCCCAGCAATATAACGACAACACATGACCTGTGGTAACAAATATTACAGGGGCTAATTTCATGGCGATGCTTAACGGTAAGCAGAAAAGATGTGCTAACTATAGCATAAAAATTTGCTTGAGCATTAGCGTATTTCATGGTCAAGTATTTCTTGCATGGAGATTTATATTGTTGCGTCACTAACTTAAGCAAATCCTGCTTCCGAAGTTAGCGGGCTCTTCGCTGTGCTTACTGCTTACAGTCTCTATGAAATGGGCGAGGATTCATTTAGCAGAAAATCGTGCGTTAGGCAGCGCTATGAAATTGGGCCCAGGATATTCAACATTACCCGTCACAACTATTATTGCTACATGAACTAAACAACTTTGCCACACCACCACTGACAAACACCTACCTGAATGTCCAGACATAGCATGAATGGTCTTGCCCTGATTACAGTCAGTGACATAGATACTGCAATCGCCTGCACCAGCGCTAACTAACACAGTGCCATGGGTACTCTCTGGTTGAAAGACTAAATCACGCACCGTGCCATCATGCATCGTCAAGTCAATATCAGGACCTGGAAGAATGAGAATATCCACCATCGGATGTCAAATTTGCACAGAACAGAATCTTGCCGCCATCCACACTGGACATTTTCTATTTTCGACTTTGTTTCAAAGGAAGTCAACCATTACAATGCTAAAAACCACTCTAGATAAAGGGCTATGAACACAGGTTGTAGGATTGATAACCCTACCACCACTATGGTTTTCCTGGGCCCAAATCTAAATAGAGGAAAAATATGCTTTAACGTCAGCTTGAAAAATTCTTCCAATTTTTAGACCTACAGACCCAGGCAGGGAAACTTCCACAGTAGATGAGGTTGAGGCCAACTCACCTCCTCTTTTGCTCATGTACAACATGCGTAGGCAACTTATCAGACCATTTCAGTTATTCCTTTTATATGGTTCCTATATCATTACAAAAATGTTCTCACCAACAAAAACATGTGTATGCAGACATCTGCTACTGACAAAATTAAACAAAACTGCAACTTGTTGGAAAATACACAAATTTTGACAAACTCACCATTGGCATTGCACTTCTGTGGATCAAACCGAAGTAACTTGATAAACTTATCATTGGAACCAGTGGCTATTAGATTACCAGAGGGGCTCCAGCTAACACAGTAGATAGACCCTTTATGATGCCTAGTGCGTTTGAACAATACTGTGGGTTGCTTGGGTTCATCCTCACTGGAAAAAAAACAGCGCAAGATTTATCATCAAGTGCTTCCATTTACAGGTTACAATCTACAGGTCAAAGGATATCACAGGCTATATGAACTGTACTTCTTATTTGTACTAATGTATCTTGTTAGGTGTCTGTGTCTATATTGGTAGTTTTTCTAATATGTATAATAATGATTGTAATTGGGGCCCCTACTCAACAAGCTTTGCTTTTTAGGGGCCCCATCCACATGTTTTATGGTTAAACATGACCGAGATTCAACAGACTTTGTTTTAATGTGGAAAATAAAGTCAATCTGAATCTGGGAAGTGTGGTAATTAAAAAAAATAAAAAATAAGCCTGCATATTTTTGGAGTCTTGGTTTGGAGTCTCAGGTAAAAAATGGTCAATAATTTCTGCTACAAATGCCAATCTTCTTCATACAGCCTGCAGGACATGTTCCAATTATATCACAATACATTTCTAAACAGGAAGTTAAAATAATTAGTGATTTTGACAAACGCAGATCTACATTTTATGCATTTAAAAAAATCTGACTTTCATGTAAGATTTGTTTATACAGTCAGATCATTTCTAAAAATAGTTTGAGAACTTACCTGACATGAGACACATCTGGATAGGAACATATACGAAGTGTCTTAGAGTTGGCCCCCACAGCATACAAAGATCCAGTTGGGTCAAAGGTCACGGCTCGTATTGCCTGAACATCTTCTAAGGTAGTGACAGCAACATAGCGGGGAACTTTCCTGTCTGGATCCTGCGAGGGGGATAAGTTCACAAATTTCAATGCATTCGTCAAACTTTTCTTGTTTGTTTATAAGTACAATGTAGTCATTCTGGAAAGGTAACACACTAACAGTCTTTATATCAATTGAAAATAATTTCATTTTCCCTGTGGATAAAATGCTTATTATATTGTTTAAATTAGCAAACACAAAGTTAAATCAATATTGAAATAGGCTGTCCATATTAATGATCGACATGCAACAAACCCTGAGCATTCTGCTTGGACAACCAGCAACATTCTCATTCGGTAATTTTCCTGGGTTGCGTTCCGCTACCTCAACCAAGACTCTGTTTTCCCCGCCCTGATTTGAACCAACGTCATTGTTCTCTTTCAGGTGGTGGACACTTGGGCCAAGATAGGTTACATTCATTAAGTTCCCACCCGGAGCCAAAACTTCTCCCAATGAAGTCTCTAGTCTGCGGATAGGATCAAGCATCGCTGTTTCCTCCGTCGAGTCACCCCGCGAGTTATAGTTGTAGGAGTGAGGGTAGGAGAATTTAGCCAGAACTGGGGAAGCTTCAGGTTCAGGCGTCACCGTGGGGTCATAGCGATTGGTCTTGGGGGTACTGGAGTGAACGTTGGCTGGGTGATGTTGCATGCGGAGGGGGAGGAACGCAGGTGTGACCTACAGGTCAGAGGTCATCACACCACAGGTCAGAGGTCACACCACAGGTCAGAGGTCACAACACCAAAGGTCAAAGTTCACAGCACCAGTCACCAATTACAGGGACAGAAAAAACAAGATAGTTAACAGAACATGCTTCCATCAAAATAAAGAAACACCAAAGACTGATTATGCATGCATGAGTTGAAAACAAAAAATGAATACATCAAAAATAAATATTCAGCAGAAACCAGTAATTAATGTTTAAACCAACATGAAAAGCATTCACTGCAAAGAACAATTTGTTTATGTCTACGTTCTAAGGACATGTCATCTTATTTCATCAAGACGGTGTTGAATAAATTTTTAAAAAGAACACTCCTTGCAACCAGCAATTAATGAACAACTTTTAGTTAGAAATAGTCTCTCTTTTTCAGAAATTCTGTAAAGGATTTTGTTGTCAGTCTGTTAATACGAAAGTATGCAATCACACTCACCGCAATTAATGGCAAACATTTCCCTGAAATCCCACAAAATGTAAGCTCTTTGGTTAGAGGCCATTCAAAATTTTCAATGTTTTAAAATTTCGATATATTTTTTTCGAAATTTGTTTAACCCACCCACCCACCCCAATTTTCGATCTTAAAATATTGATTTGCCATTCAATTAAACAAATAATAAAATGCCCAGTTTCATGACAGCGTGATGCAGCTGTGGATTTCCCCCACTTTAACACGTGCCCTGATGACTTCTAGTGTTTCATAAGCAGCTTCTGACTTAGCGCTGGCGATACTGATTTTTTTTTCGTAGTCGATATTTTTTCCCGCTATATCGCCGATATGGCGATAAAATCGTCTACAAATTACGGCATGATAAAAATGTTGTAAACGGTTAGCGATCGTAAAATCCTAATGTACAAACGCGTAGGACTAAACAACTTTCAAAAACTTAACACCGCCAAACAAAGCTCTCCGTCACAATATCGCCACTCAGATCGTCCACCCATACGGAGGAATGGTCCACTATACCTACGTGGCAGTGAGTGTCAATTTGCAGCCAACTTTTTTACCAAGTCATTCTTTTTCAATTCAAGGCACAAGTACATTTTTTCAACAACTTTCAAAATTCTTGAAGTTAAAGCCACACAATACTCCTTTTGAAGTTGACATTCGTGTAAAAATCACGCATGTCCACGTATCGTTTTCCCAGGGCTTCGCAACGCGAGCAAGCAACGTGTATGCTTATTAGCACAGTTCCCATCTCTGCTGCGGTATTTAATTGATAGCAGTAGAGACAGGAACCAGTCTACATTGCTTACTTGATTGGGTATATTTTGATGCATGAAGGGAGAATTCAAATATGTCTGTAGAATTTTACTCTCTCGATCTCAGACACCCTTATTTGCATTTCAAATACTCTAAAGATGTATTGTGATTATATTTATACAAACGTTACTTCATCATTTTGAATGTTTGAAGGACATTACATAAAGCATTTTCCAACTAAATGTTTTTGGCGAAAAAAAGGAATTCTTGCTACGCTTTAATTGTACATTTAAAGCAAAGACGATGGCAGTCGTTGTAAGATGTTTCTTCCTTCATGCTTTTATATCTGATCAATAATGTGCAGCCCGGTACGGTGCCAAATGCCAAAAAGCCATAAGACCAGTCTATGAAGTATAGAATAACCACTCTGTTGAACCATGGAGGTTGAACAACGGATGATACAACGTCTAAGACTACGCATAGGCCGTATGGGTATAGCCTGGGTTGAAAAAACAAACTAATCGAAATGCAGGAGTGGAATTGGCAAGTCAAAAGAGCATTTCTTTTAATTTTCCTTTATGTTTTTTATTAAAAAGTAAATTTCGATTTTCAATAATTTACCTTGACCCACCCACCCACATTTTCGAAAAGAAATCAAAAATTATAAAACATTGAACATTTTGAATGGCCCCTTAGTCAACTAACCTATTTTCAAGGTTGTAAGTGTAAACATTCTACCATAATGTGTCATATTTACAAAGAAATAAGAAAAAACCTGAAGCACTGACCACTGCACATTCAGACTGGTGCTACAATGGGGCCAAGGACACTATGCTAAACTCCAACGGTCTGACTTTTCCCGAACCAACCTGGCATTCCCAAAATAATTTTTGTCAATGATTTTCAGACAAACGAAGCATTTTCAAAGCAATTTTAGGACGAATGCTTTTTGTAGCCCAATTCGGTCGATTCACAACTCGGTGCGCCGCCAGTGGCAACCGGGGAGAGGCCAAATTACGCAGTGCATCATGGGAAAAAGTCGACATCGCAAAACCGGAAGTGGGTGTCGCCAATACATCGACCGTACTTCTTACACCCCTTCTCCGCTAAATCTATCAACTCCTCTCTCTTCTTTCCCGCACAAGGTATTCCCCGATTAGTCAAAAATTGCTTTAACTCATCCACTCGCATTCGCGCGAAATCCATACTGCTGTACTGTCCACCATCTAATACAACGCGATAGACGCGATGTCGACCCCGAAAGTGGAAAATTGGCCTTTCCCGGCTTGCCGCTGGCGGCGCACTGAGTTGTGAATCGACCGAATTGGGTGTCTCAAAGGCAATGTGTCCCTTTAAGTATCAGTATTAAGGGCAATCCATCATTCAAAACTTATATGAGCATGACTCTTGAGGTTTGAATGCCCCCCAAAAAAACCCATACCTAAGTTGTAGCTATTCATTAATTCAAACAAAATACAAAAAGGAAATTATTCAACTGACAAATTCTACTACATGTACACCCAACATAGCTAAGTACCTGATTGACGTCATCATTTAAGACATCAGTCTCAGGAGACATCTTGGAGAGAGAAGCCAGACTATCCCCGCTGCCCATGTTACTACGGTGGGCATCCCCTGCAGCGCCCTGACTGCGTAAAAGCTGCTGCAGTTGATGTCGATGCTTCTCCTGTCGTTCAAGGTCTTGCTGGAACAATGCTTTGGAGACGACAAATTCAGCATAGACATCAGCACTTGAATTCTGAGGATCTGAAGAGCGTTGAGGTGATGTCTACAGTAGGAATGAAACATATGAAAAGCTAATGGTAATCATCTCAAAACAGATATTAAAACTCATTATGGTTTCAATTACAAGATCACTGCCCATTCACAAGCCTACTCAGATCAGGTTGGAAATAAAGCCATTACTGTGAAGTAAATCTAAGGCCCTGTCCGAATTACTTGGCTGCGGCTTGAAATTACACAGGAGTCTATACATGTAGGAAGTGGCTGCAGCCGCTACCATAGACATGTGTGTAACATCCAGCCGTAGCCAAGTAATTCGGACACGGCCTAAGTGTCCATTACCTGAACAAGTGGTAATGTCTGGTTCCCTGTCTTCTGTGGACTCTTTGCTTTCAATGCAGCTTGGGCTAGTGGCCTCTCTACATCTTCTGCAACAGTAGCCAGGGAGGATGCATTCACTGAGCCGGTCGACATGCCTCCCGATAGCTGAACATTCCCCATGGAGCGTGACATCACATTGACATCCTGACCTGGGCTGTCTTCTTTCTTCTTACCCTGGCTGAGGAGTACCGCCTCTAGCGTTGGCGTCAGTGACTGGGACAAGCCTCGTGACGAACCTGCTGACCAGGGTCTGTTCCTGTATAAGATTGGTGTTGTGGGTGATGGGGAGGGATACCCTCTCTGTTTGCTGCTTGGTGTTGGGGTCATTGGAGTCATGATTTGTTCAGACCATGAGGCGCTCGGTTTGGATATCCTCTCAACAGCAACTTCTAGTGACTTTTGCTCAAAGGGGCAGGTAAAGGTTGCAGGGGGAATACTCTGTAACCATGACAACAAACTCAGATCAGCATCATCAGCATCGGAGCCAGTGAGTATTCCCTGAAGTGTAGAATACTGGACATCCTTAGCCGTGGCCCTCTGCTGGCAGAAATCCACGCAGGATTCAAACACTAGACCCTTGATGAGAAGTTGAACCAGACGGTCTTGACTCGATGTGTGATCACCGTTCTCCAAGTTCTTATCTACTGGGAGGAACCTTGCAACCAACGGGTAGACATCCTGGAAACACTGTACGCGAGCATTGCTGGGGTTCCAGTTCTTATAAGCAGCATGATCAGTCAGCCTTGGCAAAGTAAGGAGCAAACATAAATTGCTGTAGTCCTCCTTATTAGGGCAATGTGGCTCCAGTTCATTCAAACAAGACACCACCTCATCGATTGAAAACTCCATCTGTAGATGCTGCAGGTTTTCATCCTTCATGCATAGCATCTCAAGGAACTTGTGCTTCAAGACCAGAAAACGAAACTTCTTAATATCGAAGCTCTCAATGCTCTCCAAGGGCTGAATAAACTCCAAGACGTCATCCCACTGTCCATCCAGAATCAAGTTTCTCAAGAAGAGTGCATCATCAGAAAACAGTCCATTAACGACCCCACTTTCACGCTCTAGAGCTCGCATGGACATGTACAACTCCCTGGAACTCAGGAAGTCCAGCACAAGCTTCAAAACATCTGGCTCTTTAACAACAACTTTCACTGACGATGGCATGGTTGCAATTGCATGCACTTTTATCAAAATCTGTTGACTCAAAGCTCAGATACGTTCATTGAATCCAAGTATAAGAATTCATGTTAAAATGTAGATGACAGTTTTTTTAGCTCTCTTCTGTAGATAACCTGTTGAATGAAATGAGAAATATGAATGAATAAATCATCCTCTTCTACGTTCTATGGTATGCTAAATACTTTCTTTTGCTGGTATTCTTTGCCAACATGGCCAAGTACTGATTTCAGGGATCGCAGGATAGCGCAGCGTGATCTACACGTTTGTGTCTCTGACACTCGCCTCTAACCCATTTTTGTGGGGTATCAAAATCAAATCTTTCCACATGATCAACCGCGCCCAACATTCACACTGGAGGGAAATTCATCACGAACTGACTTTTTTTAGCCTAATGTTAGTCCAAACATGGAGGTCCTCCATGGTCCAAATTAGAATAAATAAAATGTAAAAAAAAATTAAAATTAAAAAAATTAACAAACTGCACCCTTAACTCGATTTTAAGATTTGTAGCCTGGTAGGGGCCTTTACCACATGACACAGGATTTTTATATACACACATCAAAAATTTGGCGGCAGGATAAAAAAAATCATATTTAAAAATGTAACGTTAAAAGTAAAACATCTCGCAATCATTCATGGGGGCGCTGTTCAACAAACGTCAGCTCCGTTTGTCCTATCCCAATTCCTAGCGTGTGTATCAGTTTCCTAAAACCAAGGCAGATTTGGTTTGTGTAATCTGATGAGTCTGCTAATACCAATTTTACCCTCAGAACACAATCACCGTCGTCTGTAACGATGACTTTTACCGCACAAAATAATTCAGTTTAGGGCGCCGCCATTACTTGATTCCCATCATGCAATGCATGCAGAATATTTATGTTTCTGGTCAAAGGTCAAGTTAAATACCGTTTTACTGGGTTTTTTTTTTACGGTTACTGCATTGTTTGGGGGTATTTGTTGGATATTTGGCTCTGTGATTGATATTTATCTCCCAGATGACATTTCAATAGTATTATAGTCATGGAAAACCAGAAACCTGCCACAAAAACAACAATTTGTTTGAAGGATGTGTTGTCATATAAGAGGATGACGTCATTATTTTCGACCTGTCTGGAGCGGAGGTCGAATTATGTTTCGACGATGTGGGGGAAATTTTTGTGTTATATTTCAATAATTGCGTATTTAATTTTATAGATGAGCGAGTGGTAACATCTATAGTTTCACCATGTCTTTGGAGGATCCATTCTTTGTTGTAAAAGAGTAAGTTAAGGTGGTGGGAAAATTCGTCAGAACTTTTTACTACACGTTGTCCGGCCGTGCATTTTTTAGCCAGCGCTCCCACGCCAGTGGATAAAAAACTTCAGTTACATGCGTACACCTGCACCAGTTGTGATATTGTTATTCAGTTTACCTCCACTTGAACTACTTTTGGGTGTTTATTTAATATTTAGCATTTACTTAAATATTTAAGAAATAAATAAGTGGGCATGGTAAAAAAATATTTGCCAAAGAAATGTTACAAATTAAACAAAGTCAGTTTCCCTTAGTTTTAGGCTTAGCTTATGTAAGTTGTGGATTGTTTGACGAAAATTAAACAAAGGTTAACTTTGCAAAATGGTAAATTATATTTCACCGGTTGTCTTCTCTGATTAATATCCGTGACAGGTTCTCTTTTCCCTTAATTTAATAAAATCCTCCAAAACCAGGAATTAACGTTAGAAGAAGAAAAACGATAACAATTATCAAGGGTTTATAAAATTACTAAAGAAAACTAAACAAGACAAATAGAGGAGGGGAAGAAAGTAGTCCTAATGACTGTGAATGCTCGTTAATTGACAATTTTTGTTGGCCATCTTGCTTAAATCTTAGGGAAGTTGAGAAAGCTGTCAATACATCTGAAGGTCTGTATCAACGATGGTGTGAACTCCTGGAAGATACTAATTCAGTTGGCAAGGAAGAATATGACTGGACAACCAATGAACTCAGGAACAGTCTCAGGAGCATCGAGTGGGATTTGGAAGATTTGGAAGAAACTATAGATATCCTTTTCTAGATATTGTCTAAGTTTTTGTCTCTTACTTGCTGAATTGAGTACATTCAGACATGTCGAAAAATATCAAAAATACACAAATGCACTATTTCTATTTCATATAAATGGCTCATTTAAATTTAAATTTGATTTAACCCTAACCCCCTACTGCCTCTGCGGGGTACTGGACTAAATCCGCCAAAATCCATCAGTCGATTTTCTTTTTATATATGGGCTAATAGAACCACGACTGAAGTGTTGGTTGATGTTGATGGACTTAGTACACATGCCATATATGACAACACTACTAGAGGCCGTCCATTAAGCACGTACGCACGAAGGGGGGAGGGGGGTTGTTGACATTGCGTACACCATGCGTACAGGGGGGGGGGGGGGGAGGGGGGTCTAAGCCAATGCATACTGTACGCAACCGACAATCTGCTTTTAATGAATTGTCATGAAATCAATGTAATATCTCATATAAATAACTACCAGGACCAGCTTTTGTGCATCGAAAAACAGTTATAACACAGTACCCTTCACCCCAACCAAAAGTAAATTAGTCTTCCCAACGCCACCGCCAGCCAACTCCGGCCTATTTTTAGCCCGCAACAAAAAGACTGCTTTATAAACCGGCAGTGTACACCAGAAACGTACAGGTGTACTTGTATCAATTTCACCTGCATGCTGTCGAAAATCGCTCTTTAAACAAAAGATCAAAAAAGATATATATCAACTGCCTCTTGTTCAAACACGTATTTTTGTGAAAAGCGTTATTCACTATCTCAATAAACCACTCATGAAACGTCAAGAGCAAACTATGCAAAAAATAGTGTATCAGGATATTTGTTGTTTCCTTTTTTGGTTCATGTCATCATTGACTGCTGTTTTGGTTCAAAATATATCACTGTTCAATCATTTTCAGGTCCAGTAATAGAAATGTTTGCATTTTTTTCTGTCAACATTTTGTAATTTATTTCAGTCTTTGGAAGCGAAAAGCGAATCATACTACTACAGCAGGTGTACTGTGACATTTAATGATGCTAGAATAGGGTAGTCTGAGAGTCAAAAAGAGATATGGAATGCGTGAGAGGGGGGGAGGGGGGGGGTTGGAGCCACTGCGTATGCCATGCGTACAGGGGGTGGGGGTCAAAAAAGTCGGCATTTCGTGCGTACGTACTTTATGGACGGCCCCCTACTGGATCCTAGGCAAAATTCATCAATAACACCGGCACTGCTTCAGGCCTCCTGGACCAAGTCCATCATAATCCATCAATAATTTTTCACGCCAAGCCTTTAGGACCAAGTCCGCCAAAATCCAACAATCTGGGGGGATGGATTTTGGCGGATTTGGGACGGTTAGGGTTAAAGAACATTTTGTGGTTCTTTTTTCATGTACAATTTTAACTGCAGAGTACATTGCTGGAAAAACATGGTTTATTCCATTTTTTTATAATAAAAGAATTCAAAAATAAGAAAGAAGAGAGAAAAATATGTTTAAAAAGTCCAGCATACATTTGTATGTTGGAAATAAATGACTTTTTGTGAATTGAGCTATGGAGTACCAAGGTGTCCGTAGGTAGAATTTGAACATTTTAGTGTGCACAGGTTTTAGAACTCACAGTAATATCTTCAATTAACAATGTGTTTTAAACTGCCTTATTCCCCACTGATACTTTTGAAATGTATATAAAATAGTCATAAACATGTATAAAACAAATTCTTTCAAGTTAATCCGTTATTCAACCTTGACTTATGTCTGCACGTATTGTTGAAGCCAATCCAAGGAAATTCAAACTGGAGCAGAATGAGTTGGAAGCCAGACGTCAGTTTGTCATCGACACCAAGAAGAAAGTGGAAGAAATGAAGGAGCACATGGCTAGTCCAAGTACCAGATCAAGAGAAGAAAAGAGAACAAGACAGGTAATATCATTGGGAAGTCACCATCTTAAACGGCGTATACAAGGTTAAGCGTAATGCCAGGGTTCCAAGATGGTTTGGTTTCTTTTGTTTCTTTGAAGTTGGCCAATGTGGCAGCAAAGTGGTTACATTCAAGTCGCTATGGTTGTATCACAAAGGAATACATGCAGAAAGTCTGTGTAGCTAACTGGTGTTGATACCATCGTACTGGCAGAGCAGTAGCTTTCTGAAATATTAACCAAAATTAAAGTAACAAGAAATTTACTTGATCACCAAAGTGAGATGCATGTAGTGATGATAAGCTTAACCCTAACCTTCCCAAATCCTCTAAAATCCTCTTTGCTAAATGGAGGAATATGGAGAATTGAGACTATGGCAAAAATGTATTGGTTGATTTTGCAGGATGCGCGGTCTAGGCTGTACCGTTGATTGTTTATGCTTAGCCATGCATACATTTAGGCCTAGATAATACTTGAAATCATCTGCACTGCTGGAGGATTTTGCACAATTGGGGCACTGTCCACCCCTCCAGTGAACAAATTCAAGAAATAACGGAGGATCTTGGAGGATGAGGCTGTATCAACTTTTTTACATGGAGGCAGTTGGAAGATTTTGCAGGATGAGGGTGCATTCCAGCAAAAAAAGCCTATGGAGTTAGGGTTAATGATTTATTTTGGTCCTACGTATTCTCCGATAAACATCAGAGTAGCTTTGTAACGGTATTGATATTCTTTTCACAGGCTTTGATGAACAATGGGCCGAGTAAAGCTCAGGATAAATACAGCCGATTGGACAATGAGATGGAGGAGAATAATCAGAATTACGTTGATGAATCCCGACAGCAACAACAGGTAAGCAGTCAACCAATGATACTTTGGAATCTTGTTTTTCCCCAATTTAAGCAAAAATTCAATTGTTCTTCAGGCAAATTTTATAAATTTGAAAGCCTTTTGGAAAGTAATGAGTGCATACGCTGCCAAAAATGATTTGTGTGCATTTCAAAATGTTTATAAGAAAAACAATTATTATTTTAAAAAATGGTCAGGTTGCATTCTCCGCAAAATTGTTCATGGGATTAAGACAAAGTTTATCTTGAACGAAGAATTTGTTCTCATTTTAAGAAAGCCATTTTGGCAGTGTAGGCTTAGAAATAACAGCTTGATATACATGTACCCGTGCACAAGAACAGGCTTTCATAGAGTGTCAGTACATTTTTTTTACCAGAATTGAATAAAAGAAATTATACTTGGTAATCAATTACTCACTGCAAATTACTGACCTATAATTGTTTTTTGCTTTCTACAGCTGTTAATGGAATCTCAAGATGATGACTTAGTGCGTGTAGCTGATAGCGTTGGGGTCTTGAAGCACATGGGACAAACAATAGGCAATGAACTGGATGAGCAAGCAGTGTATGTACACCATCCGTGCTTCATAGGACATATCTTGATTAAACCTTATTGCTTCTTGACTTGAACCTTCCTTCATCTTCTGATGATGTGGAATATTTTCGCCCCACGCCACACAGAATTACAGTTTGTTACTAACTACCTGTGTGTACTGTAGTGTGTATCACACCCTAAGGTAGTGAAAAACAAATGATCGTTTTCACCTTGTCTTATAACTCGGTTACTATAAGAAGTTGGATCAGACCCGATGAATATCTGATCGCAAGTAATAATTGTTGCTCCTCCATGCTACATGTCTCTTCATTGATAACATTTGAAAGATTTCTTCAGTTTTGTTTCTCCTGTTCTGATTTAAAAGTACCTTCTTGTTTAAAACGTATAACATCACAATTGACATCTCTGTTTTGCTCACAGCATGTTGGATGATTTCCACACTGAGATGGAGAATACAGAAACCAAACTCGATGCAGTCATGAAGAAGATGGCTAAAGTCACTCACATGTCAAGTGGTAAGTCTCTCACAAGTCAGTCTGTCTCTGGTGAGTTTTCCTTATTTCTGCTTGTATAGCTGTGAAGCAGACTACCAAACCTGTTTCTTCAAACCTTAGCTCAGCTCCATCTCTGACTCCGGTGTCTCTGGCTATGGCTACAAGTCTTAAGCTTTGATGTCATGGGGCCTAGATCAAAACAGCCTCTTCCGTGAGCCCGACACCTCTAGCCAAAGTTGAGGTTTGAGAAATGATCCCTCTGTCAGTTTATGTACCATGTGTTTCTATGTGTTATGTTCTTTTTCCATATTTTCTCAGGGATTTGCCCTCTACCTACCTCACTATTCCTCCGAAAAATGCTTATTTGTACACATTTGTGGTCTCAAACATGAGAACCACATCTTGAATGCTGTGAAGGACCCATTTACTCATTTACTGACCATTTATTTGTGTTGTATTTCCCATGTTCACAGATCGGAGACAATGGATGGCTATCCTGATTCTGATAATTGTCATGATCATCGTTCTCATTCTGTTCTTCCTGCCTATATGAAACAACATCAAGCCAGGAAACACTTTAACAAAATCTAATTCATCTGGAGAGCCAAATCTTTGGATTCCGGATTCATTGCTTTTATTAGTTGCAACTAGCCGCATAAACTCTTACATGGTGCTGTTTTGTTCATTACATGTGAGCAGCACGTGTAAAGTCTGTCTTTTTATCTTACTCATGCAAGTTATAATACCTATAAACACTGCCCTCGCTTGACCTAAAACAGTAGGCTTCATGGACACCATAAAAGAACAGAGCCCTCTATTGTTTCTCCAATTGGATACCTGCTGCGCAAGGAGTCATCTCATCAATTCTCATTGGATCTTGATGAGTTGTCTGTTGGCAGGGAGGTGTAGCATGAATGCAATGTGCATCTGCTTGGGGGATGGACTTCTGCCTCAGCCCATGGGACTGTGTGGCAAGATGTACGTCCCCATGGAAGTTCGCCTACCAATAATAGGATTATTAACCTATCATATATTACCTCTCAAGGTCTTTCCTCCTCTGGAATTGAATTATTATCTTCTTGTCGTATCACCATCCATTACAGGCTTGTTTGCATTATTACCAAGAGCTGTGCCATTTGTTTTGACTTCTGCTGGTTTGGTCGTTGCTTATTGATTTCATGGTGTCGAGCACAATCAAATGTCTACAGTATTAAAAATCTTGTGTTCTGGCCAATGTTTGCTTCTTTACCCTGTGAGACCAACCCTTGTCTGCAAAACATGGCAGCCTTGCCCTACTGCAGTGTGAAGTCCGTTGATAAAATGTGTATATGCCCTCTTTAATGTGGACAAATTAAAAAAAATTTCAAAGCTGATGACCTTTCTAGAGGTTGTCAATTTGACCTGTTTAAAGGAGGAAATTGAGAAATATTTTTTAAAAATATGAAAAACTGAATGAATTTTTTTTTAAATACAAATACGGACTGCAGTTTGCAGTACGCCCGCACCTCGCAGGGATAAGCAAGCATGGAAATGTTATGTACAGAAAATGAAATTTACATGTAAGAAACAAACTTTACAGGGTAGTGGACATATGTATTGTTCCTTGAAGCTAATGGAGTATGGGAAAGTATGGCTATTACCGAATCCTGTACAAACAAATTGAGCAGAAAGATGTGGATAAATTTTACCTAACCGCTGATCAATATTACTGCAATTATTGACTATTGCCAAAGTGTGATACAAAGGCATTGATAAGTCGGGAAAAGTTTCATGTTGAAAGATGGAGTATGTTTTTAGCCAAAATACTTTTAATCCCAGAAAGTCATGAAATGTTTTAGCATAGACAAGCGTGTATGCCAAGAATTCATCATGTCTGTGCTCAGTAAACTGCTAGAAAACTCATTTAAAAATCCTGCAAATGTACTTTGGCAATATTTGCCCTATAATGACAACATTAATAAGTGTTTATTGATAAACATACATGGGTGTGTGCACATGCATTTATATGTGTACATGTATATCAGTGTGTACTTCACACCTAAAAGAACATGCAAAGAATTGTACACAGGTAGAGTACAAAAGAAATTAATCTTTTCCCTATAATTTATGATATTTTATGTAAATCATTTTAAGCATAAAGGCAAAAAATGGTAACATATAGTTTTCTTTCAGTACAAAAACCAAATTCGCAAAGTGATATGCATAGGATTTCTTAACCAATATGGGAAATATTTGTGTTTTGTACTCGCCTTGTACACTTTTTATAAAGTGTATGGAGTCATTTACATTGCATGTGCATTTCTATATACATTTGTGGACAAATCAAAACCTTGAATTTAAATGAACCCACACTTGATATTAATTTGCCACATCTGTCTGGAAGAAAGCACTGTATTTTCAGTAATTAGATGATGGTACTTGTAGATTGTACTCAGTGTCAATGCATGTATATATTTATGGAAGCCTCATATTGTATTTTGTGAATTGTAAAAGTATTTTTAGGTGGATCTGTAATTTATGGTATTTTTAATACATAAGTTGCCTGTGGGTCCTGATAATTGAAGAAATTTAATGCATTATGCTTTTGTTGAGACAAATATTTACATGCAAACAAAAGCTAAAGTACTAAGCAACTTGGTCACTAAGCACTAGTGCATGCTGGTAGTATACAGATGCAGTATTTAAATCACAGTCATCGACACAAGTATACAAACTGATCAAAGCATAACATTGATGTGGTCATAACACTATCTATGATTTGTCTCATTTAGCTGAACTCGGTCCAAAGTAGTTAGTGCAGTATGATAGTCATGTTTTTTCTTTACAGTTTTGCCAAAGTTAAATGATGGTGTAAAAAGTAGGATACCTTGTGAAATGTAACACACCGGCCCTGTGAAAAGAGGGATATTTATTGGAAACCGTTTATTTCTTCTCACCAAATATCCAGGCTTTTTTCCCTAGAGATTCTGTGAGTTGTTGGATCTAAAATTCATTTTGACATGATCTCTAATTTTGATGTAATGATTAAGGGGAAGGGCATTTCACACCATGTTGCTGCAAATGTGTCGTTTTACTCCAATTTTTCATGCTTTAATAACAATATTTATTGATAAACCAGAATAAACATGGAAGGACCATTGATATAACAAATGCTATTGTTTTGTTCAGTTTGTTTTCATGGCCAAGTTCGTCTCGAAAGTTTGTTGCAAGAAGTGGAATGAGCTAGTGACACTAGTGAATCGATTTGGTTGATAATTAGCAATTTTGTTCAATGATATTCTGTAAGAATTTGTTGTTTTGACGTAGACATTACATTTGTATACACCTTTCGATCAACAGTATTTGACAGGCACATTGGTGAGTTCAGCCCCCCCCCCCCCCCCCTGAATTCAGCCCCCCCCCCCCCCCCCCCCCCGAGAAATTCCCATTTAAAAATAATAAACTGCAACTGCCCAACAATTTAATTAAATATCGGAAATGTTCGTTTTGCAGATTCTTCTGAAGGAAAGGAGTGCAGCATTCCTAGGGATCTGCACGTGCTTTTGTTTACTTAAAAATCCAAGGTACGCCCCTTTAATAATCTCGTTAGTCGTTGGTTCGTCATGCATCTTACAGCAGTGATTTCACGGTCCAATGAAATCCGACTACAAGTGGATTTTTTGAATAATTAATTTGCAGACGTCTTTCTGACTGACTGGTAATCTGCCGATGTTCTGTATCTTCAACACGATAAAAATGCACGCGCGGGCCAGTGAAGTCGACAGGACAGATTTTTTAGAAAGATAAACATGGCACCGGCGCTGACGTCTGAGATGTCTCATTGATGACAGTTTCATTTACCTTATATTAGAATGTGATGTAGACCATACAGGACAATCATTTCTTGGTGAGTTTCAAAATTAATTTGCTTTACTGCCTTGGCTGCAGACTCAGTTCAGGTGTTTGTCAGTTACAAATGAGTAATTGATAGAAACGTCTTCGAATTTTGCGTCGGTCATGTCGGTTATTTATTAATGCTGTGCCTTAATAATAATATCTTGGGTTATGCTACAGCCAGCTGCACGTACAGTGCGTACACTATGTGGTTTATGTCAATATGAGTGTGATTATGCATATTTTATTTTATTAAACATTTTCATGTGGAAACTGCACAACAAAATATATATATATATATAAATTTTGCTTGTAATATCTTTTGTCATTATTTTATGTGAAAATTACATGTTCCTTTGATTTAAAACATCATTTAAGCAATTTGTTTTACAGGTGACACTGTTTTCGACTTGTTGATGTTAAACGGACAGCATGACGATACAAGGTGATAGGCCGCTACGCCTCACTGGAGAGCCAACAGAGGATAGTGGTATGATAGTCCTCTGTTGTACAAATTTGTGTTCTCTTTAAATTTTTGAAATTGAACATTTATTTACTGTTTTCCCTGCTGTCTTATGTTTGTGTTGGTTAATTTACTCTGGGTTTGTTTTGTTTATTTTCATTTTGAACAGTTGTATTCCTTTTCATCACAATTAACATAGACTTTTGATTAAGTATGATTTTTTTTACAATGAAAAAGGAAAGTATATTTTACTTATTTGTAAATGTTTTTAAAAATAAATTTAACAAATTTGTTGTCTTGTGTGTTTTCTTTGTCGTCTTGTGTGTTTTCTTTGTCGTCTATAATTGGCTCACTTGGTGCCAGAAATAAATCAAACATTTTGTCGATAGATTCAAAGTTAGGAACTGAGGCATAACGTGTCCTGAAAATTATGCAGGCAACATTATGAATGCAAACACTTGTTGGCTAGACATCGGCAAGGTTGTGCCAACTCCGCTCTGAATTCTAAAAGGACATTAATAAGATCATTGCAGCACCAATTCACCCAGTTTGTGCATTGGTGCGGCAGTCACACATCCATCCAGTCGTACACTGGACTGGAGATTAATGCTCAGCATTGGCAGTTTATCTGAATGTGTCTCATCCAAAGAAAGGAGAAGTAACTTGTCATGAAACACTTTTTACCAACAAATGAATCTATTTTTGTTTTTACTTAGTCACAGTGCATTGTTGGAACTGAAGGAAGGTGCATTGAATCTACCCATTAATAAGGGTATTGAAAGGGGGAGGGGTTTAAAATTTAAAAGGGAAGGGGCTCACAGTGGTAGGGTTCACAGCCTCAACATTTGAAAAATAAATAGTTTTTTTAAATTGTGGGTGCAGAATTTGGTTCCTGAAGGGACAAGGCCATCTGTGGTGATGGACACTTCCATTAAAACATTTAAATTTCAAGACGGCACATAACAAGGATTACAGAGGCCAAGGTCTTGATATTCAAATTCAAGACTTGAAATGTATGTTACTTGATTCATTTTTAAGGTCTCTTCATCCATTTCTTCTTTTCCTTCTTCCTCACTCCTAAAGATGGACGAGACTGATTTCCATTTATTTTGTCTGCAGGAGATGACATTCAAATGGGACTATGTTACTACATTCTCTTTGGATGCTCGTTCATCTTATGCTGTCTCACACTCCCAATATCACTCTGCTTTGTCTTCAGGGTTTGTACACAATGCCACTTTTTTCAACTTTGCCATGAAATGACATAACATTTTGCATTAAATTGGTGCTGTTTGACCTCAGTATTACTGTAACAATAAATACTTTCTTGTCTCTATGATTTAGACAGTGCAAGAGTATGAACGAGCAATTATTTTCCGAGCTGGACGTCTTCTCCCTGGTGGAGCTAAAGGCCCAGGGTTGTTTTTCATCCTTCCTTGCATTGATGAATTCAGAGTGGTGGACTTGAGGACACTGTCATTCGATGTACCACCACAAGAGGTATGCTCTCTAGGGGCAGATCCGGGACATTTTGTGGGTGGGGAAAGGCCCAACAGGGAAGTGCAAAAGCCAAAACAAAGGTTTTGGTCTGGTCTGGTCTCGGACTGATAGCATAAATGTGGAAAACCAAACCATTTAAAAAAAATTGATTTGGTACAAGACTTCTGTCGTAAAAGGAGGAGGAGTTGGAGATGGGGGATTTGACCCCCAATTTGGCAGACTGGGATTTTGGAAACTCTACAATGCAAAATGTAGCTAATTCAAATGATGCACTGTTTCAAACTTTTATGAAATTCAACCCTCCCCACAAGAACGTTTTAATGTAATCTATTTAATAACGGCTTTTGGAATATGAAACGATATGGTTTGTTTGTTTTGTGGCTTGACAGATCCTGTCCAAAGACAGTGTGACGGTCACTGTGGATGCAGTCGTCTATTTCCGAGTCCAGAACCCAACAATGTCCATCGTCAACGTAGAGAACTTCAAACGTTCAACTGAGCTTCTCTCTGCAACAACTCTGCGTAACGTCCTGGGAACCAAAACCCTGGCAGAGGTCTTGAGTTCCAGAGAGTCTATCAGCAGTCATATGCAGTCCGTCTTGGATGAGGCAACTGACCCATGGGGAGTTAAAGTTGAGCGGGTTGAAGTGTGAGTACTTATATTCTTCTGTATTGAACCTTTGCAAATTTAATCACTGTGTACATATTTGTAGGATTTGTGAGATTGTTTTCCTTATTGATGGTGGTTTTGAAGAAGATAGACATTCTTGCATCTCATCTCCGTTTTTCACAAAAATGTAATCCTAGTGATTAATCAGTTCATCAGTTAAAGAGACTCTCTTATTAACGCTAACCCTCCAGGGCATTTTGACTTGAACCCTGCCAGACGCATCAGATTGCATACTTTGTCACATTGACTTGTGTGCAGAGTCCAGCAAAGTGGAGCTGTCAGCACAGATGCACTGTGCTGCATCCGGCAGGGTTAGGGTTAATGCCAAATGTTCATGAAATATTTCAGGTGCTTTCCCACTCTTACCATCACTGTCACCAATGAACGACTGTCTTATTATGTATTATCTTCTGGAGAAACATGTCACTTGATGAATGGCAAGGAGTCTTGTGAATTTGTTTTCTGTGGTCTTATGTAGGTTCATAAAAGTTTTTTAGCCAACTCCAACTGCAATAGGAGCCTACCTGTACATTGATAGAATTTTAAAAGTTACTGTCAGGATGACTTCAGAAAGATGTCATCTTTAAGGGTTTTAGGTGACGGGCATCATGAGATTGTTGTGTATGTATTTTGTTTTCAGTAAGGATGTGAGGTTGCCACTTATACTGCAACGTGCAATGGCTGCAGAGGCTGAAGCATCAAGGGAAGCGCGTGCTAAGGTTAGTTCCGTATACTTGTAATACGTACTACATGTATATTAATCATGTGCCTGCAAGAATACCGTCTTTAAATGCCCTCATATTCAGGTTGGCAGGGGCACTTTCTTTGCCTTTTGGATGTGTGACTGAGGTTGAAATTCTACGCAGTTTTGTGAATTTTCTCTCTGCCAACATTGAATATTTTTTCTTTATAATTTTTAAAAACATTTCTTCAAGCTTTCTAAGCTGAGAAATGTTGGTTATATTACCAGATATATATAGTGGTATAACTAAAGGGTGCCTTTTGGGGTCCCCAGCCGAGGCATGTGCCCCCCCCCCCCCCTCCTCCCTGCCCTCCCCCTCTCGAGGCCCCACTGGGGATTGCAGTTGTGTTTAATGAAATGCCTCTAGAATAATCCCCCACCTCCTTGTGCCACCTGCATACTTATGCTGCTGGATATATTATATTAATGCCGTCTTTTTATGCAGGTTATTGCGGCAGAGGGAGAGCAGAATGCAGCGCGTGCCCTGAAGGAAGCGGCAGACATCATGGCCGAATCTCCCAATGCTCTTCAGCTCCGCTACCTACAGACGCTCAACACCATCTCAGCTGAGAGGAACTCCACCATCATCTTCCCATTGCCGATTGATCTGATCTCATCACTCATGGAGAAGTGAGGAACATCAGGAGATAAAACAACTCCCAACTACTGCATGCCGTCTTGTATGTAAGTTGTTAGATCTACTTTTATATATTCTAAGACTTTATTTATTTTACAATCATGTTATGTGATTATTAATAATGAGTAGCGCATTGTGTAGAGGTTATCGTGCGCTGCACTGCTGCAGTGCAAAACCATACCATTCTATTTTGTGTACTGCCATATATTTGCTACATGGGATATGTAACCCTGATACTGCCTAAAGACGACTGGGATAGGCCAAAGTGAGACTGACTGTATGACGTGGCCACGGGAGATCGGAGACGAACAAATGCTGTCTTTGCGGTTGAATGAGTAAGTGACACTGAGAGCGTTTTTTAATCCCACTAGGTTCTGGTATTTAAAATTTAATTGAATCGTAGATTTTACTTCAATATAGCATAAATATTGTAATGTGTGTGCAATTTTTGTATGTAGTTTTCATAATAGTTTGCAAGATATTTACAACAATGCCAAGAATGCATGACTTCCAGACCACCCAATTTGGGTGTCGGTATATTTTAGTGTGACATAATTTATTGAAACACTGTATTATATACAACTTATTTATAAATTTACTACAGTCGTGACAGTGTTGATAGATGCTGTGTGCTGTGTAGTGCAATTATGAGAGTAACTGAAAATAATGAGAACTTGCATGCATGTGGAATGTAAACACAGTTCTTCATGGTAAAGTCAAAATGGATTTTTAGTACTCTTGGCCAACACTGTCTACTAATAAGTAGATCTGTAACGTTGATGTGTAAATTCTCTACGAGGCTAGCCTGTAAATTTAAGTGTGATAAATGTATCTTCATATTTATGTACAAAGTACTACTTAATTTAAACTGTACATAGTTAGATAATAATACAACTTGATTTTAGGGAGGTTCTTTTGAATTTAATGCATTTGAATGGTTTTGTATGAACTGTGAAACATTCTACAGTGATAGGCTTTACCTCCTTCCTGGTTTATTTTTCTCTCTTGACAGAAATGGAGACTGGATTGAATCTGTGGCTTGAAATTCCTGTTGAACATAAATTACAATGCCAATCAGTTACATGTGCATTTTTGGAAAATAGGCCATAATCATAGAATCTTGATTTACAGGTGCATTGTCTGTCTGGTAAAAAACATCAGCTTACATTAAAATATTAAAATGAGCAGAAATATCAGTTGTAAGGAAAGATAACCTTAAATATTGAAGAATTTACTCTAAAACGTACTTGTTGGAATTTAGAGACCTAATCTGCAAAGCCCGGATTCTTTTGGAATGATTTACTTTGTTGCAGTGATTCTTGTGCAGTTGTATTATATTGAAAATTGCAGGATAAGTGTGGCGATGTTTCCTTGGAGTCGGTGCTAAAGTTGCATTTGTTTGTTTTTTGGTGCTTGATTGTTTGTTTGTTTGTTCATTTAGATGATGGTTAGTTGGCTGTTTGCTTGGTTTGTTTGCAATCTTAGTGGTTTGTTGGTCAGTGATACAATGTCAAACAAACTTTCACAAGGAGATGGTGACGTACAGAAGATGAACTGTGCAGAGGTTTGAAGAGAAGAGAATTGCTGTTATAAGTGCACAGAATTGATGAGGAGGCCGGTTCTACAGCTCAGGTGAAATGGAATGTAAAAGTTTAATCTCTGTGTGAAGAGTGACTTCTAGGAACTCACGGAAGGAGCTTTATTGATTGAAGTAGATGACATAGGCAGTGCGAAGTGTCACTGAGACGGCTAACCCACCGATTAGTTGTGCAACTAACAAGTTTGGCATTAATAGGTCTGCCATCTCCCTTCATAGATTCACTTTGTCATCTTATTTTGCAATTCATTTGTTTTTGTTATATTATTTGCTTACTTTCTTATGCTGTTCACATATTTTTTAGGAAATATTTGGAAATATTTTGAAATATTTTACACCACGCTCTTGCCAATAATAATATATAGTTCATGCAGTGATGATTCTTTTTTTTTGGGTTTTATGTTTTTTTACTTTTTTTTACAATTTTGTATAACAATTTTTTAACCTCGATTGAGAGCACGAACAAAAGTCAATAAAAAGTAGGTAAAACCAAAATTGTTTTCATATTTTGGGCGGAAAAACATGTCAGTCCATCTTTTGGTAAAATTGTTTAAATTATAATGGGCAACTTAATATTATTGTCCTTTTTAACAGGTTAATGCCTGATTTCAGTATTGTTTTCCTTTTTGCATTTCTTAAGTGAAATATATTTATTATTTATATTTATAGCTTAGTGCAATTTTTAAATGAAACACATTGGTAGAATGTGGAATAGTTACTTCTATGAAGATACAGATCGATCATGTCGTTTGTGCCAAATAACATTTATTGTTGTATTCACCCGTTGTGTTTGACGTATTAATTTAATTTTGATTCCTTTAAGAATAAGCAGTAAAAACAAGCAGGAGGTCTTCATTCGAGTCACCAGTCACCACAATACGTCCCGACAGTTTTTTCCCCCTACAGGCTTTCGGGAAAATATGTGACATGCAGTGCTAAATACCACGGCAAAAATCTTATTTAAATGCATTATTTAATTTTCTTCCATGAAATAATAACAGACACATTTCTAGATAACAATTTTCGGACTTAATCTATTCTACTGCAATAAGAAAAAAAAGGAATGGTGACATGCTGTTATGAGGACGTGCAAAATCGGTAACATTAATTACATTAACAGATGAACAGTCCCAAACATTCAGTTCCAGAATGTCTTCGTCTTTTGGTGAATATTTTATATGTCGTTCTGCTAAAACGAAACGATTGTTTCGATCTATATGTTTCGGTCATCTCAAATGGAATTCCACACTCAAATGGCTGGAAGATTATTCTTACACATGCGCACTAGCCCAGCGGGAGCCGACTTGGCCCGCTCTCTATTTGCCATGAGCAGTTCTTCCATACATTTCCTTCTTGCTTCCATCTTCTTTCTGACTTCATCTTGCTGGGCGAAGCTTCCGCTCCTAAGTCCACTGACCGGCAACTTGCGAGACATGACACAGGCCATGTACTGTCGACGAAAACAGACATCTTCAGGCGCATCCAAAGCAGGTGTCTCGTTACATGTTTTGTCATGTAGTAGACATCGTAGACTCCGTGCTGTACTGAGATGGGCGGGGCCATTTTTGCAGTGCTGGGGACATCTGATGGGAGAAGCAAGCTCATCCCAACGGTTGTTTAACGCGCTGATGATTTGCGGTGCTGTTTTGGGTCGAGCTGCTCTCTTCTTGCCAGGTGTCAATCTCTTGGTAACCCCTTCATTGGTCGTGCGAAGCTGAACCGATTCCCGGATGCCAATTTGATTTCTGAACAGCTGCTGTTGATTTAAACTTGGAGATGAAGGCTGCCGCTCCGTGGCTCTTGGTATCCGCTGTCGTGGTATCGGTGAATCAGGTCTGGTACGATTGTTTCTTGGTGAGTCATTTGCTTCATTAATGCGACCATTGTGGCATTGTTTATGAGAAACTGCCCTTCCAATAGGTCCAGCTTGGATTAGCGCTCGGGAATGGTTACCGAAAGAATTCAAGCCGTTACCGTTAGGCAGCGAGTGTTTATCTCCTTGCTTCACATCTACCGGTTTCCTAGGATTCTGCCCGCTGCCATTTTTCTTGCCCCATAAACCTTCCACAATGTCCTTATCTCCCAATGCGTCTTTCAATCTCAGAGCGAGTCTAGTTGTCGCTATCTGGCACTGCCGGTCAAATATCGTCACCAGGTCTGTCAAGCATTTCTCCTGTTCCCGGCCCAGCTCTTTCTCTCGGTAATCTTTGGATTTCTGGATGTGACGGAGTTGGCGAGCGAGGAGCGCGTCTCCCTGCCGTTCTCCCCGGGCACATTTCCCCATGGTTTTCTGGTGTCTGCGCCGACAGTATAGTCGGACATCACGGTGGACAAGAGACTCGGACTTTGCCACCGCAGACATGATGTGGGTCGTCAAGTACACTCGGATTAAGACTTTGATCCGATGGTTTCAGTTAAATTATCTGGGGGGAAATGAGAACGATCACTAATTACTAATCAATAATTTATAATCACTAATGAATAATTTGCATGTTTGATATAGTACAGTCGTTAGCAGTTAATAATGTTCCTGTTTCATTGGGGAAACGTTTTCCCAATGATTCCAGCATTGTAATGCATTATTATTTTACAAAAAAAAGATGTTTGCTGTTGTTACTGGCTTAGTTGCCATCTCAAAGTGGTGGCCCTTGCCAACATTTGAAATTCAGGCTGACTCGGTATGAAGTGCACAGCCCGGGGTGAGTTTTGCCACACCCCCCCCCCTCACCCCGCCCCCATGACTCACAGACTGCGAGTAGTGTTCACTACGGCAGATAAAATCCAATGAAATAAAACCTCATTCCATGAAATCTAACTTTAAAATGTTTCAGTACGTTTAACATTACCGTACTATGCATGCCAAATTTGTCAATGAATAACTTCTGTGAACTTTCCAAATTAATATTTTGCCCGTTGCTAACAACGAAAAAACATCTTGACACCGTTTTACCTACTTCGATATTCACAGCAGACTAACATAACGATTGGAATTTAAGGGACTGAAATTTGCCCCATGACGATATAAATTGTTTCCTTGTATCGATTCGCCATCAATTAGTCTGTACCAATGATAAAAATGACGATCATTAAAATATTCATTTTTAAATGGATGTTACGGCGAAGATACAGCTGTACCGTACTGAAGAGAAAATATGGAAATCGCCCATTTGGAAATGTATTAGTGGGCATATTTGTCAACACATAACAAAATAATTATGCAAAATGTCAATACCAACCGGTTTCTTAAGAGAGTAGACAGACCACACATCAGTCAGCGTTTGGCGGAAGTTTCAGCAAGAGTAGAATGATGCAGTCTTGTAAGGCGCGATGTAAGGCCAACGAGGCGTGCAGATCAGCACCAGATAAAGTCTGGGTGCGCTCAATTCCTTACGGCAGAGGAGACACAGCAACAACTAGCACTGGATTTCCAATTGGGTCAGCTGCTCCCATCCATGGCGATTTGCAGTTATTGCAGGTGGTTCATCAGAGCGAAAATCATCATCCTGCGAAATAACGTCATCAGCAGTGTCCCTGTGAGCAAGGTATGCCAACATGCCGTGCTTCTTTAATCTCCTCATCACTCTGCTGAATTAAGATGTTTGTTCTTGCGCCTTACAATGTTGGCCGTTCAGCTTATTCCAAAAAGTCTTAACTGCTCGATGATAAAACACGGATAATTAATACCAACAAATACTGGGAAGTATCGTGTCAATACATTATGATTAGTGATAAGAGCCATCCCGTTTGTTTTGCGTACGGTTGCGGTCCATTTTAAGTGTCTTGCACATTCTTCTCTTGCTCAACAAAACGGGGAAAAAAACGATAATTGCTCCAGACTTTTTTCAGCTTACTTATTTTTCATGAGGCCGGCTGTTGTACATTTTCCCGTTACCAGGCGACTTATGGACGTCGTAATACTGCTGACAATTTGTTTTCAGATGCTCTCCGCAAAATCAATACTCGCACCTTGGAGCATGCTTGGAGTAACACTCGGTGGTTCCCGTGAAACCCTTGCATAAACAAGACGAGAGACGCCTCCTGATAAAGCACCGAGGAAACTGCTAAATTGACGACCGCCAATCGCCGTCTTCTTTCCCGTAACAGTAACCTTCAAGCAGGCTTCATCGGAAGCAACGACAGGTGGCCGTGGACCACAACCGACTTGTATTTCACACACGAAAACAACTATCAAATTTGTAACAACAAATTAAAAACAGGTTTTAGTTTCTATTCATGGATATCTTGTTAGAGGTCGCCGGTGTTGGCTGAAGTAAGATAAAAATAAAAAAAGCTTTGACCCACTTCCTTCCCTTAATAATGATAAATAATTTAGAAAAAAAAAGTTTCCAATAAACTATAATCAGTCGAAATCTTTACGAAGCGATTGGTCGTATCTGGAACTTTCCCAGAATTGTAGATCTTCACGGTGGGTGACCCCTTCTAAATATTCATGGCTAGTCAAATGTCTGTATACCGTTACATAGCTGTTCTTGTGTATACGAACAAGTAAACAACACGACCGCAAGATGTTCAACAAATCTCACATTCCCAAACAAAGTATCCATTTAATCTGGGAGCCAACACAGTGATTGTCTCAGCGCTTTTTTCTTTAGCACGAAGTTTACCATGGAGGAAGGAAACTGGACAAACTGAAATGTTGATACAATCACGCATGGTGATCAAGTTCCAGGGGTTTAGAGACCATGATTATTTCGATGTGCAGCCAAAACTCCTCAAATTCACGCCATGGTTTCACTCTCTTGTAAAACGTATAAACAATCTGTTTCATGAGACTTTCTAAAGAAAAATCTTCGTGTGAAAATATATTTTCAGTTTCAGTAAAAAGAAATGAATATAAACTAAATAAACCAGTTTGCCAGATAATTAAATTGTTTTTCTTTTACCCGTGGAAAAGAAATCATACTTTATTAAAGTGAAATAAGTAATAAAATATACTGAACCAAAGAAAACGAATCAATTGCAGAAACTTGGTAACTTGATCAAGTTTGGCATCCTATCTCTCACTATCTTAATCTGCATTACTGAACTCATTTATACTCTCAGCATTTGACCCCACTTTTGAAGGATCATTTTTTCTCCACCCCAAAACGGGGTCAGTGCTGATTGAGACAACATAATGTATGCATTCAATACACAAGAATGCACTGAACTAATTGCTTCTTTACCACTAAACTTTATATTGTAATGCAGTCATCCCCTGATAATTTAATATAATTCACTTTTAACTGATAAAATAGAACCAAAAAAAATAATATAAACAATGTATTCTACCAAGGAATATTAAGTAAAACCAAGTACAGTTACATTTGAGATAAAACTGGTTTTGCAAAATGCATGAACTGCTTTAAACTCACTTGCACTTGCATCTGTGGTACTGTACAGCTGTGACAAATACACAATTTGTCCCCATCCATTTATACATTTTGTTATATTTTCCTTCAATTGCAAACCATATTTAATAAGCTGGAGGTGTTTTCTGTATCCCCCCCCCCCCCCCCCAGGCAGTACATATGACATTGTAGTGTAATTCTGATTTCAGGAATTTACTAAGTTACAGACTTAATCAAATGTTTGCCAAACTGTAGCCCCTTGGGTGAATTTGTTATTTTTGTTATATAATATTTCACACTGTGGCCAAAGTGTGTCCAGCTCTCTTTGCATCTGTGTGCTCATAAAGCCGTGCTTGAATTTTTTTTACATCACAAAGTGAAACTGGTTATTTTTTGGTAGCACTTCTTGTAGGTCCTCTAGCACCAGTCTTGGCACGGCCTGGCTGGACTGGAGGGCCACTCACAACAGCGCCCTCTTGTGGTCTCCTTGGGGCAGGTTTCACTCCTCTTTTTCTCATCCTTTCTTCTTTTAACTGCACATGGGTCAAAATAAATGCAGAATGTTTGACATGGTGCAGTTTCTTAGATGGTTCAGCAAAGAGGGTTTCCCATATTGAAATATGAGTTGGAAATTACAGCTACGTGGATGGTTTACAAATTTTCTGTGTTTTTTTTTTTTTCTTGCTCGTTTTGTTTAGTCCAATATCTCAAATAGAAGTCTGGGGTAATGTGTTATTTACTGTACTTTAAGTTACTGGATTAAATATTCTCATCAAATCTCAGTCACAATGAACATTTCCTGTGCGAGTTCAAGTGAAACTTATCAGTCCCAATTGTCAGTGTTTTTAACCTATGGTTTCCACAATAGAGAGGTTTTGAACCCAATGTACTTTCTTTAATTTAGGGCAAAGAATGTTAGTGTCATAAATATTTCTAGGAAGTAACTTGATTCAGTCCAATCTTTACCCTTTGCTGGTATCTCATCTCATAATATTCCATATCTGCATCGGTCCCAGTCATCTTGAAGTTGGCCATCTTCTCAGTCAATGCATCCACTTTGTGGTCTGGTGTCCCCAGCTGCTTAAATGTCTGTGCATGCATCCGAAGAAAGGGATGATCGGATGCTGTGATTGGTTGGTTAAGGAATTCTTCACTGGCTGGACCTATTAAACGGGGAAAAAAAAGAGAGAGATCCAAATTCGTAAATTCACCACTTCGATTTGACCCAATTGAGTAACTTTTGACAAGGTGCTAATTTGCTACCTTGGCGATTCCTGAATGATTTGGGTCAACCTTACCGATTCCACTGTCGTCCAGTCTCATATAAGCTTCTGCCAATGAGCTAAATCCAGTCAGACCCCCCATGGCTGCATAGGGCGTGTCGTGACCTACAGGATGACCTCTTGCTAGTCTCTCTTCCTTCGTCTCAACAATCATCTCATGGAGGTAGGTTGGTTGCTCACAGGAACAGGTGAAGGAACTTTTGAAGGAGACACAGTTGCAGCTTGCTGGGAAAACAAAATCAAAACGGTAAGAATTTATGTTTATTAATATTATGGCTTGTCATACGTTTTCTCCCCTTCTGGCTGATTGCTATTAATGGGGTGCTGGTCTGCCAAGATGGGCTTGTGGCGCCAAGCGTAACGCAAACAAAAGGGGCGAACAATTCATTGAGTACACACAGGAATGTGCATACTGACAACTGGCCAGGTAGTCTTTTTCAAACCGCGGCCATGGATTGGATTCAGATAAGTCATTGCTGCTAAACAACATTACCAAATTCACTGAATTTAAAACTTTCCTGCCTAAAATAACTCAAGTTTAAACTTCGCATCCTAAAAAATAATTGACTAGCTTCTGTTTTCATATAATTCCTTTGTCTCCCCTACATCCTACTTCATTGTCCTTTTACCTTTCATCTGTATTAGTGTATTTTCAAGACTTTTCAGTTTTTGTTTTGTCTTTTTTTTTTCTTCTGAAACCCTGCAACCATCCCTAGCTTGAAGATATATCAACTCACATTTCATACAAGCGTGGCTTGGGTCCTCTGAATGTTCATCAGTGAAGTGTTTGCAACGACAGCGTAGAGGTCTACTGCCGTTCAGTGGGACATAGTTGTAGGATTTGCATTTACAACCTTGGACTCTACAGGGAAGGAGGATGGGCCTCTCTGTGGGAAGTTCCTTGAAATCTGTCTTGTGCTGTTTGTACCTACATACATCAAGGCAAGGAGTAACTTTGTCAATTATTTATGTTTGCAAAGTTTTCACACTGACTCTGAAGATGTATGCAGAACTTGGAAACTTTAGTTCATATCCTTCGTGCATACAACTGTTGTACAATTTCATTCAAAAATTAAGTTGCCAAGTACTAGCAATGCAAGAAAAATACAAATAAAACCATAATAAAACTAGTTCTGATATGGTTCCTAGGTAGGTTCTTCAGAAGAATGTCAGTAAAACTTAAAAAAATTATTGAAAATGTTGTAAAAGAATTGATAAAACATTTTTAAAGCAAAAGGTCTGCTTATTTTTCTTGTTGCTCTTACTAATTAATAAATTTAAGAATTTTCATGAGTTGAGCTGATAGGAAATTGCTACCTATGCTGACAGAAACACGTTGTCTCTGGTCCGACTAGCTTACAATCCCATCCATTGGGAGAAGTCCAGCTGACAAAGAGTCGATTCTTCATCCTGGTGGGTATCACATCTCGCTTGTAGGTTTCATACTGCTCCGGAGTAAGAAGTTCACCTCCATCATCTCCACCCACAATACTGTGCAAAAATGGATCAGTTTCGCTGTCATTTTCCAGAAATGCTAAAAAATTAAGTTCACAGCAGTTGATCTCATTCACTGTGCAAACACAGTGACAATTAGCAAAAACACTATAGTCAGTCTGTCTGTGTGTGCTATAGTAAAAAACAAAAGGCAAAATTAAGAGAACATTACCAAAAGAGCAATGGAATTTGTGGCTAGTACTATTACTAGTAAAGTAGTACTAACATTGGTCGCTATACCGTATACGCTAACGTTATAATACAACTTGAACTTGAACTAAGGCCGAGCGCGCCACACAACTTTGTTTGAATTTGTGTTCTTTTCTGAACACACAGACAATACTTTATTACCGTCTATATTCCAAATACTGATCAATAGATTCCGCAGCACCAGGGCCGAGCTTCAAGTGATAACCATGACCAGCCATTTCAGTGTTAACTGAGAATATGAAGTAAAAGGTAAGAAAACCCAAAACAAAACAGTATTGAGATTCCACAGCGTCTCCCGTTGTTATAGTATTCGGTTCCAGCGCCACCAAGTGTCAAAAATGAACAAATCATTTATTTCTATTGTATGTCAATAGAGGGCGCCAACCCATTTGCGGTCTCCTTTACTTACAAAAGTTACATGTTTATGAAGTTGGGTTTTATAGCAGGAAAATGTCTCTTCCGAGAATAGCCAAAGCACTGTTGCATCTGTCATGTCGTCACTCAAAAGTTAAAGTTGTATCCAGTGTGCAGAAGGTTTGTTATTTTATTTTAAAGTGAAAATGTTTAAACTTGTCAATCCATATTTAGCCTTAGCTTGAAAATTCCAGCTCTAGTCTAGCCTCTACTCTCCAGGCTAGGGAGAGTAAATCATGACATGTGAGATTCGCCATTTAGAGCTGGAAACACTTCTATTGGGTTGGCAAGGGTCGGTTCTTTTATTGCCGATATCTTCCGTTTCCCTGAATTTTATATCAACCAAACACTCACCCAAAATGCAGAGTAGTAATTCATGCAGCTTGTCATCCCCTCAAAATGAGAATATGCTCAAGTTAAACCCGAAAAAAATGATTTTTTCGTGCAACTTCGGTGCATGCACAAACCAGCTGTGTACAAAGTAATGGAGCTGCGCACGCCTCGGGGCTCGATATCCAACGGCTGTTTACTGAAATACTGACAGCGATCAACAAACAGCCGTTGTATATCGACCGGCGCGCGCAGTGCCGCTGGCCGATAATCGATCAGAAAACATCGTTCATGTTAAAAAATCCGCTCCATTACTTCATTACGCGTCCGAACTTTACAATTTATTTGCTTATTCCTAATACTAGATTGAGCACTGTTTTAAATATTTTCTAGCATTTTTACGAAGTTTTGTTATTCTGTTTTTGTTTTACACTTTTCTACTGGTTTTCTATACTTTTGCCAAACCTCAGGCTTGAATTGTATCCCAGCCCCGGATCCCAGCATCCCTTTTTAAGCGCTTTGTCACAAGAAATTAAGAACTTACAGGTAGTGTGCAACCCTGTTTACTGTTTGAATAATAAAGATTGCGTGATTTTCAAAAATTGCACGCCATCTATAATGCGCAAATTTTAAATTAACGCGAGCAAACTCAATTTTCATGTTTAAAAATTGCGCAGCGCGCATTTTCTAAAAAATGCGCCTCTTTGAAGATTGCACTCAACAGTTACAAGGGATTGTGGGAAGTAAACAGGAGCAATTTTTGTGCGCGTTTCCTTCCCACAATCCCTTGTAACCATTGTGACGTCTCAACCAGGCGATATTTGCGATAAGGTTTATGAATCGAACGCGTTAGGCCTAGGGCATTCAACTTCTTCAGTAACAAGTGCCTAACTCATGAAATAGTATCCTGCCACTGATTGGTAGGCCTTAAGGGCCGGTCACACTGGCCACGATAACGATAACGAAAACGAAAACGAAAACGAAAACGATGTGAATAAACGCTCTCTATTGGTGGGTGGAACGCGCGCGTATTACTGCGCGTTCTATCCACCAATGGAGAGCGTTTATTCACATCGTTTTCGTTTTCGTTATCGTTTATTGTGGCCAGTGTGACCGGCCCTTAATGGTTCTGTCCAAATTTTACAAGGAGTTGTTATAATTAAGAATGTTTTAATTAACAATTTTGAAATGTTTTCTTAGACTAGTTAGGAAATCGTGTTCTTATCAGGGGAAAATGTTCTTGAAAAGGAACAAAGTGCAAATTAATTGCAGATACAGTGTAGTTAATACTTGGGTTCCTATACCGTGTCCTGAATATTGGAGTCATGGGAGTAATACAGAATACTGTATCAAGCTGCTCTTGTTGCCTTGCACTGAATGAATGACTGGCTCTCTAATATTTTTGTTTCAGCAAAACGTGTCATGGCTTCTCAGAATGTCAGCATCATGCCATGCGTGCCGACACCTGTCAACAAGCAGATCTAGCCAATCACCGTCTAGTTCAAGTGGAACACAGGAGGGTGCTTCATCCTCTGAGACTGCCCCACCTTCAGCTTTTGGTCATCTGCTCTTGATCATTCCAGCCGCAGCTTTTTGCTTGGGAACTTGGCAAGTTCAAAGACGGAAATGGAAGCTTGGTTTGATACGTGACTTGGAGAGACGGACAACTGCTACACCAGAACCCCTAAAATCCTTGGAGTAAGCCCTTTACCTGTTGATGATATTTGAAATTCTTTGAGGTTCCTGCTCAAACCATCAAAGTTATAAGAAGAAATTTTTTTCATTTTTATGTTAACAATCGTAAAGCTATAATGCTCATAATTCAGAAATAATGGGAATTTAGTTCCCCAGAGATTACGTGTTCCATGTTGAATTATAACATGTTTGGACAATAATTTACAAGCTGTGTTCACATTTTACCATGATTGATCAATTCCAACAGAGTAGCTAGAGTCCTCACCTCCCAGGCTCCTAACTTAATAGTCAAACCTCATCTGCAACTTCTATTCACAGGGAAGCAGATCTTGAAGCTCTAGAGTACCGACGTGTAAAGGTCCGAGGAGAGTTTGACCATTCTAAGGAGATATTAATTTTACCACGTACCCTGAATAAACCACAACAAGGGGATGCTGGGAGTTTGATATCAAGGGGAGAACCAGGTGCACATGTTGTCACTCCATTCTATTGTCCAGATTTAGGGTGAGTATACAAAAACCACACAAGGAGCGACGATTGGTGTATTTCTTTTTGAATTTTGAATTTCTTCTTCACAATTGGATAAAAAAAAAATGGTAGTAACCTAATAAAGTCTGGCCTTGTGGGTTTTTTCCCAGTTTAAGACTGCGTCTGAATTCTTCATTCCTGTGTAGAATTATGGAAACTTATGATTTTGATTTTATTGTGTAAAATTTATGCAAAGTTGTTTCTGTATTTTGGACAGGGTGAGCATTCTTGTGAATCGAGGATTTGTACCCAAGCGTTATTCAAACCCAGCTAGCAGGCAACAGGGCCAGGTGAGACACTTGACAATGATGATACTGTCAAACATGGAAGACACATTTATTATCCATGCACTTTTTGTACTCTGTAACTCGCCTGTTATTATAAAATGCATTACCTGCACTACTACGCAGTATTTAATTTTTTTCCGGTAATTGTTTTCAGATATCAGGAGAAATCGAGCTGGATGGACTTGTTCGAAAAACAGAAAAGGTAAGACTCCGTCATCATAATCTTTAAACTCAGCATCACTGCTGCTGTTTTTGCAGGCTATATATCTAAGATTCTACAACTGTCAAGGTCACTGTTGTAACAACTTCAGATACTGTCAAGATTGAATCTTTAATCATCGGATATAAACTTTTCAGCAACTTCCATTAACAACTGTTTAGGAAAAAAACAAATAATGGGATGTCTTGCTTGTTTAAATCGGATTTTGAAACTTTTCCTCAACAGCGGACTGCCTTTATGCCCAAGAATGACACGAATCGAGGTCGTTGGTACTACCTTAACCTGGAAGAGATGTCAAAGGTCACCGGAGCCGAGCCTGTCATGATAGATGCTGACAGTTGTGAGTTATAGAAAAATCTTAGTGGCTTGTTTTTTTGACAAATGGAAATGAATGAAACTGCTGCAAACTGCTCACAAGGCTGACTGGATTCACCTAAAAATACTAATCAACAAAATTAGTACTTTCTCAGAGTTAAAGGCCTTTGAGAAAGAACTTGTTTAAGTGTGAAATTTAGGCCAGCTAGTTTTGTTGCATTTTTTACATCAGAAGGTTAACATCAGAAAACATTTTAAACTGCAGGTACCTTGAAATAATGACCGATGAGTAACTTGTGCAAGATTACCTTTATATTCCTGGAAACATTTAAATGAACCATGAGGTTTGACCTGATTTTACTCTTTTTGTGTTTCTTCTCGTAGCTTGTGACGTCCCTGGAGGCCCTATTGGAGGTCAAACAAAGGTCACACTTCGAAATGAACATCTGCAATACCTCATTACGTGGTATGTACACAGGCTGTTTTCCATGAATAATGTAATCTTTTAATGACCAGTAACATGCTAGGAATGTACTTGCTCCTGATATGTATAATGTACCGTTTCAGGTACAGTCTGTCGTTTCTGACTGGTCTCTTGTGGTACTTTGGAATCTTCAAGAAGAGAAGAGTACTCAGCAAACCAGCCCTGTAGTTCTCCAGATTATGTCACATCTGTGCGCAGGCAAGCCACTTCCTTTTTCCTTTCGGCTCCACCCATGCCACGAGTAATAATGCCATAAAAAGACCGATTGACACATCGAGCCATTCTGATTGGCTGATAGCTATCCACGTACATAACCGGGGCCAATCTCACAGAGCACAGAATTGTGTTAAGAACAGAAAACAATTAGCTTAGCTAAAGCAGGCCAAAATTGCTTGCAATGCGTATTGTTGGTGATTGGTTCTCAGCACTATTTTTGCTTACCACTAAACTTCTGTAAGCATTCTATATTGTGTGCTTTGGAGCAGTGCTTCTGAAATATACTTCAGACTTTTTAGATTCTGAAAACTGCCACAAGATGTTGTTGCAATAAGGATTTTTAGCAACTGGGTGGAAATGTATTAAACACAGTCCACACAGTGCGTTGGGTAATGTAGACCAGTGCAAGTAGAAGGTTGTGCCAACCAGATTACGTTTCGCTTGTCGTTCTATACTTGGCCTTTCTGTAACGGGGTCATTCCGTACCAAATCACCCAGGGGTTGTCAACTTTTCAGAAAATTAGGTGATTTGGCACGGAATGACACAACAGTGAAGCGTGCACCCACAATAGACAGATTCATTAAACCACGCCCCTTGACCTGTTGACTTAATACAGATGGCATTATGCAGGTGGAATGCATGGCTGTGATTGGTCAGTACATTGAAGGGTCAGTCTTAACAAATTGATCGGTTGACTTTAATTTATCTTGTATTTCAGGTATAAAGTGCTTGGTCAGCAAGGTTGACAGTACATTGAGAATGAAGCAACAAGTGGTGGTATGGTCAATGCCAAAGGACTGTGTTAAAGTGTGGATCCAGCGTGTCAAGGTTGGACAGAGCAGAATACAGCGAAGGGAAGAGGGACAGGCTTATTCCCACTGACTAGATGGGATACCAGTCCATAGGTTACTTCCTAACTCTAATTTTTATTTTTCCAAAATTAATGCAAAACTTATATTATTTCTATGAGATGGCTTTTGGCACTCTTACATCTCTACAATCAATTTCAGGCAATTTTGGGATATGTCAGTTTGAGGCCAAAATTGACAAAATTGTGAGGGTTATCACTTGCAATTTTTTCCATTTTTTGAAAAAATAACAGTTTAGAAAATTAATGAAAAACTGCATAATTTCTATCAGTCTTTTATTCCTTTTCAAATATGTTTCTGGCACTCTTAAATGTCTCTAGAATCAATTTCAGGCAAATTTGGAAAATGTTGGTTTTGGGCCAAAATTTACAAAATTGTAAGGGTTATTATCCCTTGCCATTTTTTCCATTTTTTAAAATTGAAAATAAATTAAAAAACGGAATTATTTCTATCAGATAGTCTTTTATTCCTTTCCAAATACGTTTCTGGCACTCTTAAATGTCTCTAGAATCAATTTCAGGCAAATTTGGAAAATGTTGGTTTTGGGCCAAAATTGACAAAAACGGCAAGGGGTAATTGTAACCCTTGCTATTTTTTCCATTTTTTACTGAAAATAACAGTTTGGAAAATTAATGAAAAACTGCATAATTTCTATCAGTCTTTTATTCCTTTTCAAATATGTTTCTGGCACTCTTAAATGTCTCTAGAATCAATTTCAGGCAAATTTGGAAAATGTTGGTTTTGGGCCAAAATTTACAAAATTGTAAGGGTTATTATCCCTTGCCATTTTTTCCATTTTTTAAAATTGAAAATAAATTAAAAAACGGAATTATTTCTATCAGATAGTCTTTTATTCCTTTCCAAATACGTTTCTGGCACTCTTAAATGTCTCTAGAATCAATTTCAGGCAAATTTGGAAAATGTTGGTTTTGGGCCAAAATTGACAAAAACGGCAAGGGGTAATTGTAACCCTTGCTATTTTTTCCATTTTTTACTGAAAATAACAGTTTGGAAAATTAATGAAAAACTGCATAATTTCTATCAGAAAGTCTTTTATTCCTTTCCAAATACGTTTCTGGCAAATTTGGAAAATGTTGGTTTTGGGCCAAAATTGACAAAAACGGCAAGGGGTAATTGTAACCCTTGCTATTTTTTCCATTTTTTACTGAAAATAACAGTTTGGAAAATTAATGAAAAACTGCATAATTTCTATCAGAAAGTCTTTTATTCCTTTCCAAATACGTTTCTGGCACTCTTAAATGTCTCTAGAATCAATTTCAGGCAAATTTGAAAAATGTCGGTTTTGGGCCAAAATTGACAAAAACGGCAAGGGGTAATTGTAACCCTTGCTATTTTTTCCATTTTTTACTGAAAATAACAGTTTGGAAAATTAATGAAAAACTGCATAATTTCTATCAGAAAGTCTTTTATTCCTTTCCAAATACGTTTCTGGCAAATTTGGAAAATGTAAGGGTTATTATCCCTTGCCATTTTTTCCATTTTTTTAAATTGAAAATAAATAAAAAAACAGAATTATTTCTATCAGATAGTCTTTTATTCCTTTCCAAATACGTTTCTGGCACTCTTAAATGTCTCTAGAATCAATTTCAGGCAAATTTGGAAAATGTTGGTTTTGGGCCAAAATTGACAAAAACGGCAAGGGGTAACCCTTGCTATTTTTTCCATTTTTTACTGAAAATAACAGTTTGGAAAATTAATGAAAAACTGCATTTTTTCTATCAGTCTTTTATTCCTTTTCAAATATGTTTCTGGCACTCTTAAATGTCTCTAGAATCAATTTCAGGCAAATTTTGAAAATGTTGGTTTTGGGCCAAAATTTACAAAATTGTAAGGGTTATTATCCCTTGCCATTTTTTCCATTTTTTAAAATTGAAAATAAATAAAAAAACGGAATTATTTCTATCAGATAGTCTTTTATTCCTTTCCAAATACGTTTCTGGCACTCTTAAATGTCTCTAGAATCAATTTCAGGCAAATTTGGAAAATGTTGGTTTTGGGCCAAAATTGACAAAAACGGCAAGGGGTAACCCTTGCTATTTTTTCCATTTTTTACTGAAAATAACAGTTTGGAAAATTAATGAAAAACTGCATTTTTTCTATCAGTCTTTTATTCCTTTTCAAATATGTTTCTGGCACTCTTAAATGTCTCTAGAATCAATTTCAGGCAAATTTGGAAAATGTTGGTTTTGGGCCAAAATTTACAAAATTGTAAGGGTTATTATCCCTTGCCATTTTTTCCATTTTTTAAAATTGAAAATAAATTAAAAAACGGAATTATTTCTATCAGATAGTCTTTTATTCCTTTCCAAATACGTTTCTGGCACTCTTAAATGTCTCTAGAATCAATTTCAGGCAAATTTGGAAAATGTCGGTTTTGGGCCAAAATTGACAAGGGGTAACCCTTGCTATTTTTTCCATTTTTTGACTAAAAAATAACAGCTTGGAAAATTAATGAAAAACTGCATAATTTCTATCAGAAAGTCTTTTATTCCTTTCCAAATACGTTTCTGGCAAATTTGGAAAATGTAAGGGTTATTATCCCTTGCCATTTTTTCCATTTTTTTAAATTGAAAATAAATAAAAAAACAGAATTATTTCTATCAGATAGTCTGTTATTCCTTTCCAAATACGTTTCTGGCACTCTTAAATGTCTCTAGAATCAATTTCAGGCAAATTTGGAAAATGTCGGTTTTGGGCCAAAATTGACAAAAACGGCAAGGGTAACCCTTGCTATTTTTTCCATTTTTTACTGAAAATAACAGTTTGGAAAATTAATGAAAAACTGCATAATTTCTATCAGTCTTTTATTCCTTTTCAAATATGTTTCTGGCACTCTTAAATGTCTCTAGAATCAATTTCAGGCAAATTTGGAAAATGTTGGTTTTGGGCCAAAATTGACAAAAACGGCAAGGGGTAATTGTAACCCTTGCTATTTTTTCCATTTTTTACTGAAAATAACAGTTTGGAAAATTAATGAAAAACTGCATAATTTCTATCAGAAAGTCTTTTATTCCTTTCCAAATACGTTTCTGGCAAATTTGGAAAATGTTGGTTTTGGGCCAAAATTGACAAAAACGGCAAGGGGTAATTGTTAACCCTTGCTATTTTTTCCATTTTTTACTGAAAATAACAGTTTGGAAAATTAATGAAAAACTGCATAATTTCTATCAGAAAGTCTTTTATTCCTTTCCAAATACGTTTCTGGCAAATTTGGAAAATGTTGGTTTTGGGCCAAAATTGACAAAAACGGCAAGGGGTAATTGTAACCCTTGCTATTTTTTCCATTTTTTACTGAAAATAACAGTTTGGAAAATTAATGAAAAACTGCATAATTTCTATCAGAAAGTCTTTTATTCCTTTCCAAATACGTTTCTGGCACTCTTAAATGTCTCTAGAATCAATTTCAGGCAAATTTGAAAAATGTCGGTTTTGGGCCAAAATTGACAAAAACGGCAAGGGGTAATTGTAACCCTTGCTATTTTTTCCATTTTTTACTGAAAATAACAGTTTGGAAAATTAATGAAAAACTGCATAATTTCTATCAGAAAGTCTTTTATTCCTTTCCAAATACGTTTCTGGCACTCTTAAATGTCTCTAGAATCAATTTCAGGCAAATTTGGAAAATGTTGGTTTTGGGCCAAAATTGACAAAAACGGCAAGGGGTAACCCTTGCTATTTTTTCCATTTTTTACTGAAAATAACAGTTTGGAAAATTAATGAAAAACTGCATTTTTTCTATCAGTCTTTTATTCCTTTTCAAATATGTTTCTGGCACTCTTAAATGTCTCTAGAATCAATTTCAGGCAAATTTTGAAAATGTTGGTTTTGGGCCAAAATTTACAAAATTGTAAGGGTTATTATCCCTTGCCATTTTTTCCATTTTTTAAAATTGAAAATAAATTAAAAAACGGAATTATTTCTATCAGATAGTCTTTTATTCCTTTCCAAATACGTTTCTGGCACTCTTAAATGTCTCTAGAATCAATTTCAGGCAAATTTGGAAAATGTTGGTTTTGGGCCAAAATTGACAAAAACGGCAAGGGGTAACCCTTGCTATTTTTTCCATTTTTTACTGAAAATAACAGTTTGGAAAATTAATGAAAAACTGCATTTTTTCTATCAGTCTTTTATTCCTTTTCAAATATGTTTCTGGCACTCTTAAATGTCTCTAGAATCAATTTCAGGCAAATTTGGAAAATGTTGGTTTTGGGCCAAAATTTACAAAATTGTAAGGGTTATTATCCCTTGCCATTTTTTCCATTTTTTAAAATTGAAAATAAATTAAAAAACGGAATTATTTCTATCAGATAGTCTTTTATTCCTTTCCAAATACGTTTCTGGCACTCTTAAATGTCTCTAGAATCAATTTCAGGCAAATTTGGAAAATGTCGGTTTTGGGCCAAAATTGACAAGGGGTAACCCTTGCTATTTTTTCCATTTTTTGACTAAAAAATAACAGCTTGGAAAATTAATGAAAAACTGCATAATTTCTATCAGAAAGTCTTTTATTCCTTTCCAAATACGTTTCTGGCAAATTTGGAAAATGTAAGGGTTATTATCCCTTGCCATTTTTTCCATTTTTTTAAATTGAAAATAAATAAAAAAACAGAATTATTTCTATCAGATAGTCTGTTATTCCTTTCCAAATACGTTTCTGGCACTCTTAAATGTCTCTAGAATCAATTTCAGGCAAATTTGGAAAATGTCGGTTTTGGGCCAAAATTGACAAAAACGGCAAGGGTAACCCTTGCTATTTTTTCCATTTTTTACTGAAAATAACAGTTTGGAAAATTAATGAAAAACTGCATAATTTCTATCAGTCTTTTATTCCTTTTCAAATATGTTTCTGGCACTCTTAAATGTCTCTAGAATCAATTTCAGGCAAATTTGGAAAATGTTGGTTTTGGGCCAAAATTTACAAAATTGTAAGGGTTATTATCCCTTGCCATTTTTTCCATTTTTTAAAATTGAAAATAAATTAAAAAACTGAATTATTTCTATCAGATAGTCTTTTATTCCTTTCCAAATACGTTTCTGGCACTCTTAAATGTCTCTAGAATCAATTTCAGGCAAATTTGGAAAATGTTGGTTTTGGGCCAAAATTGACAAAAACGGCAAGGGGTAATTGTAACCCTTGCTATTTTTTCCATTTTTTACTGAAAATAACAGTTTGGAAAATTAATGAAAAACTGCATAATTTCTATCAGAAAGTCTTTTATTCCTTTCCAAATACGTTTCTGGCAAATTTGGAAAATGTTGGTTTTGGGCCAAAATTGACAAAAACGGCAAGGGGTAATTGTAACCCTTGCTATTTTTTCCATTTTTTACTGAAAATAACAGTTTGGAAAATTAATGAAAAACTGCATAATTTCTATCAGAAAGTCTTTTATTCCTTTCCAAATACGTTTCTGGCAAATTTGGAAAATGTAAGGGTTATTATCCCTTGCCATTTTTTCCATTTTTTTAAATTGAAAATAAATAAAAAAACAGAATTATTTCTATCAGATAGTCTTTTATTCCTTTCCAAATACGTTTCTGGCACTCTTAAATGTCTCTAGAATCAATTTCAGGCAAATTTGGAAAATGTTGGTTTTGGGCCAAAATTGACAAAAACGGCAAGGGGTAACCCTTGCTATTTTTTCCATTTTTTACTGAAAATAACAGTTTGGAAAATTAATGAAAAACTGCATTTTTTCTATCAGTCTTTTATTCCTTTTCAAATATGTTTCTGGCACTCTTAAATGTCTCTAGAATCAATTTCAGGCAAATTTGGAAAATGTTGGTTTTGGGCCAAAATTTACAAAATTGTAAGGGTTATTATCCCTTGCCATTTTTTCCATTTTTTAAAATTGAAAATAAATTAAAAAACGGAATTATTTCTATCAGATAGTCTTTTATTCCTTTCCAAATACGTTTCTGGCACTCTTAAATGTCTCTAGAATCAATTTCAGGCAAATTTGGAAAATGTTGGTTTTGGGCCAAAATTGACAAAAACGGCAAGGGGTAACCCTTGCTATTTTTTCCATTTTTTACTGAAAATAACAGTTTGGAAAATTAATGAAAAACTGCATTTTTTCTATCAGTCTTTTATTCCTTTTCAAATATGTTTCTGGCACTCTTAAATGTCTCTAGAATCAATTTCAGGCAAATTTGGAAAATGTTGGTTTTGGGCCAAAATTTACAAAATTGTAAGGGTTATTATCCCTTGCCATTTTTTCCATTTTTTAAAATTGAAAATAAATTAAAAAACGGAATTATTTCTATCAGATAGTCTTTTATTCCTTTCCAAATACGTTTCTGGCACTCTTAAATGTCTCTAGAATCAATTTCAGGCAAATTTGGAAAATGTCGGTTTTGGGCCAAAATTGACAAGGGGTAACCCTTGCTATTTTTTCCATTTTTTGACTAAAAAATAACAGCTTGGAAAATTAATGAAAAACTGCATAATTTCTATCAGAAAGTCTTTTATTCCTTTCCAAATACGTTTCTGGCAAATTTGGAAAATGTAAGGGTTATTATCCCTTGCCATTTTTTCCATTTTTTTAAATTGAAAATAAATAAAAAAACAGAATTATTTCTATCAGATAGTCTGTTATTCCTTTCCAAATACGTTTATGGCACTCTTAAATTTCTCTAGAATCAATTTGAGGCAAATTTGGCAAAGGAAAACCCTTGCTATTTTTTGACTGTTTTGAAAATTAATGAAAAACTGCAATATTTACATCTCTTAAATGTAGTGTACACGATTTGGTATTCTCAATCATCCTGTGAAATGATGGCACCAGGTGTGCTGTCAGCGTCAAGAAAAGTGGAAATTTATATCGTTTTCCAATGATTTCCGGCCGGAAATCGTTAGAAAGCTGTCCAGGTAACCATGCGCGCCTTAAAAATGAACGCCTTTTTTTTCGCCATCCAACAACGCAAAACTTGGAACAGGTCAGAATACTAACCCCCAAATTTGACAAAAGCAATATCCGTGTAGTTAATATACATATGTACAAAATGCACCCTCTTACCTTGAAACAAGTACAGAAAATGGTTACTAGGAATGGAAATATTGTGAATAAAAGGATCTAGTTAAGCTGATATATCCAAATATCATGTCTTAAATATTTGAATTCATATTTGTGGCAAAATTAACTCAATATTATGATACTGAAGACATTAAATTCTATCCTCTGTTCGTCTTATCAACGATGACATCTAATATGCAAGAGGATTGCGCACCACCTGGCCAACAGATCCTCTGGTAACCTGCAAAAACAAACATCCAAACATAGAATGGTTAATCTTAAATCATTTTCTCTTCTGCAAGTCAACAATCTCCTCTGTGATTTTACAGTACGAACACGAAAGATGTTGCTGCCAATCATTGTAAAAGCTTAAATAATATTTCCCTGAAATGTCCTAAAGTTTGATTCGGGCATGGAACTTGGAATTAACAAAAAACGAGGAAATCAGCTGATCCAAGGAAAAGTTGCATGCATCTCCATATAAAGTTTTTGCAAGGTTTTGCAAGCTAATCACAAATGTAATCAATTGATGGCCCCCGCCCCATTGACAATATTATATTGATACTGTGGTTTGGATTAATTTATTACATGTATTCCATTACTATTTGACAACTTTTACTAATTCAAATTTCAGTCCAAATAATCTTTGTGTTCCAAGAATCCTTATGATAAATGATATTGACTGTCCACTTAAATTAAGTGAATTATTCTACATATAAAGACTTCAGGCGCAAAAGCCGCTAAATGCCACTCCCATGAAAAATGAGATAATGATAGCAAGTGAAAGCTCTCGGTGCCTAGTATAAGATAATCAAATATTTTTTTGTTGGCGTTTAGTGGCTTTTGCACCTGAAGTCTTCATATCATTCAACACCTACCCTCCGGTTGTCTTCGTAGAAGGCTTCTAGCCCAGTAGCCATGTAATGGCCTCTCTGCTTACCAGGAAGATCCAGTTGGCCCTTATATCAGAAGATGAGGTGTAAAAAGAAGAAATTTCTGGTCACAGCATTTCAAAGACTTACTCTTCATGTTTAGAATCAATTGAGGGGAGTAAGCCACCCATAGTTAAGAAATTTTGACTCAAATCTGAATAGGCCGTTATTCAATGAAGTAGTACACAGACACTGTTCTCAAAAGATTAATAAAGTCTGTCTTGAGCCAGTATGGCTCATCAGCTTGGTGTTTATATCCAGTTTCCTCGGCATTAAATGATTTAGAATATGTTTAGTTAGTCCCAGTACCCATTACTACTCCTGGGTGGAGAAGGAGCAATTATGATAAAGTGACTTGCTCAAGGACACACATGCCATGACCGGCCAGGCCCGGGATTCGAACCCTCTTTATGATGACTTGGCCACGCCATCATTTCTTAGTCACCTGCTTTCCCAATTCTCTAATTCTCTTAAACATTTGCCTGCTTTCTAACCTTTTTTCTTCTGTCCTCCACTCGTCTACTAGTGTGTTTCCCAACTTGTCAGTTTCTTTTCTTACATTATTTGAAAACCCCTTTGAGAAAGAGTCTGCTAGGATGGAAATGTCAGACCCTCCTAACTTTGATCACATGTAAATATAACCTGTTAAGACAAATATGGTACCTCTTGCAAGTACGGTGATCGGCTCATGACCTGATGCAGTCGGCTTAGCCTCCCATCTACCTCTCTGCCATAGCGAGAGCTGGCCGTGTTGAAGTGACCGTGGTCGTAGTGACCATTCCCATCGAGGTCATGCAACACGGTGGTAGGGAAAACAGGGATGGTGTCATTCCTCCATGTCCAGTTAGAATCTTGGGGTGTATCCGGCCTGAAGAAATGACCAGCTTCATAGCGACGCTTCATGAAGATGCGTAGACACATCAGTATGGCCAAAATAGCCAGAAGTATCAGCAGGAAGGCAAAGACGATTACAATGATCAGCAGTGTCCGATCATCTAAGCCAAGACGGAGAGATACAAAACAAAAATCCATTATTTTTCCGACAAATTTCAAATATATTTTCTAGAAGCTTGGTTAAAGAGTTAATTTAATCTATTCTCCATCCACAAGGAAAAGAAATACACCTTTTGTACCAAACACATTTTCAATTTCTTGAAAAGGAAACAATAAAAGATGTCATCAAATTTATGATTAAAACCTTGGTTTTAAAGCCACACCTTATTGGGTTCTTTGACTGATAATTGTGGATATTTACCTGGTGTGTCAGACGTTGGCTGAATTGTCTGTGCTAGAGTTACCACTGTCTCACATTGCTCACCGGTGAACGAGGTTGCACACCTGAAGGGGTGTTTAATGATAAGATGCTTATAGCCGTGTATTAAAATGTCTCAAAAGACTTCACAATTATTACCCCTGTCCATCAGGCCATGAGATCAGTATAGCAGTTCCAGATAAACACAATCTGTTCTCTACCCACACACAAGTACCCATATATACTCTTAGATGAAGACTGGCAGTTGTAGTAAAGTGTCTTGCCTAAGAACACAATCACCATGATTCCTGTGCACAGTCCTATGCACGGATCATAAAGGTCTGCACTGAAATTTTTCTGGGTCCAAAAGTGTGACTTTTTTTGTGTCCGTGTTACACGTGTAATTTCCATCAAGTATCATTAAAATTAACTTCACACTATTTTTTACTTGTTTGGCAGGTACTTTGCTTTACACAATCACTCTTGGAGATAGAAGGCATTAAAGAATGTGTCCGGAATTGCAAAATCTTATGCATGTCACTATGTAACAGGGACACCAAAAATGTCACACTTTTGGACCCCAAATTTATGACACTAAACATCAGCAATTTCCTCTGAGAAGACACACCTGCATGTGGGGGTTAAAATGGGGTACAAGCCTGAAACGTCACAGGTGGCACCGTTAGCACAGTAGCCTTGTGGACAGGTTGTGGGCGACTCTGGAATACAAGAACATAAAGACATTTCATCCTATGTTATACACTTATAATCAACATGGGTTGTAATTTGTGCAAACAACACAAGTTCTAACAGCATACTATACCTCGTCAAACAATCCACAAGCATACTATACCTGTTTGTATCTGATGTTAAAATCCTTCATTTCACAATTGAGAATAGATTGTGGGATACCATTTGTGACTGCACTGTAAGATACGAATCTTAAGGACATTTTCTTAAATATTTATGCATGCATTAGAAAGCAGAGTGAATTTGTTACATTTCGCATCCTGATGAACTTCAACAGTTGATTTCCACTGTAAAAATCATTTTAACTAGGACTAACTCAAACATAACTCCGGTGACCTGTGACTCAGTGTGTAGGCTGGTGGGTCCCATTTACATGTACATCCACTTAAAAATCACCAATTGTCACGTCAAGTAAATAAATCCTCAATGTACTGACTTATTTCATGAGAATACACTTCAGCAGATGCTCAAAAGGCCAAAACATTTGTTAGCAATGGAGATATTGTTAATGAACTATTGAATAAGCAACTGACCATGAGGGTAGCACAGTAAAAATGCAGCTACTGAAATTTTTGCCAATCAAGTCGGTTAATTGTTGACGTAAACCACTTAAAATACAGGACACCAATATCAAAGAAATATTTATAAGAAATGTGGTTAAAAGAGAAACATTAACTATTACACAGGAACTTACGAATCTCTGTGACGTACTGCGTATCCACCTCCAGATTGTCCACACCATCGTCCAGCTGGCTAGTTTCTTGGAGGACAGTTTGTATGATTGAGACGGACGGTGCTGAATTCTCATTAGGATACAAGGCTACAAATTCTACAATCACACTACCGCCACTGACGGCAAAGATGCCGACCACATCCAGTACTGATGCTGTCACTACGTTGAGTTTCAGTATGAAGTACAGCTGATTCAAAGATAATGTTGAAGGAAGAATATTGAATCAAATGTTACAGCGCGAGGCCCTCCTGATTTTTTAAATGAAAATATGGAAAGTCACATTCTTCAAAACATCTGGTTTCATGCATAAGAGGAATTCTATACTGGGGTAATTTATGGCTCTTGGTATGGAAACAATGAGCAAACTGCCTGATTTGTATCGTTCGTCAAACAATCCACAAGGGAAACTGACTAGGTAAATTTGAATACATTTTCAAAATGAACAAAGAAAACTGGCAGGATTCGAACCTGCGACCTCCGGGTTACCGTACCGGCGCTCTACCAACTGAGCTATCTTGCCCTATGTTGGCGGTCTCCTAAATTGTCAGTATCTTTGTTTGGGTGGGCGCTAGTCAGAAGTCCTGCCAGTTTTCTTTGTTCACTTTGAAAATGATTTGTATCGTGTTAAATGTCTCAAGTAGTGGAGTCCAGTTACCTCTTGTGCGTAGAATTGAACAATTGTTTTAAGTGCAGGTTGGGCTTAATTTGAAGATAAGTAAGTAACTGAATTGTTTTTACCCAAATAAGTTTAAACATTGATTTCAAATATAGAATCTAAATACATGTAATATCAGGCTCTCTTAGGGATAATTTCATATTGTCCAGATGTGGTATCGATTTCAGTACTGTGGTGCTGCATTTGGTATCGGACCTTGCTGATGAATGGGAAGCCAGGCATCTTGAATAACTGAGTTTAAAATTGGAGATTATTAAAGCCCAGTCCGCTTGGCAAAGATGTCCAGTTTGTTACGGTCATTATATACTGAATAGGCATGGGTCAGACCATGAACAAAGAACCTCCATTGGTGGAAGTCTTGCAATATTGCACTGAATATGTTTGTTTCTTTAAATTAATTCCCCACTCTCTACGGAGACAAATTAGCCAGAGATGGGGGGATTAGTGATGCAACAAATTATAAGAATCGTGAACTTACTATTTTGGGGCTAACGGTTAAGAGTTCCCGACTGGCAGAGGAGCCCGGGTTACTAAACTCAGGAATGAAGTTGACTGGGACTCCATTGACTCCAAAAAATCGAAGTCTGAACACACGTGATATCCTCCCTGTAAAAAAATGTCACTGCACTGTGAAAACATCTATTATACAGCTATCGAAGCTCTTATGACGTGAGCAGACCTAACTTGATTAAAGTCCCATTGAAATGAAAATCTTATCCAAAAATACTTTGGGCCGACATTAATGCGCTGAACTGTGTAATCTTTTATTGCATCCCCTCCTTGTACTTGAAAAATCTACAAAATGCCCCTTAAAATATCCACTTTTACAGGTAAAAAGACCTTTAGGCCAACACCTCAGGAATTCCAGATTGCAAAAGAGATTCTTTAAAAATTCTGAAATCCCAACAAATATCCTGAAATCAAGAAAAAATCCTGACAAATCTCACCCCTAGGATTTAGTCTTCTTTCTCACTAGTCCAAACGTTCTTTAACTTTTCCGCTGTTCAACATTTAGGCTTAAGCATTTTCAAAAAACAAGTTTCTTACTTGTACAGGAGCCATCGTCCTCGGTACGATAACCTGCCAAGGCATTGCAGACACAATCATAGCCAAGGAATGATCGAACATTGGCCACACAGTTCTGAGATTCTTCAGGACAGAGAGAGGTGTCCAGACATGGGTTGGAAACTTGAAAGGGAAATATCAATGAGATTTAAGAGTATTAAAGACAACTGCACAAACATCTTTGCAACAAGAATGGCTGGATGAAACAGAAATGTCATTCAAAGTGGTTCAAATTAAATGACATTAAAACTCAATCACAAATAATGTTCCATACACTTGATTTTGAATACATAAGCATCCAAATTTAGAATGCATATTTTATTGCCATTCATTTGTTTACTCACTGGATGGTGGATTGTAAAAGTTTTATGCTTTGCATAAGTTACATTGAAGAAGAAATATTATTATTTGCTTTAATGTGGACAGCAGCTGTTCAGGCATTCTTTTTACAACAGACACAAAAATTGAAGAAAAATGAACTGAAACACAAGAGCTACGAGCATGCTTACCTTGACAAAGTGTTCCCGACAAAATCATTGGACAAACGCATTCACAATGATCATGACTGAAGACTCCTTGCTGACAGCTGAATTGAGTTAACGGACAAACTGCAAAACAAACCAACTTTAAAATGAGCCGAAGTAATGAGATAATTTGAGATAATTCAGATAAAGAAATCTGCCCATTTGAATAGGGTCACTTGGAGTCACCTCTGGTTTTACAAACTCCTATAAAATGTTGCCGAGTGACTTGCATTGTGAAAACGGTTATCTCTCATTAATGTGTCGTGATTTTGGAACTGTTCTTTTGTTAATATTAAACCAGTCATACAAGCATATTAGCAAGATGATCGTTAAATCAATCTGGATCCAAATACTCCAGTGATGTCATCACTTCGGTGCTGGATCATAACCTGATTGTAATTACTTCTTGCACATTAACCTCTTGCCACCAGTTGACCCATATATGTGCCAATCTCTGCATTTTCAATCCATTATTGGGGTATTGTGTATGTTATGCTTGGCTGCACAAGCCTCTTGTTTCCGTGATCGCTTGGCTGCACAACCCGCCCGGTGCCCCCATCTAAAAGCTGAGGTCAAGGGGTTAAGTTTGATGAGTCTTGACATTCTCTACAATGTTGACAATGATAAAAAAAACACAGATCATTTATATTAAAGCATTGAACATAGAAATAATGTGCATCGCACATTGCCTACATTATCATGTTTCCTACAACTTGTTACATGTCGTGCATTTGTCATTTTAATGTCATTTGTTTACAATGATTAAATGTAGAAACACACCAATGGTAGGGGGGTCAGTCGACGGAGCTCCAGTCAATCGTGGCGTTTTGTTGATTTTAGGCGAGGATTCTGAAAGAAAACAAGACAAGAGTGTTTTTAAGAAAGCTTGAACACTGTCAAACCAAGCAAGATCCTTCATTTTAAAATGTACAGGACAGAATTAGAATGTTCCTAGCAAAAAAAATCGAATATTAGGCGTTGAAAACCTGAAATAGATTTTAAATTGTTGCAGGCTGTTATGTTTTTATGCAGATACTGAGAATTACACCCAAAAAACAATGATTATGTCCAGAAAATTGTACAAACTTTTGTCAAGGGTTATTTAGAGCAACTTCTTTGTGTATTTGTTTAACCTTTAGTGGTCTGAGCAGGCACATCTGTTCTGGAGTGGACTGTGGACACTTTGTCATTTGGTGGCGTTGGACCTGTGTTTTCATAGAGATAATTAAATACATGTACATTACCAGTGAGGCAAACAGGTGGGTCTTAAAACACAGACCCTGGCCAACATGTTCAAAGGACTATCTGACGCAAGATGGCACCATTTCACTGCTGCTGGTAGTGCTTGAAATAACTATTCTGCCTAATGGTAGATTACACAACAGGTTTGGGCATTGTCTTCTTGTATTATGTTGTTGTTTCTTGTTTCTGATTTCCGGGGGGTCACTGCCCTTTCTCAGCTCTACCCTATTAGCTAGGTTGGGCAAATCCGACTTACACCAATTACTTCAACAGAATCCTACAAGTTGATTTATCAATTTAATTGGTATCAGTCTCACAAACTCTATAAGCAGAAAAACATTGAACATTCATAATTATTTATTCTTTCTTGTCAGGAGAGACAAAATCTTATCATAAGAACTTTTACTATGACAGTAGAAAGCCAGTTTGGTATCTCAAAGGTCAAAGGTTATTCGGGATAAAATTGCTGACGTAATATGTCACACGAATGCCCATTCTGATTGAATTTAACACATGCGCGTGTGACCACCTTTTGCATTCACACGCGCGCGTTAGGTCACGCAGGTCATTTGAGATAAAATGTCATTGTGCACATGCGCATTTGAAATACCGAACTGGCTTATTGTGCAAAACTACCCAAAGAAATTGCACATCATTTGTCCTTACCATCTGGAGGAAAAGCTCTCGTTGAGTCTACTGCCATTGAGGTAACACTCATTGAACCTAGTGGTATATACACAAATATTCAGGACCATTAAATTTCAACTGGAAATCACTATTTTGAATAAGAAAAGGCAAGGTTTGTATGTTTTCTCTTGAATTCTGTTACCTTTGGTGGACAGATCAGATTCGTCTGTGCTTGGGTTCATTGTCAGCACTTTGCCGTTTGGTGATGTTGTACCTGTATTTTCATAAAGATAAAAATGCATTCGTGGGTACTTAAGATTTGGTGCAAGAATGTCCAAATAAAAACCAATTATAATTATAGTAAATGAATAGATAATTCCATATGCAATCATGATGCAGTTAAGATTTGAAGGTTTGCATGGTGAAAGGCAATAAGATAACTGGTTTAGTTTGCGGTAGCACCATGTATTAAATCTCTTTTGTGAGTTTGTGTGGTTCTGAAAAGAACCGGGGGGGGGGGGGGGGAGGGGACTCAACGTTTCGGACAGTATGCTCTGCCCGTCGTCAGGAGACTGATGCAGTTGGATATTAATAAGCTTGGCAACTCTGTGCAGGAGTCGACTTTAACTGACTCCAACATTGCAATCAGAATCACCATTCCAATTTTGTCATGAGTTGACTCTTTGACATACAATTTCTGCTTCCTTGGAGTAGATTCCAGGCACCGCCTGACAATTCTGAAACTTGCTAAAAGTATTGAAATGTTGTCAATTCCCTGAAAAGACTGCATGAGGGACTTATTCAAAGGATGTACCCCAGACGCATGTTTTGTGCAAGATGTAAGGAGTAAATTTCATTGATAATCATGATTCCTGGTCGGAGTCGGGGTCGACTCAAGTGTATTGGATACATAATGTGTATCAAGCAATCTTGCATATTTGGTTTACAGCGCAATTTTGAATTTTGTGAATGATCCACATTACTTATTTCAAAGCCGAGACACTGAATTCTGAATAGATTTCTGATATCTTACCCTGATCCTCACCCTGATCCTCATCCTGGCTGGTTGTCTCACTTGACAACTTTGAGTCGGCAACTGTCGTCGATTCTGGCAAAATAAAATCAGAAGACAAATCAGTAGAGGAAAGAATTCAAACTAAATTTGTGGTGGACAGCTTTAATTGTATCAGGGTTGATAAAAATCATGATTTTTTTTTAAATCAAAAAAATCTGATTTTTTACAATTTGAATCTGATTTTTTTTATTTGAATCAATTTTTTGTATTTGTTTACCATCGTACCATTGGCATAAAACATTTGTTTCAAATAAGTCAATTTAAATGACCATCATTGAAAGTCAAGTATAACCACACACAATTGTTCATGAAATCAGTACTGAAATCCCTTTCATTGATCATATTCTTTTCTAGAATACAAAGTTTGTCTTAAAATCTCTGTTACAGCATCACCATCATACTGCACATTTCCCATTCAAGTTGATAACAGGAACCCCCCTCCTCTCTACACACAACCATGGTGGAATAAAACTATTTAATGCAGCCACCATTTTTTTTTACGCACTGTCCTTATTTTTATCCCGTAAAAGTTTTACGATTTTTGCGATGGAAATATTGTCCTTCGGCGTCATTTTGCATTTGCAGCTGTAGAATGGGAACTAGACAATGGAACTTCTAATGGACAGAGCACCATAGAAGATTTAGGCCTATGTTAAAATATAGACGGTTTAGCAGAGACGAGGCAAAATTTCCAATTTTGGAAAACGTAAATATTTATTAAAAATCATTAAAAGTCTCAACACAACATTTTTTAATTGTCATTTTCATACAACTCAGCAGAAAGTCCTTGATGCCTGATGAACTGGATAACAAATCGCCACTTTAGAGTGAGTATAAGCGATTTAAAGTTAATGACAGTCAGGTTTGAATAACATAAATTGTTTTTACATAAAAAAAAATAACAGAAATTAAAAAAAAAATCAAAACGTGATTTTTATTAGTGATTTTTTTCCAGTGATTTAAATCATGATTTAAATCAATGATTTTAATCGAGTGATTTAAATCAAACAACCCCGAATTGTATGCATTATACGTACATTAGCTAAACTATTCCATTGAGCTACTGTTAAACATAGGGTATAAATTTGAAATGGATACAACGTAAACATCACCACGGCAGTATTATATTATTTGAATGCCGTTAAATGCCTTTTATATCATTCTTACCCTGAGCGGTTAATTCAGTTTCCAACTCTGAAGTTGCAGCTACAGTTAGAATCTGACCAGCCATTGTTGTGGATTCTGTCAAAATAAAAAAAGTAGCAAGAATAATGCTGGGTCTATTTGTAAATTTGGTCATGTTGACATAGACTTCTTCGCAAATATAAATACCGCCTGGTTGAGAGGTATGTCACAATGGTTAAAAGGGATTGTGGGAAGGAATGAGACTGCTTCTTCCTTCCCACAATGCCTTTTGACCATTGTGACGTCTCAACCAGGCGGTATTTGCGAAGTTGTCCATTAACAAAGGTGTGATACCGTGAGGTTTATTTCGGCTAATAATCTCATCAACTTACTTTAACATTTACTGTGTTTGATAATTAGTGGGAATAAATCAAATATCCTTCAATTATGACCCTTAAGCTACTACATATAAAACAAATATGTCATTTGCAGTTTACATGTTGGCTGATCTATTGAAGCATATATAGTCAGATTATCAGGGCTGTAGTCGAGTCCCTGCAAGTCCTTTCACAAGTCCTGTCACAAGTCCTTTCATAAAGCCAGTCACAAGTAACTGGATGAACAATGACAAAGGAATGCCTTTGTCAAAGCTCATTTGAATAGCTTGCGATTGGCATTAGGACTGGAGTGCTTGTGATCGACTTGCAGGGACTTTCAGGGACTTGTGATGGACTTGTGATGGACTCGACTACAGCACTGCAGATTATTGTAATAACAATTTTGACATCATCAGCATCAACAAGAAGGTACCTTGAGTTGTACTCTCTACAGGTGAATTTGATGTTGCACCTGCCGTGGAAGTCGCGTCAACTGATATGGCAAGTCCTAACAAGACAATTTTATAAAGACATTAGTTTTATTGCAGATTGTAGGCTTGAAAAGCCACGATAGAGGTATCTACACTTCTGCAGTTTGGCCGGGACACAAATTGGTATAAAAACTATATTGTAAATGCTCTGCTCATGTTGTGATTTACATGGGTAGGAAACTAATAAGAGTGCAAGTAAATTGCTACAAGGATTGATTGTGATTAAGAGAAATAATTCAGGAAAAAGACATGCCAATCATAGTTTTTCAGAATATTACCAACCCTGAAAATTGGTTTTTTAAACAAATTGTGAGCTGAATACCGGGTCCTTGACTCAGTCAGTTAAACTGAAGTTATATTTGATTGGGACGAGTATAGTTCTAACCGAAATTGGAAATTTAGCCACTCACTATACTGTGACTCAGTAAGGTTTGATTAATGATAGTTTGACCTTTATAAAACTTAGCCGTCACTAGGTTAATAATCAATTATTCTGCAATATTGTTATGTTTACCGTCATCATCTGTAATGCACACTGTGGCATTGGAAACTACTCTTCCCGAAGAAGGGTCGGTTAAAGTCAGCAAGAGGCACTCCTTGTTTTCAATAAGTTTATCATCGACGATGACTACATTCACGGAGACAGAATTACTATTGATGAACTCCACCACGATGTCTGTTTGAAGCACGACATCCTCACCAGTCGCTGTCATCACTTCCACACTAAAAACTAGTCACAATTTGAAAGGACAAGTAATATGTATGGAGAGAGAGAGAAATAGTGAAGATGATTCATCAATTTCATCATGGAGGAAGAATTTAAAAGGAGTACAAACAGTAGGACTTCAGAGAGACAATATTCGCTGCTGTCTGCAATTTAACAAACAATGCAATGATTTAAATTACGTGCACCCTGGTTTTGTTTGGCCATCAGATACTGTTGGAAAACGATTTATGACAAAAAAATGACTCAATTTTTCAAGATAAAACAAAGTGTAAACTTGTCTTCATTAAAATGACTAACTCTGATTAAAAAAATGTCAAATGTTCACGCAGAACATGGCAATACAAATGTTTATTTATGATAAATTGTTCCAGGTTTTTTGACTGCACAAGATTCCCTAAAAGGAACAGTGAATGAAGTAATAATATGTTTGCTGAGGACTAGTTACTCCAATGAGGAGCAGCAACTTTTATGAGGCAGTGGGTTACCAGTGAATTGGCGGCAGCGATCAATGTATACAAAAGCAATCAGAGAGTGTGTATACAGTGCCGATCATTCTTACTTCTCATTATTCCTCCTCCATGATTTAAGTAAAAAGGTACACTCTTAAAAAGTGTCTGTGCACAAGAAAGAACTACAACCTGGTATGACAGGTACTATGAGGACATTTGATAATCAGAATCATCTCAATTGGACCATACTTAAGCTACCTTTTCTGTTCAAAATCAGTTTAATCTCAAGAGTCATGACTAGAATTTTCACCAAAAGTTTCCATGGATGAATAATTAGTTTTGTGCCCAATTTGAGAGTCCAAACCACTGTAGTTTGGAAGACTATAATTTGGAGGAATAATGTTCTTTTGATGAGGACCTCCCTCATTTACCAATCAAATAAAACACCCTCAACATGAGTAAACATGTAAAACGAATCTAAGAAACCACCAAGTATTTAGATCCCGTTTATAGAGAAAGATTACTACTCACCAACGGTTGTGTTTATGGGCTCTACAGCTCCATCCCGAAAGATAGTCACTTTGAACTTGCCTTTATCTTCACTTACTGAGCTCACATTCCCAAAGAAGTAACTGATTGCTATTAAACAGAAAAAATGTCGAGAAAAAAGTGTTTTGCTGGATTCTTGAATCTGAGTAACACTAAAACACTCCTGATCAGATGAGAGGAGAGGGTTTTCGTGGTTGATACCGGTATTCTTCTAAATTGTGGTTCCATCAGTCAGGACGTTGTAAAAAATTGAAAGGTCTAATGTGACGTCAGAGAGAGGCTTCACGATCTTTTATTAAAGTATCGCATAACTTTTCATAATTGTCATTTTTGTAAAATTCACAAAAATATTAATGTTTTGTTTGGAAAGACCAGCCTTATAAACAACCAAAGCTGTCTAAAATCAGATGTTCAAAATGTGCCTTCCTAGAAGTCTAGTTGCCATGGCAATCGACAGATTGAAATATAATAGATTAAGACTGACTCCCAGTGCGGTGTAGGATGCTTCACAAGGTAATTAATTCAGAAGACAACTTAATTGCCAATCACAAGATGTCTTCAATGTATGAGTAAAATTCCTGGAAAAAAGTCAAAACTTATGAAAACTGTCCACATGCAAGAAGTAAATAATATGTAGTATTTGAGGCAGTTGAGATGCTGTAAACGGGATTCATCCGATTCCTGTAAATGCCTCAGGTATCAGAATTCAGTTACTTATTATGTAGGTATAAACTGTAATCTATAAACTGTAATCCATATTATGATTCATAAATGCCTCAGCGAGTTTCCTTATCCCTATTGGTCGAGAGCCTGTCACGTGGGTGTGTTTAAACGGTTGTTTAAACACGGCTGGAAGTTGTTTAAACACGGCCCGGTTTTAAACATTTTTTCCAGTGTCACACGAAATGTAGAGTCCTACAAAATATGGTCCATTTTATTGGTTGAACACTCGAGTGACCAGTCACTCTCCTAATAACGCAAGCGCAATACTACCGATGCGTCCGTATTTAGAGTCCATAATTTCACGCTACACCAGCACTGCTGCGTTCTGCACCACCTGCCGAGCGCGTCGCGCGCACGTCAATTTTCATATAAGGACATGTTTACCACTACTCGCGCGTGGCACGAACCATTAAATAGCTGAAGGGGTGTTTTACAAACCAAGGTAAAACAAATTAAACAAAATCATTGGAAATTTATAATTTTCGGTGGTTTTTGCTTAATTATACAAAAAGGTATTTTATGAATGGGAATAAATATGTGCTGGGCCGGTTTTAAACATACGTTTAAAACCGCCTTGGGGCCTGGACGCTTGATAATGACCCTCGCCTTCGGCTCGGGTCATTATCAAGCGCCCACGCCCCAAGGCGGTTTTAACGTACGTTTAAAACCGGCCCAGCACATATTTATTCCCTTATTAACATCTATAAACTGTAATCCATATTATGATTGAAATCTTTATAACAAGAATTAACAAGTTACCAGGCCAAACTGTGACAGTGAACTCGCATGATCCTCTCACACGTGTGGCCGGGCGGTTCGGCTGACAATTGACGTAGGTTTCACCTATCGGGTACAAGCCGTCGGATACCACTCGGTTGCCATCTTGATCCGCGCAAATGAAATGGTTCTGGTTCACCACACCTGTCTTGGTATGATTGCCCGAGATCGCTGGTAACCAAACCACTTTACCACCCCCACTACCATCTCCATATACTTGAATGTCCATAGGACATGTTACTTCTGCAAAAAAACAGCAATTGCATGGATTACTTGTGTGCCGTGTTCGATTCACATTGTGAAGCATTTTTGATTTTTTGATTTTTCTATTACAAATGAATAGGGCGTTACCCAAATATATTATTTCTTGCAAAAACATATTCCTTAACCCTAACAGTCCTGAATCCTTCAATTTCAATACGATTTTTCATAGGGAGTTAGGGTCAAAATATGTGATAAGTACATACCTTGTATGATTGTCAGTCTTTTAACATTTGTAAATGAACATTTTGCTACAACAAAAGTATCACTTCAGAAGCAGATGGAAACACTGATTTTGTTCAGGAATGACTTCAAAATGTGCTTACCACAGACTGAGCCAGTGAATCCAGGCAGACAACTGCAGGAAGGGCCAAACAAACCTCTGCACGCTCCGCCGTTCACGCAGACAGATATCTCTGTTCTGGCTCTACAATTTACTTCTGTTTGTGTTCAAACAAAAAAATCATAAATGGTTGCAGAACTAGCAGAACTAACGAGTATTACAACGGGTTTGAAAATGCGAATGTTCAAATCTTAAACAAGAATACAAAACTCTGAATTCAGCATGCTCATTTTTAAACATTAATTTTATTTTTGCCCTTTATCAAAGTGAAGCAATTAAAACAACACACTGGCATTAACTTTCAATACAAAAATGAAATAAAAAATTTAATAGACATGGAAAAATAAGTATTGTTCTGTCAGAAAGTGACTGATCATAAATTTTATTTGGGAAATCCAATGAAACCTTAAAGGGGCTGTGTCGTCACGATCATAGCAGGCTTGCGGCTGTACACTAAATCCCGAACTGAGATGAACCGGATGCCATGACCGCGCAGGCGCTGACCTACAGGGCGCGCGCGCGCTGACACACAGGGCGCGCGCGCGCTGACCTACAGGGCGCGCGCGCCAGATCAGATTACAATTGCAATGACTGCTGCATGCATGATCCTGTAGTTAATACTGCATGTACAAGTATTCTGTATGTGTTTGTGCCACCAAAAATATATGATAGGCCTACAGTCGAACATAGTCCGTGCCACCCACCTGCCGGGCAAACGCCAAAATGTACCAGGACAGAACCAAACGAAAATAAGTAAATAAGTAAATCTGTATTTATAATTGTAAAATAAATAATGTACCAGCCCCTTCCTATACAAAAATAAGGTTGTAGGCAGCAGCGTAGCCAGGGTTGTCTCCATAGGGGGGGCGATTGGGGGGGCTGGATGTTACAGTGGGGGGGGGGGGGCGCTCACAGGATCATGCATGCAGCAGTAATTGCAATTGTAATCTGATCTGGCGCGCGCGCCCTGTAGGTCATCTGTGTTCATCTCAGTTCGGGATTCAGTGTACAGCCTCAAGTCTGCTATGATCGTGACGACACAGCCCCTTTAATTCTTTGTAGAATTCAATCACTAAAGGAAGTAGACTATTTTGTAGAAGTGCTGTGGCCCAGTGGTTTGGCACACTGAATTCAAGGTCTGTGGGTAATTCTGCAGGTTGTGGGTTCGAGCCCAGTCCTGGGCTATAGCACTTCTACACTTAATATGGGTAGAGGCATTATTAATGTCTTGCAGTGGACTAGTTACTAATCCCGACCCAATTCATACTGTAAAGAGATTAGCTGGTCTTGTTTCAGTGTGAGGGGCTGGTTCTTCCACATAATCCTCTGTAGCTCACACCTCGAGTGCCCTGTAGGGCTTGTGATGGGTGATTTGCATTAAAAAAAAATAGAGCTATATTCATAACTTAACAATCATGAATAAACTTATTTATTCATTCCAGGCTGTTTGTGTATCCCTGACTAATTTTCTTTTAAATGGTTTTGGAGGGGGTTTAACGTTGATTATTGTTGAGTTTTGTGTTTGTTTAGATGTTCTCTCTTTTTATCTCCATTTTTATTTCCTTTTTTCCTTGTATTTAGTTCTATGGTAATTTACTCTCACAACCTAAGTATGATTCAAGCTCTGGGATTCTTATCTATACGTGATTGTTCACATATTTTGGAAATAAATAAATAAATAAACCAATAATAATAAATAGCAACAAATATACAGAAAGAAGAGTAATTACAATATTACCAGTTTGGCAGGTTGGGCCGCCCCATCCTCCTTCGCAGGAACAATACTTGGTTATTTCACCAGTACTGAAGTCCATCGCAATAGAACAACTACAATGAAGCCTATTAAAGGTTTCACACATGCTTCCTTTATCAACTGCCATCAAAATTACAATAGACAAATGTCAGAATGATTAAAGACAACAAATCACATGACAGCACATACGACACATTCAACTTTCATACATTTGTGAAGATGTATGGCTTACAATGACCACGTTCCCACTTGAATTGGGAAAAGTTGGATCAAGATCCGGCATTTTGGTGTGACCGCAACGAAACGGCAAGTCGTGTCCCCACTTATGCTTGATCCACCTTTTCGAACAGAAGTCTCGAGTCCGAAAGGTCACTGAGTTCGGTATTACGCATGCACTTGCTTGCTGAGCGCGCTGGGACGGGTCAAATTGTATACATACATTTAGGCCGTGTCCGAAACGGGCTTCCAGAGCTACGGCTACGGCTATTGTCAGCAATTCTTCACGTAGTTGTAATGGGCGCACACCTAGACAATAGCCCTAGACAAAAGTTTTGGATACGGCCGTACATGTGCGATGTTTTGATTTTCGATGTTTCAACATGGAGGAAGAAGTGTACTCTATGACAAGAATATCGACAAAAATATTTCTCTGAGGTGTATCAGCTGCCAAATACCAATCAATACGAAAATGCAACAGAAATTGTAAAAAGCCTAGGACGTAGTACACATATGCACTGACGCATGCATCGTGCACCGGTGGTGACACATTTTGTATACAGCCCGTAGTTCAGTAGTTGTTTATTGTGCATGTCGTGCACGTGGGAAATTTTCACATGAGCTACACGCCTAAACGTATTTCTTCGTTCATCAGACCGCAACATTTTCGCGCCACTCGTGCACCAGACAGATATTGACAGGTCAAATTGCCGGATCAGATCCACCTTTTGCGTTCCCACTTGATCGTGATCCACCAATTGGGGGATCTGTATCCTGGTCTAAAGGTGGATCAAGAAAGGTGGTTCAGATCCTGATCCACCTTATAACGGTTAGCGTTCCCATTACACACAATTGCAGGATCTGATCCACCAATTGGAGGATCTGATCCGGCAATTTGGCAAAAGGTGGATCAGATCCCTCAACTGGTGGATCTAGTGGGAACGGGGCCAAAGTTTTCCAGATTAAACCCAACTTAGTATTTATAGGCACACTGTCAAGCAAACATGTCTTTTTTTCACAATAATGTCTATGGAATAGGGATAAGTGCCAGTCTTTCCAGTGCTTGATTTTAACTGATTTGGTGCCCCAGAGAGGCAATTTTCTCCAAAGTGTATCGTGGAAAAATGTCGACAACGACATGCAATGTGATGTTTGATGGACCTGTATATTTTCTCAAGAGGTTTAACCCTAACTCCCTAGGTGGTGTGAACAATTGTATTGAAATTGGAAGAGATCTATCAGGGGTAATCAACAAGCCAGGCATCTATTGTCCATAGAGTTGGTCACTCTGGTGTGATCCTCCAGAGCTGTTTACTGATTTCTAATGAGCCTGTGGGCAAGGCAAGGGTGACCTCTTGCATATGCCAATATTCATTACTATAGCCCAGCCTATTGAAAATGCCCTCAGACTGGAAAACCAGCCAAAACTGTCGGAAACTGGAGGTCACCCGGCGGTTGGATTAAAATGTGCCCCCTAACCTGCTTTAATAGGGTATACTGTATTGCAAATTGCCCAAACTCCAACCAATATTTAGGAAGTTTTCAGGCTTTAGCAGACTAAACTTTTTTTATTGACAAAAGTTTGTTATACTCTAATGATGACTTAACCATTGAGTCCCCCAATGTGTGACAGTGGTTGGTTCAAAAATAAAACATCTGTCTCACATGCACTTCATACAATCATAGCTCTATGATACAATTCATCCTTAACCCTAACCCTGTATGCCAGACGCAGCACAGTGCATCTGTGGTGACAGCTTGACCTTGCTGCACTCTACACACAAGTCAATGTGACCTATGCCGGTTTCACACTATGCTCTTACCCGGGTAATTGCAAGGTTAACGAAAAATTTAACCCGGCAATTACCCGGGTAATGTGGAGCGTTCACACTACAATTCGCCGGGTTAGAAATTCTCCGGGTTAACTGCCCAAAAACGCCACTTACCTGGGTAATTTCTAACCCTGCTCGCGAGGTGGGTTAACCCACCAATCTCGGGGTTAACGACGACCTTGAGACGATTCTCCGGGTTACCATCAGTAGTGTGAATGCTCGCCGGGTTTTCTTCTACCCGGGTAGGACGTGGGTGGGTGCGTGCGCTTTGTCGTGTTTTAATCGGCCAACTTTGCGAAGGTGACGTAATTTATTAGTACGGCCGCCGTGGCTGGTACTTCGCCTTAATAAGTTTATTTTTACGTATACTTAATGAAAGGCACCAGTCTTCCGTAGATGATGCCTCGTCTTAATAAGTACATTTTACATACACCTAATGCAAGGCACCAGTCTAGACCGCACAGTTGAAGGATGACTAGACTTGAAATCAAGTCGGTAATTGGTCGGCATTAGTCCGACTGCACCACCGCGTATTATAATACTTACTCCGCACTTTGCAGGGGTTACGTGTAGCGAGCGGGATAATAACATGTGGGAACGTTCGTGCAACCTTGGCCCCAAGATGCGTGTGTGTCGACTGTCCAATTACTGACCATGAAGGAAAGAAGACATGTCGGAACTTTACGAAAAGCGGGCATATTGCGTACCGCGCTGGTAAATGCGGCGCCTGCAGACAAAACACGACTGTCTAAACGACTAATTGTCTTCAAGTCTAAAGGATGACGCGCACACGCTACATATACCAATGCTGATCTGATTTTTTTTCTATTTGCATTGCATGCTCTCGCGCCGCTCTCACTTCGCTCAACTTCGCTCTTTTACGCGGACGAAACAATGGCTAGGGCAGAGGTCAAGCAATGCACATTCTCCGGGTTACCATTCGCATAGTGTGAATGCAGCTACAAGTTACCCGGGTGCGCGCTGAAGCGGGTGAGCAGAATTGCAGGGTTAATTTTGTAGTGTGAAACTGATTCTCCGGGTTAGTTTCTACCCGGGTAATGACAACTACCCGGGTAATAAATTACCCGGGTAATAAATTACCCGGGTAAGTTCAGAGTAGTGTGAAACCGGTAAAAGTATGCAATCTGATGTGTCTGGCAGGGTTCTAGTAAACATGCCCTGGAGGGTTAGGGTAAATCTCCCTTAACCCTTCTACTATTTAAAAGGTCAAAATCAGTCAAAATTTCCTTTCACCTCCACTGCCTATACTTTCAACACAGACCAGTCACAAATCTATACCTGAACAAGAGCGTTGGTCTGCATTCAATACGTAAGCCTCGTCACAAAAACACTCGTAACTCCCTGCTGTGTTACCACAGAAACTGTTGTCATGATCGCAGTAATCTGTCAGCTCAATACACTCATTGATATCTTAATTTGAAAAACAACAGGATTAGGGAGATTAGGAACCTACAAGTGTTGGTGTAGAAGTCTTTTACATCAAGGACTCTATTTAAAAACTTCCCCTTTGCGTAAAACCGAAACACATTTGGGTAATGAGCATTGGTAAAAAATCAATGCATCTCAGAACCAGATAATTTGTTACATATCTGACAAATATTCAACAGATTTATGGCAAAATTCAAAACTTCAAAAATTACAGTACACACATGAATTTCTATTTGTGCATCTATAGTATAGTCAAATTGAATGCCTTCTTATCATTAAATGTGAAGTCCACCAAATCACAGAAGGCCAACACACAAATCAAAGCCAACAAAAACACAAACGTTTCAGTACCACTCAACTAGAATTAACCATGGAGGAAGGAACTCCTCCATGAATCAACATACCATCACATTGAAAGGGATCAGTAGGGTTGAGTCTGTAGCCGCGATTACAAGCACACGAGTCGGAAGTACATATACCATTGATGCAAGTGGTGGAGCAAGATGGATCGGCTGAAGAAACAGTGCAGAGAATGTGAAGATGAACTTGCATTGAAATGTTTGAAAATTTTGCTTTGAAGTTTGGGAGAAAACAAATTTATGTATGTTTCGATTTATACACTTAACTGAAATGTTTATTTATATATAAAACTATCAATGTTATATGTTCCCAGTGTTGATAAAGGTTTCAATTTCTGCCCATGATTCTTTCAAAAATATTTCAAATTGATTTGAAAATGCAGCATCAACAAAGTTACTATTAAAAGATGTCTTTCACTTTTAGAAGAGCGAATCTCAGAAATATAACATTTTTTGTGTCAGGATTTGTTGTTTTTTACAATAACTTTAAAGCTGACCTGCCAGTACACATGTTCCGTCATCCTGAAGCGTATAGTCGTCATAGCAATCGCACCGGTAAGAATCTCCCACGAGGTTTATACACACTTGGGTGCAGTTGTCATTCTGCAAGATGCATGTTCCTGACAAAACACAATGTCAGTCACAAATTATTGGTCATGCACTGGAATTTCTGTGGAAATTGAACTGTTTACATAGGATTTTTTCATGATATTTTGCATGTTTCCAATTTTTGAAACTGGTCACGTTTTGGCATAATACGCCATTGAAGGATATACAATTATAAGGTTGACTTGAAAAATCCTACTTACATTTACGTACTATTTATGTTTCTTTGGGTACTAGTGGGACACAGCTTGTTTGGTATTTCATAAAGAAAAGCTTATCATAATTGCTGATGATATTTTGAAGGTAAACGGGCTCAAATTGTACGTCCAGCCATCCGCCCCTCCCCATCTAAACTAAAAATGCCCTCATTCATAGGCGACAACATTTTACGGACGACATACATGTAGATATTTATGCAAAATTCTCCAACCAACAATTAATCACAGATACGAGTTTCCAAAAATGAGGAAATTGTGTCTTCAATTGTCCCTGCGGCTGTTCTGGGGGCCAATTTCATAGAGCTGCTTAAGCAAAAAATTTGCATAAGCACAAAAAACCTTGCTTAATAAAATCATGTTGCCAGCCAAAATTTCATGTGATTTATATTGCTTGTGACTGGTGTTTAGCTGCTGTTTGCTTATCATAAAAAATTACATGGGGTTTTGGCTGCTAACCTGATTTTATTAAAACCCTCCTATACTTATAACTATCACAGCCTATCAAAATCTCTAAACACCAACTCTGACAGTTTGTGTGTGTTTCAATCTGAAATTTGATAGGTTTTGATCTGTACAGCAGCTGGGTCGATTTTGGCCCTGAGAACAGGAGGGTTAAGCAAGGTTTTGTGCTTAAGCAAATTTTGTTTTTGCTTAAGCAGCTCTATGAAATTGGCCCCTGGATCTTGCCAAGTCCAGTAAATTCTCCATATCAGTAAAATCATGTTTCCACAGTCCTTACTCATGCATGCATGATCATTAGGATTTGGTACACAGCTTTCAAATAAACTGGGAACTTTTGGGAGGATTGAGGCATATGTTAACTTTCACCACAACTGCAGGTTTTTTTCTCAGCCCCCAACCTGAATTTTCAGTGTCGAACCACACCCCATTCAGTCTCCAGTATCAATTTGACTTTGATCGAGGGAAATCCTCATGAAGAAAACAGGCATTTTTGGAAACTCGTATCTTTGATTAATTGTTGGTTGGAGAATTTTCCATAAATATCTACATGTATGTCGTCCATAAAATGTTGTCGACTATGAATGAGGGCATTTTTAGTTTAGATGGGGAGGGGCGGATGGCTGGACGTACAATTTGAGCCCTTACCTTCAAAATATCATCAGCAATTATGATAAGCTTTTCTTTATGAAATACCAAACAAGCTGTGTCCCACTAGTAGTACCCAAAGAAACATAAATAGTACGTCTGGTTGCAAAATCTGTCTTCTCACCTGGTTCTTCACATGTCCTACCAAGCCAGTCATCAGTACATGTGCATTGGAATCTACCTTCCACTAGCACTCCGTCCATGCACGTAGCGCCATTCTTACACGGTTCTAGGTCACGACATGGGTCTAAAGAGATACAAATTGTGAAAAATTAGGAAACTCAAGTTTCGTTTTAAACTAGATACAAGCTAAACTTTCAAACACCCTCTAATTCTCATCTAGACATTCTGGATTAATTATACAAATAAAAAAGTCAAAACAGTTATAAAACCGGAAAGATTTTACTTTAAAGTTTAATACCCCATGAAAACAAGTGTCTGAACACATATGGCACAACGGAAAGATTTTAATTTATAAATTATATACCCCCACCAAAATGGATCAAGAACAGCAAAACCTTGGAAAATAACCATTCCTCCTTAGTAAAAACTGTCTAAACATGTGGCACAACCTGTTATTTCAAGATTCATGTCGGCAAAATCTGTAAAAAATGAGACAGAAATCAACATGTATGTGAATTAAACACTTTGAAAGTACTCGACAGGAACGTTAGGTCACGTCTGCCAAAGAACATCTAATTCTAACCATCCTTCCTCCATAACACAGAAAACACAAACTTTCTTCCCTTATATTTCACGAAAATATCCCAATAAAATTATCAAACTTAACGGTTGTGCTACATGTTTAGACAGTTGTTATCAAGGAGGGATGGTTATTTTCCAAGGTTCTGCTGTTCTTGATCCATTTTGGTGGGGGTATTAAAGTAAAATCTTTCCCAAATTTACCTCGAATCCAATCCCGAGTTTGCTACTAAAGTACTGCCGCTATTTTATTCGAATACGTTTGTCGCCCTCTAATTGACTGAAACTTTTCAGGCATGAATGTTTTGTCGCCCTCTTTTGACAGATTTATTCAAACTTACGAATGTTTGCCTCCGGCCGTACGCGTACAACCTCGTTACCATGGGCACGATCTTGCGGCGCCATGTTTTCCCACCATGCCTTGCTCGATCCATCCTCGACTCCATGGGCGCGTGTGCGTTCCTTCACTAACCCCTGGCCGTGTGGAATACGTAAACGACGCTGACTGGCTATTCGAAATGAATATTTATGTACTGAAAGTGAACCGCGCGCGTAATCCGAATGTTGAACGCCCTGTGTGCGCTTGCGCCCGCCGCGTTAACATCCTGTTCGTCACGTCACGTCAGCAAAACGACTCCGAGCACTTTTTTTCCATTATCAAAACAAGGCCACTAGTCTTGGTGGCTACGATAAACGATATGGGTTTTTTCTGGTCAGGAAATACATGTATTTTATGTTCAAACAGAGATAGAAAAGGCACACATATTATAAATTCGAGTCGAGGCCGGAAATCCAAATTGTTCCAATCGATAGTAAATTTACTCATTTATCCAGTTCAAGAAAGCAGCTCATTCTCGAGTCAATGACGGTGTTTTCCGCCGCTGCAGAAGATGCATCGAAAGGTTTGACAAATTTGCAAAAACAGCTGAGAAAAACATTTGGAGAATTACACAACTGACATCCGGCGATAATGGGCGGAAACGGTCATTACGGTCGTCATACTTTTCCTTCCTCCCGATCCCACCAGGCCGGCTGTTACTACTACTCAGTGCAGTGTTAGATTTTACGTCAGGCGGGAAAAACATTAGGGTTCCACTCCACTAAATACGGCGCTCATTGTAACCAACACAAAAGTTGAAAGAAAGAGCGCCGCCTGGTGACGCTCAGGAGTAAGGTGGCAATATTTTTTTGACTGGAAATTAAAGATTAAGACTCCTAGAATCATTTTCTTTCCAAATTTATGAGAGTTGAAGGAATTCTTTTTTTTTTATACTCCCCTCCCTACAAACCACCCCTAAAATGGTGGCCCATCTCTGGGCCCAGGTCTAAATGTATCCCCCCGCCTCTATGCCAAATAGACCCACGTATTGGTCTTTTTTGTGAACGGAATCCCCCGAGTTGGAAGCCACGGGTCACCAATTCTTGATTTCCACAAATATTTCTACAATCAGTCCAATTTATAGGCCCCAGGGACCTCTTATTCAAAATTACCGGAGGGATCACAAAATATTAATGAGCTCGCGCGCAGTGATTTTCACAGATTTAGTGGCATGCACCCTTAGGCATGTTATTTTGAGCTAATCGCATCCTTCCAAAAGATTGATTCTACAAATAAAACCTTTCTACTAAAAACACTGCTTCGCGCGTTAACCACATCGACTGCAGTCCTAATTACCATATCCCACTATGTGGGATATGGTAATTACACAATTCCAGGGGTTAAGATCGAGCAAGGCATGGTGGGAAAACATGGCGCCGCAAGATCGTACCCATGGTAACGAGGTTGTGCTCGATCCTAACCCCTGGAATTGTGTAATTACCATATCCCACATAGTGGGATATGGTAATTAGGACTGCAGTCGATGTGTTTAACGCGCGACGCAGTGCTTTTAGTAGGAAGGTTTTATTTGTAGAATCAATCTTTTGGAAGGATGAGATTAGCTCCTAATAATGATGCCTAATGTATTGCCCGCCTGATGTTAAATCTAACACTGCACTGAGTAGTAGTAACAGCCGGCCTGGTGGGATCGGGAGGAAGGAAAAGTATGACGACCGTCATGACCGTTTCCGCCCATCGCCGGATGTCAGTTGTGTAATTTTCAAAATGTTTTTCTCAGCTGTTTTCGCAAATTTGTCAAACCTTTCGAAGCATCTTCTGCAGCGGCGGCAAACACTGTCACTGAGAATGAGCTGCTTTCTTGAACTGGATAAATGAGTAAATTTACTATCGATTGCAACAATTTTGATTTTCGGCCTCGACTCGAATTTATAATATGTGTGCCTTTTCTATCTCTGTTTAAACATAAAATACATGTATTTCCTGACCAGAAAAAAATCCATATCGTTTATCGTAGCCACCAAGACAAGTGGCCTTGTCTTGATAATGGAAAAAGGTGCTCGGAGTCGTTTTGCTGATGTGACGTGACCAACAGGATGTTAACGCGGGCGCGAGAGCGCACACAGGGCGTTCAACATTCAGATTACGCGCGCGGTTCACTTTCAGTACATAAATATCCATTTCGAATAGCCAGTCAGCGTCGTTTATGTATTCCACACGGCCAGGGGTTAGTGAAGGAACGCACACGCGCCCATGGAGTCGAGGATGGTACGCGTACGATACGTCTATCGACACAACTTTTTTTTTCTCAATCATAGGCGTAGCAAGTAGGGGGGGGGAGGGGGGGGGTAAGGGGCCCCATTTTATATGGGCTTGCTGGCTGGGAAATAGTGCATTAATTGTTTTGGGGTACGACAGGCGGGGATCCCGACAGGCCCTTATTCATCTCAAAAGGGCCACTTTCTTCAGATGGGACGTTAAGCCGGAGGTTTCGTGTGCTCTGTGGGATCAGTGCACGTAAAAGAACCCAGAGCACCTGTCGTGAAAGAGTAGGTGTTTGCTCCGGTGCTTCTGGTGCCCTCAGCACACATCTTGTAATTGGCGCTTGTGCTATGGATGTTGAATGAAATAAAATGCAGATTTATTCAAACTTCAATGTTTTGATTTTCCCACCAACCCATTCGATTTTCCCACCCACCCCAATCGATCTCAAAATACTGATTTGCCATTCACTTTAAAAAATAATAAAATGTCTAGTTCAGTGACGGCGTGATGCATCATGCATGTCGGTCTCCTCCACTTCTTGCGTTTCATAGGGTGTGTTCGGTTAGTAGTGTTCCTTCCTCCATGGTTCGAGTAGCTCACCAGGATCGACTCGGGCAGACGGCCCACGAGAGATGTTAATAGAACGCTCAAAACGCCATCTCGTGTCGATGTCACCACACTTGAGTCTGCCATTTTCGATTTCCCGCTGGAGCAGAACTTCCTCCATGATCAGACTATAGGCATGCGTGTGGCGTAATTTCACAAAAGGGTGGCTGCAATGCAATTTTTATTGTGTATATCGATGAAATACAGTTTTTGAAACACAACTGTGTGTTGTTTGTATCTTTTTATTTCGCGTAAGCATTTGAATTTTTTTTTTAATGCGGGAGTGGGTCAGCCCCGCCCATCAAGTGGTAACGCCGATGTGACGCCATCCCGGGAACCGAGCGTGCGTTGCATGCATTGACATGCAAGTGTGTTTTCGCTGTCGCGGAAAGCTTTCAGTGTTTTGCGAATGTTTTTCGTCGATAATACCGTGTCGTTGTGTTGCTGCTGGATTCAGCAACACCACTAAGGATGGTGTCAGTCTTCACCTCTTTCCAGTAGAACTGAAATACCGTCGTATTTGGACTCTGGTCTGAGAGTTCTATAGCCTAGCAATCGTTGTTTTCAAGTCTTTCACGCGTTCCGCATCGGGAGTCCGATTCGGAGTCTTCAGTAGTTTCGCCGTTACTCTCACCTTCTGGCTCATACATGTACGGAAGAGCTCCAAGATCCTCCTCTTCCTCGCCCCAATAATGTTCCGAAGAAGTGTCTGAATCGACACTTGATTGTCAGATTCAGATCCAAAAGATTCTGTTTGAAGATTTTAACGCGACGAGAAATGTTTCCCTGGTCCCTTCATCCAAAGCTATTTAATCGCGCGTGGCTGGTTCCCTCAACAACGGCATACATCCACACGTACACAAACGTACACTGATCAAACTGCTCTTGTTGAGTTTCTGTGTTCCCGAGATGACGTCACGCATTTAGGGGCGCGGAAACAATAGAGAAAGGGGGGCACTTTATTCCGGGAAAATTAAACACCAAAAATGGGCAGAAACACAGAAAACACATTTTAATCACATTTCTTATATTGTAAAAGAGTTATACATCACAAAATTAAATTGTTGGTACAATTTCATTGCAGCCACCCTTTAAGACTCAGCATGCACCGCGAGCAGGAGCCCCAAGTATGACGTCAGAGGTAATCGAACGGCACGGGGCTAAAAAAAAACCCGAATCGACCCGGTTGAGCTATTCGAACGCACCCAATATCAGCTTCTGACCTAGCGCTGGCGATACTGATTTTTTTCGTTGTCGATATTTTCCCCACTCTCGCCGATTTGGCGATAAAATCGTCTAGTAGCCAGCTTCTGTTCAGAGGTACAAAGGGGCCGGGCAGGGTCATTTTCAAGGAGGCAATTGAATTTTTCCCCGATAATTTTTTGGTTAATAAAAGTGTCTAGAAAAAATAAATGACATAAAATAACGGAGGTACTAAAAAGCATTGGTGAAACGTAACGAATATTTTAAGGCACATTTCAATATTTCGCACTTTTCTTGCCAAACAAGTGGGGGTACAAACATGTTAGTTTCTTCCATTTTTTAGCTTATCAACGTATACAACCACGACTTTCCGATCGTCAAAAATTTGGACGTTTGAAAGTACTTTAGAAAAATTTCAGAAAAACGGCACATATTAAAAGGTTGGTAGTATAGTCTATACGTTTTAAAGATCTCTCCGGATATACTGTTATCACCCTTTCCGATGCTGTTCAAGACACAAGTCCCTTTAATTTAACAATTATTTTTTTACAATGTTAATTGTATAGAAATAATAAATAAACACACTCTTCTATTACCCTTTTAAACCATGTTAAACCTTACTTTTGACCTTTCTGAAACGCGTAGTTTATAAACACGTAGAACGACTAATTTCAAGGGGTTTTCGTTAGCAAACTGTCAAAAAAAGTGTTTAAAATTGTAGAAACAAATCCTAATTTCTTTAAATTAATTATTTCTAATTCATCAAAAAAATATATAATTCTGCGTGGCTTGTCTTGCTTACCTGGTTTTACGGCAACAATACAAGTAAGAAGAAGGAACATTCTGAAACTTCGCTGAAGTATTCTCGCTGATCTGCTATCCATCATCTTTTTACGGCATAAGAAAACTGGAAACAATCTTAGTTGTTAAAAATTGTTTTTTTCTTTCGAAATGATCAGTTCGACTTGAAGAGGAGCTGACTTCTTGACACCAATATGTTAACTGCGGGTGATATCCGAGTTTCGTCACGTTTATAAAACTTTTGGCCACTCAAAAATGCTATACGTTTGTCATAAAAAAATTTTTATCAAAAAGGCCCTAACACGGGACTTTTTTTTTACATGTTAACAAGTTTCTTCCAAAATAGGTTGAAACAAGGGCTGAAGGCAAACTTTCTCCAGTGTTGCAAACATTTTAATAATCAAAAAGCAACAACGTACTCTATGCAAGCTGTATAACAGAAGCTATTATATACGTGAAGCACTGATACAGCTCTTTCTAGAAGATTTTATGGTCTATATATCGCTCACCGATGTTTTAACTGTTTAAAAAAATGACTAAAAAAGCAAGGTCTTGCTAAAGTTTGACATAGTCATTGAACGTATACTATTTTTTCTCTTAGATTCATTTATTTGTACAGAGGCTGCATCATGGTCGAGTTCTACGATACTCTGACGACCAATCAAGAGTTTTGTTCGATTTGTAAACTTGCCGAATAGACAACTTTGTCGTTGCAGCCAGACAAGACCATACTTGTACTTGCGCACCCAAGTGTTCATCCTGCAACAAACAAACAAAGCTATTGAAAAGGTAAAAGTTGTTCATAACTCGTCAGTGGATTGGCCATTTCCCTCTTTTGATTATGGGTGTTTGTGGTGGGGACTGCTGGGCCCAATTTCATGGCTCTGCTAACCAAAGCTTTCCGCGCTTACGATCACCATTTTGCGCTAACAGCGCTAGCGGAAAAATTCTGCGCTAACCCTGTAAGCGCAGAATAGTTATGGGATGTCTATTTTCGTATACTGATTCCTGTTGTGTTAGAAAGATAACTACAAAATGGTCTAGAGGAGTACCTCTTATACCATATAAATTGAGCTTATGCAACAAAATAGTGTGATTAATAGTATCAAACGCCTTTGATAAATCTAAAAACATACCAATAGATGTACAGTTAGTCTCAAAACCTTTGGTGATTTTATGGACCATATCCATTACGGTCATGTCGGTAGAGTGATTAGATCTAAATCCATATTGACCGTTGTACAAAATGTTAAATTTGGATAGAAAGCAATTCAAGAGGTTCTAATATAAACTATCTTTCCAAGTAATTTTGAGAAGCACGACTAGGGCCTACAGATATTGGTCTGTAGTTGCCTGTTTCACACTTATCTCCAGTTTTAAATATGGGGGTCGCTTTTGCTGTTTTGAGTTTGTCGGGAAAAATACCCGTATAAAAAGACAAACATGACATAATGGACAACTAACCTGGGAGATAACAGATTAAAAAAACAGTTATTAATATGTTTTTGATATTCCAAACCATGCACTCTAAAAAAAAATGTTCGATTTTGTTTCCAATAGGTACTAAAATCGAGTACTCAGTATAGCTTGCAGCACTTGCGATGATTTAAATGATCAAATATCCTCCTAATTTCTATTACGGTAATACCTCAAGTGGTGCTCAAGTAACAGTGTTCACTTTACCTCTTGGGAACTGAATCGGACAATTTTTAGAGTGTCTATGATCTCTAAGTGGCATATACTGTGAGCCATCTTGTTTATAATTTAATTGATACTTAAAGGTAGTATAGAGTACCGAAGTCTGACGTCAATTGGCGCGACAACTGGCTCCAAACAAATGGAGATTTCGACTGTCCCTTTGTTACCAGCCAGTCATGCAAACACATTGACACAAAATAACAAAGGTATTCTGGTTCCAAACATTGCATTGACGTCATCACTTCGGTACTCTATACAACATTTGCAAACATCCAAAAACAAAACTACTGAATTATTACGAAATACCGTGCTGTTATCAAAGCTCAAGCATCCTGTGAAATCATCATGGCACCTGGTGTGCTGTTGTTTTCAAGAAAAGTGGAAATTTATATCGTTTTCCAACGATTGTCGGCCGAATCGTTGGAAATAGTCTAGTTTTCCGACCTGATAATTCCCCGACTCTATAAATTGCTCCGTTTTGTCTAAAGTAGGGTCAGGGAACCAGACTATTAGAACATATTTTTTTCTCTCTGTTTTCCTAGCATCTATGCACACAAAACTTTAAACAGGTCAGTGATACAGTATTTGCTAGCACGCTATAAAATACTAACCCCCAAATCCATTTATTTCTGAAAATTCTGAAAAGGCCGGTTCATGTACTTCAAGCGAATTTGAAGGCGAAGCGAATTCGCCTGGGTAACGGGGGGAGTCACACTGAAACAACCATTGTGAAGTAAGAACCGGCCTCCAGACACGGAACCAATTGACAGAGTTACACGTGATGCAAAAACCAATTTATGCAGACTAAATATTTACATTGCAACAGAGAGTGATAGAATATTGCATCGCAGATATGCAATATCCGCGAAAATAAGGTTCTAAAGGCTTTTCATATCCAATTTTCAACTATACCGGAACGTTCAACAAACGACGAAATTCTCAGTTTAATACTTAACAACGCAATGCAACAAATCTTACTGAATTTTCAAACTAAGTTGATTAGACTACAGTTGGCCCAAGTCAGCCTGAACAGTTGGTTTGGCATGATTAATGGTTCTGGGGTACCTCCCTCAATATCAAGAGTGCTTCAAAGGTTCCAGCACTCAATGCCAACGGGGACAAAAATGGAGGTACATGTACCTTTAATTTGATTCAGCTTTACTCCAGGCCAAAGTATTTGGGCGTTCCTGCAAAACTTAATACACAAATCTTGCTCTGTATTTTCTGAACAACCCATCGTTTGTCCATATAGATGAATACCCATTTGAGAGACTATTATATAAAGCTGTAACAAATAATTGCTTCTTTGTACAAGGCCATGTGAATCGATGCAAAGCAAAGTTTGGTGTCATGCCATCGATAACAAAAGCTATACAAGAACAGATGAAGCGTTGAGGCTAACGCATCCAACCAAATAGTGCAACAGAACACAGACGTGTCTGCAGGTTTTCGTGGCTGACAACATAAACATCACAGATAATGTCACCTAGGAATCTTAACAGCAGGAACACTTTTCGATTAATCCCAAGACTTTTTCTACTTTCTCCGATGCTTTGAACTCTGAATGGAAAGTTCCAGCACATGACATCGAGTTGGTGTTACGATTATCCACACGATGACAACAATATTAAACAGTTTTAAAACAAATAAATGTTGTTTATAAAACATGTTATCAACATGTGGTGACGGGAGAGGGTGTTTGGCATATTTGGGTATTTTTCTTATTAATACTATTGTTTTCTCCGTTTGCAAAATTTACAAGGGGGGGGGGGAGACCGGGGAGACGATTTTTTTTGTAACCACCCATCAACCCATCAACCCACTTTCTGCAGAAACGCGAGCTTTTTTGCAATAAAAGAAACAAAAACATAACTGTGTCATTCGCCCTATTATAGCAGGATATTGTTTTTTTATGGATATCACTTTGGGGTCTATTAAACTATTCGGCCCGAATGAAGACAATTTCACTGAAGAGTTAAAAAAAAAATCTCTCAATACATTAACAAAGGCTACATGGACAAGTTCAGCAGAAATTTTTACAAAGGTTATCAGCAAAAGTTACTGAAATCAGGCTCTATCACCGCCTCGCCAAATCGTTTATAAGTTTTCGTAACAAGTGTATTATATTAGTCAGGAAACTTTTTGCAGTCCCTTTAAAAATACGACAAGACACTATTAATCGTTCTGGGCAAGACTGCACGCACCTTCGTTTCTATTTGTTTGGTCGTGAACTTCAACCGTACAAAGCAGAGTCAAAAAAGTACAAGTCGAACCCGAACTTTTCAAATATTACAATGTTGGTGCATTCATCCCTTAAAAACATTGGCTCTTAACAGTGGAGCCCTTTGTTGAGAGTGGACTATGGCGTCATTTTACCCTTGGCAGTGCTTAGCTAGCTTTGTATCAATCAAGGATCCAGTTCAGAGTATACTGGTAACCCCCCCCCCCCCCCCCCCCCCCCCCCCCCCCCAAAGCGCACAAAGACGACTCTGTACAGTTTTTAGAACCCTGGTAATAAACTTGGTTTAACTGTCCGGTTATTTCCCTACAAAATATCACATACACCACAGTGTGCTCACAGTATGCCACTATACAGGTGCCTTGATGTAGCCATAATAATCGTAATAATTACATAAATTTATAATGTTTTAATATAAATTCCTGCTCATCGGGCCCATTAATAATTCCTGAAACCTTCTCAACTCCTTGGGGAGTATACAGCCCTGGCTGCAAGTTAAGCGCACACAGGCTAATCAAACCGTACCATCACTGCCCTCACAGGTACCCATTTTACTCCTGATGGGTGAAGAGAAGCAACTTGTGACAAAGTGCCTTGCTCAAGGACACACGCACCATGACGTACCCAGCCAGTCTTGAACCCACAATCTGCAGGATAACCAAAATATTGAGTCCGGTACACTGAGCCACGAGGTCACAGCGCTCCACGAAATGACATGACTCAAGCAAACTTTGTTAGACTAATCCAACGAGCAAAATTAGAAGCCATCTTTGGGTACCCAATCGGGCGGTACTGCGCTCGCGCGCGCGTCATACGCGTTCTTACTTTCGAGGCGCGTGTTTACTTTGGCAATCCTATTCGTCAAAGGCGCAATGAGTGCGCAGGTATGACGAGCGCGCGTGTATGTTACCGCACGATTGGGTACCTAAAGATGGCTTCTAATTTTACTCGTCGGATTAGTCTATAGACCTTTATCATGCTGTCACCATCTTTGTCTTGTTCCCTGTATGCATTAGTAATTATGAATAGTAATTCCAATTATTTAATGAAGGTGCCAGACTATTTTTCCTTCTAGCCTCGGTTTGGTTACATTGATTTTAATAGGAGAAAAACAAGATGGCTGTACCATGATATAGGCAGGTGCCTTGACTGGGGTCATTCTTTGAAATGACTGGACTCAACCTCGTTACCATGCGCACGATCTTGCGGCGCCATGTTTTCCCACCATGCCCATGGAGTCGAGGATGGACTGGACTCGATTAGAGTCAAAAAGTCTGTGACCCGCCCTTATCTCTGTCGTCACCGATTCGCCATAAATTCCGAATGAAATTTACCTGTTCCTGTTAATGGAAGTTGCCCAATAATACAGGGCTAACAGCCACTCCAGACAAAAGGCTACAAATAGGTGGTACGGTGGGCCATATTTTAGGTTGCCAATCTCACTACCCTACAGTAAAAGCGCGCACTGTAAAAAGTGCGGACGCGTACGGGCCAAGTACACGATGTTGTGCAGCAATTATGATTCTGGTACAAGCGCACATGATGTACCACAGCTGTTCATAATTCTGGGGCAAAAACGCACTTATGCATTTCTTTTTTTCTTTTGTTCTTTTGTTTTAACAGTGCACTAGGCAACTTGGGAGAGACTTTCTATTGACTCGTCTGGTGACGCGTAGGGGCAGCGGTGACGCACCACGTGCCGAACAGACTTATCCACGGAGTCGAAGTAATTCAAGTTGAGTCTTGTGGCCAACTTGCGGCCCAACCTCTCCAGCTTGTGTCTTCGGATGCTAGAGGACGTGAGGGCTTGCTCCTCGAGATGGAAGCCGTTCAAGACAATTTTGTAGTAGGTGTCACCTGTCCCTGGGATAAGATGGGTTCAAAGTGGGATATCATGAATGATTGGCTTGGCTTGTGGTGTGTTGGGTGGTTGTGTTCGGTGGGTCGAATGGGCTGGGTTGAGATAGATTGGGTTGGCTGGGATAGATTGGGTTGGCGGTCTCCTAAATTGTCAGTATCTTTCAGCGCCCAGGCCCGAACAAAGATACTGACAATTTGTGAGACCGGAGGTCGTAGGTTCGAATCCCGCTCCTGCCAGTTTCTTTGTTCACTTTGAAATTGTCTATAGCCTAATTCAAAATGGACTCTGATATTGAAGCAATAAAAGCATTTGAATCATCTGCAATAACCTATAACTAATGCATGTCTTGATGTACCTCATGCACCGGCCCTTTTTATGTGAATTTCTTTAAATCTGTGCGCCTGAAAAAAACACGACATAGTTGCAAGCATCATTTAAATATTCACACTCACCACTCTTCTGGCCCACCAGTCTAATGTAGACATTATGAATGTGACCTCTGTACACCAATCGGTGACCAGTATGAAACTCATACTCATTCCTAGCCAAGTCGAGCACGATACGACGTACATCGGAGTAGACGAACGTGGCATACAGACAAACCATGAGCCCCATGACGAAATAAGTTAGGAATTGGTCCACTGGGTTGGTCACATAGTAGCCCACCGTGCCGAAGAAAGTAGCCAGGAGACAGGCCAATGAGACCCAGAGCCACGGAGAGCGAAGACAAACCTCGAAGCGATCAGGGGAAGTCTCGGTGAAGGGATGGCCGGGATTCCTCTCCAGTTTGCTCTTGAAGATCTCCTCAGGTGTCTCCCAGAAATTCAGATCCCAGGTGCCAAAGACACCGACGTGTTTGCGAGATTGGCTCATGATGGATTTTTGGCTAGCTTCTAAAAGTGTCGCTTGGTATATATAAGCTTAATTACAGTGGTCTCGAGTTCAGATTCCAAGCAGCATAAGTTTCACTTTCTGTTGCTAGAGCAAACTTGTAAATCCAGTGAGGCGGTCTTTCAACAAACTCCTGCTAATAGCTTTTTTGGCCGAACCAAACCAACAATCATGAGACATGAATGTCACCAAATAAAATCTAGGCCCACCTTTGGTATATTTGAATTTTTATTCACCATCATAGTAGGCGTTTTCGTTGCACACTGCGCAATATTCGACCATCCGTTAATACGCGCGCGTATAGACTAATCTAGCGACCAAAATTAGAAGCATTTACTGCGGTGGCATCACGCTCGCGTGTGTGTTTTACGCACGCGCTCGACGCAGCTTCGACCAACAGGGTGTTTACAACTTGCCAAGATGCGCACGCGACTCAAAATTAAAGAACGCGGGCAGCCTGCACCCCAAATTTCGTACCACTGTAACAATGGCGTCGGCGAATTCATGTATAGACGAATCCGGCGACCAAAATTAGAAGCATTTACTGCGGTGGCATCACGCTCACGTGCGTATTTTACGCACGCGCTCGACGCAGCTTCGACCAACAGGGTGTTTACAACTTGCCAAAATGCGCGCGCGACTGAAATTAAAGAACGCGCGCATCCTGCACGCGAGCGCGGCATCACTGTACAAATGGCGTCGGCGAATTCCTGTATACACAAATCATGACGCAGATAAGACGAACGCGCCATTTACGGCACGCGCAAACCATTGCGCATACAAAATATTTATTCTTCTGGGGCCAATTTCACGGAGCTGTTATTAGGCACAACAATTTGCTTAGCATGAAAATTCTTCCTTGATAAAACCAAGACTACCAACTAAATGTCCATGTGTTGTATATTGCTTGTGACTGGTACTATAAGGTCGTTTGCTTAGCATGAAAATCCCATCCATAAGCAACACATTTTTGTGCTAAGCAAATGTTTGTACTCAGCAGCTCAGCGAAATTGGCCCCTGATATCTTTGGGCGCAAACCCACAGACAGAGAACTATTTTAAGTTCTTATGACAAAAAACGAGGTCAAAACTGGTAAAAAAAAACTTCATGAATGGCATGCATGCTGAATGTACATAAAATAAGATGCGTTTCCACAGGAATAATTATAATTATTAAAGTTTCAAAATTTAAACGTAGTGTACATGATTGGTACTTGTTAAGCACAAGATTACCAACCAGGGGCCAATTTCATAAAGCTGTTAAGCACAAAAAATTAGCTGAGCATGAAAATGTTTCCTTGATAAAAACTGGATTACCAACCAGATTTCCATGTGTAGAATATTGCTTTTGACTGGTATTCAGCTGTTGTTTGCTTAGCATGAAAATCACATGGACTTTTGGCTGGTAACCTGTTTTTACTAAGCAAGACATTTTCATGCTAAGCAAATTTGTGTGCTTAACAGCTCTATGAAATTGGCCCCAGGGCGCCCATCAATACATCTGATTCAGCAACAAGACTTTGTTCTAAAATGGTATTTCCAATTAGCATCTCGTAGTTACAGCCTCTAATAACTCATTTTTGATGTCGGTAATTTGAATATTTTCGCTGTAGTGAAAACATTTTTTTTTACAAAACTTATCTCCGATTGTAACACACACGCCACTATTATTTTTTACTTAAGAATCATTTTAATGAGTAACATTTTCACTGCTTACGTAGTCCTGTTACAGTGCACACAACAAAATATAAATTCCACATTTAACAATGTTGCAAACACGATGAGCAACTAAAATAACTTTAACCAAATTACAATACATGAATGGAGAAATTAAATAATACAAATAAATTAATACAATATTTGCATTTTACAAACGGATAAATAATAGGGACGGCTTGTAATCAATCACAAAGACTGACAAAGTTTGGTTTAGTTTAGATACCGGTAGTACGCTAAGGATTCTTTCAAAAATACTGTCTGTAGATATTTCCGTCAAGTCCGTTCCTGACGAACCACTTGACCCAGGTTCCCTGTACTGCAATAAAATCCATCAATCCGTTTGTGTCACTTCAACAAACACTTAATGACCTTTCGGATCTCAGGCAAAATAATAACAAAAGAACATGTCAAGCCATAATATTATGTTTTTATCAAAAATAAGGAGGCGGCTTTTTACTTCTAATTTTAGATTCTCCGCGCAATATTTTCCCGTTGTTTGTCTAGATGGCCACTACTGACAGTGGAATCCAGCAAATCGGTTCAAAACACAACAGATTTGAAATGAAGTACGCGGAAACTATGATCACATTCAGTTTATCACTGAAATATATAGAATGAAATAAATAAATAAAGTTAACCTTTTAACATCATGACACCACACTCTAACATAATGCTTACACGTACACACCTCAATCATACTTACGCACTAACCTTCAATGAAGAGCAATTCGCATTTCAGTGACAAAAATACAAACAATCGCTGAAGCACGAGACAAGTACAGCAGCAGGCACTTCTTAATAAACTAGCAAAATACTCAACAACACAAAGGAAATGTTCAGGTTTATGACGAATTCAAATGCACATACAGACTACACATTCACAACCCTCCCCTGCCCCACCCCCCTTAGAAAACCACCTTTAAACCGCAAGTATGTAACTTTTGACAAAGGCTAACTTAGGGGCCATTCAACATTTTCATTGTTGACAACCATGTTATTAAAACGATTTTTGTTTAGACTTAAAAACAATTATGCTAGGACCGAACCGTTGGACGCTTTTGACTAATAAGAAATTCGTTTGCCCTAGGGCAGAGAAAAATTGCCACTTTAAAGAAAATCACGTGTATGCAGAATACACCACTAGAGGGCGCTAAAACATTGCACACATGCACATTGCCAATATATATATAGGGGGGCTATTGCTAATTACAACCGGTGTTGCCGCTGCTTGGGGGGGAAAAACCCAAGATCTTGAAAAATAGAGAAACATCTCGAAGCCTTGAAAAAAAACACTATTAAACAAAGAGCATAATCTTTAAACATAAGGAAAAGGTGCAATAAAATGATGAAGCAACAGCCTACAAATTCAACATTTGTAATTTAAATGAAGTTGGCTTAGGCTATACATCCTGAACAAAAAAATCCTGAATTCTAAGACATGGCTGGGGTTTCCTAACGTTACCACTTGTTGACTGAAGTTATATTTCTCCCCAAACAAAGCAACAACAAAAATAAAACAAACAAAACCCGGGATCTGTCTCTACAGGCTGGGTTTTGTTTTAAGGAAGAAAATGATAAATTCAGACCAAAAAACGCCAGCTAAATGTAATTATGAGTGCACTTTTACTCTGCATGCCTGGTCTATAATTTACTTTGGTAGCTAGCAAAGATTCTCACTAAACACATACCCACCAACATCACTTTAACTTATCCACAAACTCTCCTTACAGTTTCCATCTGCTTTTCTCTCGCTCAAAATATTTTGATTATCCTATTTACATTCAGTAACAAAGCGCTATCTGTCATATAAAAACACGGATTCACCTAGGTGCTGTTTAAATTCATTTTGGCCGACTTATTTACACAGCTCGACTTATTTACACGGGGAGGCCATTCCTGGTACAAGTGACTAAGCAAGACAGGAATCTGGTGAGCAAAATTAAATATGAAAACCAAGAGGCCTATTTATTACACCACAAATGTGTGCTAAGCGCAGAAAAAAATTTGCTTTAGGAAACCGGTAACCAGCCAAAAATGTATGTGATACATACTGCTTGCAACTGGTTCTGAATTGGGCTCGGCACCAGGGAAGAGTCGACATGCTACAGGAAACCTGTGCTAGGCATAATTTACTACATAGGCTTTAAATGCTGGTTTAATTAGAGCTAACTGCGAAATAGTCAGTAAGCAAAAATGTAAGCCTTAAGATCACTAAGCCATGGTTTGTACATGTACTGTCGCGGCTGATGGTAAAGTATCCTGACTGATTTGCTAAGGAATATTTTTCCATTTAACAACTCAAATTGGCTTCCTTATATAGCAGAGATCTTGGCCATTTCATGGCATTTATATGGAGTATGTTGAGATGTCAAGTTGGACGACAGACTGGTGTGTGTAGGTTATCACCTTGTTAAAATATGAAACGACAATGAGTTTTGTAATCACGCACTCTACACCTAATACCTTCCACATCTCTCGCTGCAGTACATGCCTGAAAATTTTGTTCAGTCGCCATGTAACATGCACACAAATACTTAGAATAAAGAAGTGTGTATGGGCAGACAATGTCACAATCTTGTTATTTCAAAGGTTGTTATAAGCAGAAATTCTTTCAGTGTTAATCTGTAAGCAGGGGTTTTCATAGATTCTCAAAACTTGATTCTTGGAATTTATCAAGAATTCCACATTTGTATGGCTTTAGAACGGCTATTTCCTTGTGCCGTTTGTATGTTAAAGAATTCATGTCATCAAAGCTACTCAACTCTGAAAGCTTTCAATCTAGACTTCCATAATTTTTTTTTCATGACCCTGTATAACTTTGGAATGTACTGATCTACGTATGTACTCTTTGGCTACAAATTTTATTGACAGGCTAAAGACAGACTTACTTTGCAAACACATTTTACTTTGGCAGCTCAACTGTTCAGCTGCTGGGAGAAATTTTTGCCGTATCGAAATAGGAAGAAAGGCTAGTACGAATCCAATCCTAGCAGGACCAATGTTAAATCTTTTGCCGAGTGCAGAAAGGTTTCGCATAGCAACAATTTAATTAGCAGCAAAAATTCTGCTTGATGTACACTGCTAGCGAATGGTTCTTCAGCGGAGTTTATGGAGCAGCATTTTTTAAAGCAAGTCCATAAAGGTCTACTGGCATATTCACAATATCTTAAGGTAGACACTATTTGGCTAATGATGTTCAAACCAAGCATGTGCCGTAGTCTCGGCACACGCAAGAAGAACAGTTTAAAACAGAATGTGCATGCAACACACACTCTGGCATATTCAATCTGTTCAGATTGGTAACATTTGGGGGTAATATTTTGGTAGGACAAGTAAATTTTAAATTTTACCTGCTCATGGCAGTATATATCAGGTATATATCAGGTATATATAGGTGGCTATAAACCCCACTGCCACCTTGAAAGGAGTGTCTCAAGCATCGGAACACCTGGAGTGTTCCGACAAGAACAATGCCTGTTCCGGAAACACCTGTTGTTCTCACTGGGAACAGCTCAGGAACACCGCGCAATCCTGTATGGGAACAGTGGTCTGTGTGTATACAAGCTTACAAGGGAACAACCTGTTCCAGTTGGGAACACCACGCAATCCCGTATGGGAAAAGTGGTCTGTATGTATACAAGCTTACTAGGGAACAGCCTGTTCCAGTTGGGAACACCGCGCAATCCTGTATGGGAACAGTGGTCTAGTGTGTGTACAAGCTTACTAGGGAACAGCCTGTTCCAGTTGGGAACACCTCGCAATCCTGTATGGGAACAGTGGTCTGTGTGTTTACAAGCTAATTACTGGGGAACAGCCTGTTCCAGTTGGGAACACCTCGCAATCCTGTATGGGAACACCTCGCAATCCTGTATGGGAACAGTGGTCTGTGTGTTTACAAGCTTACTGGGGAACAACCTGTTCCAGTTGGGAACACCACGCAATCCTGTATGGGAACAGTGGTCTATGTGTGTACAAGTTTACTAGTGAACAGCCTGTTCCAGTTTCGACCACAAAGGAAACACAGCACATTCACAATGGGAACATCCGGCATTCTCGACAGGAGAATTCCAAAGGAAAACAGCAAAGTTCTGACCTTTGAGATGTTCCCTAAAAGATCAAATCCTCATTCCTGTCTGGAATCCAGACTTGACTAAGACACATACAGCCAATAAATAAGGACAGGAACCAGACTGCTCGCATCAATGGAAGGTTCTGGAATAAGTTCACACAGAAGGTAAAGTTTCTCTGTGTTCCTCTCACCACAAATGACCTTTAGCCCTTTCACCTCTGACCTGGGTCACTGGGGGATTTCTAATGAGAGAGCTTGCACTATCCAGGGGTCACACTTGGAGCCTTCTCGGAATTCCTCTTTAGTCAGTTTCCCATCTCTATTCTGCAAATGCAAAAAGAAGGTAAAAGTCTCAGAGTATTCCATAAGCAACATATTCTCTTAACCAGTTCGAGTCGGAGCACGAGTTAACACGCACTGGCTATTTTTATACATAGGCACGGCTGACAGGTTAAAACGTCAAGCTTGCCTCGACTCACCTCCGGATGACGTTAACACGCTAATCCCTCATTTGTTTTGTACACACACACACACACACAGTCGTGTACCGACCTCCAAACGCGGACGTCCCATTGTTCCTCTTTTGTTTATACTCTAACTTTTTCGGAAGGCCTCCATAGACTTTGTACACACTTCCAATCGCGGACGTATGCTGGGAATCGCGGACGATATTGTTCTCTTTTGTTCTCTGGCATTTTACGTCCGCGGTTTGAATACGCCAACGCGCCCACACACACACACAAAGTCTGAGAAGTCTGTGGAGGCGGACCGTGTGTTGAACTTGAACTTGGCCGTTGTGCACGGCCTGTTCTACAATTTACGCTCCAGTGGGCACACCGGAGTATTAAAATATATGATGTTTCGGCAAGAAGTATCGTACAAATACTGTTGAAATGACTCTTGCGAATCAGTATTTGTGGCATTTGGCTGTTTATCAGAAGTTGGCTGCTATATTTGTGATTTTTTTTTAAACCGAAATTTATGGCAAAAATAATCCCGGCACGAACTGGTTAAACTTCGATCTTGCTAGCATCAAAACCTCGGACCCTCCTGACTTTTTAAATTTAAATATTTATAGGCCATTCCGGAAGGCAAGAAGTTTGTAGTAGTATATTTTTGTCATTAATGACTTTAGGAAGCGTATCAAAATTAGGAAGGCTTGAAATGTTCCAACAGGTTCACTGCTGGTTCAAACTGGGAATAGACGCTAATCACATCTGGAACAAACAGTGTTTCCACTATCACAATATGTTCCAAGTCCAGAGTGTCTTCGGTGAACACACATTATCCACTTCATAGCACTGAAGAACAGAGTCCAGAGTTGTAAATCTGCAATCAGATCCACACAGTCATAGACCTGCCGTCAAACTCCGGTTGCTCAATTTTTGACACCCTGGCCCTGCTTGCTCAGCAACAGACACGAATCAAAAATGAGGCTGATCGTTTAAGTTACAAGTGGAGGCCTTACGTGTATGTGAGCCGGTAGAGTCCAATGTACAATTGAAGAAGCTTAGGAACTCTTTAGAACCCTACCCCCCCCACCCCCCCCCCCCCCCCCCCTGCAGTATTTTGGCTGACCTGCTTAATACAAACGCCGCTATCAGTTGACAAAGTGAGACGCTTGCTGGGAGCCATAAGATTTAACCTCTGAATAGTTTTCTTTGTTCACTTTGAAAATTTAACCTCTGAATATATAACATACTAACCGAATCCATCTGGCCAAATATCTTATTGACTCTCTTTTCTGGCGTATCCTCATCTTTCGGAAGATCCAGCATATTTCCCTGGAAAAACAAAAATGTTGTACAGATATTCATCAGGCCCAACTTTCTTGCTGAGCTGAAAAATTGCTTAGAGGCACAAAGACGACCCAAACCTCTCTACTGATCGTACCAAGCTGAACAGAGTATAAGACTCACACCGAGAGATTCAAAATCTTTTTCATCTTCGGTGTCTCATAAAATTGGTAAGGACTTGCCAAGCTGCACAACATTTATGTGGCATGAATCCTGTGTCATAGCATATGTCGTGCAGTGTTTTGTGAAATTGGGCGGTCATTTCTCAATCCTATTCTTCATGTACCTACCACCATTTTATAAATTGCATCTACGATGTCCAGCATCTCGTGTTTAGTAATGAAGCCATCTTGGTCCAGGTCATATAAGTTGAATGCCCCTGCATAGAGAATAAATGTTCATATCAGACGTTTCATTTTTTGGGCTTTGAAACAGGCTTTGCCCTATGATATGCATTTACAGTAAAATGCTTTTATAATGAACGTCATGGGTACCACACAAAGTTTTTCACTATAATTTTTGTTTACATACTCATGACATATGATCACATAAATAGAGTAGCACACTCACAATCTAATTTTTCATCTAGAGTTCCTCTCGATGTCACCGATAAGGCACGGATGAACTCCTTGAATGAGATATAACCATCCTGCAAAGATTGGGAGGGCAAACAGAAAGGACGATGACTTGCCGAATGAATCGCCGACTATTTGTCAAAAGTATTTTTATTTACGTTTGAAACAAAGAATGGTTGAAATCATCCCAAGCATTTCTGAAGAAATCTGTGGAGAGATGATGGAACATTATTCAGTTTCTGTGATGAGGAAGGCTTTTAGAAGAATATTTCATGGAATACCAATGGAATCAGGGAATATTGTCAATTGTACAACACCTGGATAAATCCCCGCCATCTGATTGGTGGATCGTCGATCATGCGCATCATTGAATTATTCGTACCAATGCACGGCACTGCAAAAATATAAGTTCTATTCAACAGTACGCGTTTGAATAGAACTTCTATAATTCCTCGGTCACACTATTGGTGGCGCTACACCACGGCTGTCATTCACACAAAATAGTGGATGATCTTCACGAATCACCGTTTGTTTTCCTAACAGATGATGAAATATAGGAACTCGTAGGTGATGCTGACGCTGTTAAAACAAAGAAACAAATTAAATACGCAGTCAAACAATTACATGAATTTCCAAGACACGCAGGAACAACAATTGAGCTTTAACTGATTCGGAACTGGACAACTTTTTTGTCGCGGTTTTATGCGGGAATGAGAAGGAAAAACGGCATTTGGCTTTGCCTTGTGGAATAGAACATTCAATCTGTCACCTCATGAAATTATTCTTACCATTGCACTCATAAACATTCATTATTAGTATACTATTCACTCACTAAGAGAAACACCGGGCAAGAACCAGTTACATACAATGTACATCAAATGACAGTGATAGTGTTTTCAGACAATATCTCAGAGTTCATCATAATTAAAGCTGCCATGTCCGTACTCCAACTGAAAAGTTTTAATTCAACGGATTCCTCCACGAACAAACTTTAGAAGTAAACTGCATTTTGGAACAAAATCCTTCAACTAAAAAGAGGGACGTAACTAAGCAATCCGAGGCATTATATGCAGACACAGTTCAATCTTATGGACTGAAAGATGGAACGATGGCTATTTCTCCTGCGTGGATGACCAGCCGTTTCCCATTTCAAGGATAGATTTCTGTCAAATTAATGTGCATAAAGCCAGTGTGTTGGAAACTACCGGTATAAGCTGGAAATCTGACTCTAATCCTAAAACACTGAGGTGAAATGTATGGCTTGTGTGGCAACCTTACCACTGGTTTTGACATAATTCTGCCCTAAGACAAGCCACAGATCTTTTCCACAAAAAGGTCTATAGTAATAAATATAATAATAATAATAATAGTTTTTTTGAACCCACAGCAAGCACATGTGTATCCAATTTACTTTCTACATTAATTTCTTTTGTCATTCTGAGGCTGTTTGATATTTTAAGCAATTCCCTTAATGTTGTGCTAATATGAATTTTCACATTCATCAACTACATGTGGGAGAAATTTTTCTCTCTTGGTCCAGAAAAATTGTGACCTTTTAGGACTGATTTGGCCGATACTCCAGGCCCTTTTTTCCGCCTCTGAAAACAGTTTGGTGGGCAAATTTATTTACGTAGTGTGCACACACAGCTTGAGAATATGAGGACTGCTGGTCCACATTTTCACTCTCACTTTATTATAAACCAACGTTGGCTGACCAGTACCTGACATTCCAATTGAACACAGAAAAGGATTACTGCTACAGTTATAGATCCTTCACGTTTTAAGTGCCTTGCTTAACTTTTCCTAGCCTGAAGCTATAAACGGAACCTTCATTTTAGCCACTACATCTAATTCCCTGAAGATAATTATAATACATGCACCTGTATACCACCGTAGACTGCACGTACATGTACAGTGTGTGTTAACAGGTGGACGGTTTGCATAATAAACATAGTACTCTGCAAAATTGCAATAATATTATCACTGCAACTGCTGGGCTGTGGAACGTATATTAAGTTCCCGTGGGTGTATGTAGACATGGTGAAACTTGAGCCGTATGTACAATTTCAACTTCTTCCAATTAAGCCACCGTGATCATGTTCATGACGTACTCGCCACTGAAATTTAAATCAATTTCATTTCAAATTTTTGGTTTAAATTTCTTGCTGAGGTAGCGGGAGAATCTCTTTGCCAGCAGGTGTGTGAATCAGAGTATCAAATTCATTATTCCTTGTGGATTAAAGAGTGGTGATATGATTTTTACAAACCATGTGATAACTGGTGTTTGAAAAAGAAAATATTCTTTCATGCACTCCAATGGTTTAAAAGAACCATAACGGTTAAAAATCTCAAATGACTTTTTGATTCAACTTCAAGTATCCACACGAAATAATAACGACAGCCATGCAAAAAATTGCCTGCATTAATGAAGATTATATGACTGCTGTTTTTAAAACATCTTTTCCACACACATAAAAGGAAACAATAATGAGGGACTGATCATTATCGCCGTTTCGCAGAACCTGCCAATCATCCCAATAGTAATGCAGTCTCACCAGATAAAGACTGGTAATAGATCTGCCTGCCTTCATTAGTTAGAGCTTCATTGAGCAGTGCTCGTCAACTCCCTATAGGAGGCAACCCCAATGTAAACTGAGCATGGACAAAAGTTCTCACACCTTGTGTCTTGTCCTAAGGAGACATGCTTTTTATGGGCTGGATATCAGCTTACTGCTATTGAATAGTAGGCTTTAATTCGGGGGGGGGGGGGGGGGGGGATTAGTCAGGAATTTAGAATTCCTGCAGTGAGATAATTAAAGTAGCTGATGGAAATGTGACCACAAAGATTTAATTTTTCATTCTTATAAGGAAACGGAATCCTGAGATCTCTAGACATCTTATGTTTGTTATGTGTGAAGATCATTTCATGGCAATATTTTACCCTTTTCCATTCTGGAATATAAAAAAATAATTAAACATTAAATCCGATTAAAAAAATAATTTTTTTTGGCGGGGGAGTTTTGAGGGGTGTTATGTGTTAATAAAACCTGTAATTTTATGGGAATAAAACCATCGTTTTCCCACTGAAAAATACAATTATCTAAATCTTAATTTTACCTCTTTTTTTCAGGTGGGGTGTAAGTGTGAAAACAGCTCATTTTATAGTACATCACTCTGCCAATCTCATTTGCATAAATGTTCATGCCAGCCCCACTCGGTTGATGAACCTGCAATGTGACCCACCTCCATTTGTTCTAATCTTCTTGGGAACATCTAAGAGATATTAAGAGGGCATACTGATGATACTTCCTGTCTCTACAAAGCCAACGTCCTCACATGCTCCCCGGCGAGGCACTCGACGAGCCAGGACGATGACCGAGGCAAGAAACGTCACGCTTGATTGAATTTTTCACCTCCTTACAAATTGCGATAAACCCTGCTTAACCCTGTAGCATTTTATTGATTAAGAAGACAACCGAACTACTGCTACATTGAAGCAATTCACTTTTCTAAAAATGCACCAGTGCATGTATCATATAATAAAAAAAGATAATATTTGATGCGAGCTTACTCACCAATTTGCATTTCATGTCTCTTTTTTTATGTAAAAAAAAATCATACTAATATAATATTTATTGTTGTTTATGACCGAATAAATTGACAAGCAACAATGGAGGAAGGAAGGGAGGGATGGACCTCCGGAATACTGTACCGGCATTCTACCAACGGAGATATCTTGCCCTATGTTAGAAAATCTCCCAACTTGTCAGTATCTTTGTTGGGGGGGGGGGGGCCTAGTCACAAATCATAAATCAATGATGTCATACAGCCAGGGGTCACGCTTCAATTTTACAATGTAATGTGGGACACATCAGTGTAGGATCATTCAACGAGGAGACCACTTATCACATATTATCAACTAGATCACAAGGCAAACTGAATGATGATTGAATAAGTTTTAAGAGCAACTCAGAAAATTGACAAGAGCAGTATTTGTCAGAACATGGAGCGATGAAAAAGATGACAACTATCAGATTGAAACACCTCGAGTGATGTTATTACCCCTGATTGTCAGGCTTCTTAATTCTTGGATCCATATCAACTCTCTTGGGAGCAAACACAGAATGACAAACCCCGTCCAGTCACACGTTTCATTTTATTTCAAGCAGAAAACTTCATTAATTTTGACAGCTTCCAGGCTTTTAGGCAAGTTATTTGCTCTTGTTCCTTGCTCTATGGTCTACACAATACATGCAGGTGAATGTACTACACACATGACAAATACTAAAAAAGACTGATCCATCTTTCGGATTATTCAGCGATAGTAAATAAAGTGTTGAGAGGGAATCACATGCCTCGTTTGCCTGGCAATACATCATCTCCTAAAGGGATTTTTGCATAAAGGGTTTTAACAGACAAATCTTACCAATCAATTATTATTTAAAGGGGTGCTACAGGGCATAACATGACAGGTTCCACGACTTGAACAACATTGTTTGCCAAATGTCCCCAAACTAATCCAATGGTGTAAGATTAGCTATCCCATTTCAAAATGCATTCACGCATAGGTTGGGCATCGGCTAAATTCAGAAAAAAGGTGTTTTTTTTGTATTTGTGGATTACCTTTTTACGTGTTCATGTGTATGTATGACCAGATGCATTTAGTTTATGACACAGGCTTGTCCTATCATGACAGACTGTACAGTATAATGGAGATGATACATGTATATCACAGCTCAAATATTTGTATAGCAATTACATGTACAGATTATGCATTACTAATATTTGACTTGGATGTAGATCAAATTCCAAGCCTGTCAATTGTTACCATTCTGTAAACATTAGTCACAATCAGGTTTTTTGATGATTTTCTTTTTAAGGCTGGGGTCCATACGTATAGTTTGTGCATTTAAACAATTTGGAATCTGCTTAAACTATGGATTGGTAATTGTGTAAACTGGTTAGCAGCTAAATCACGCCCAGAAAAAATTATGGATGTCGCATTTTCCTTTTACTATTTCATTGAACCTTTAAGAAGCTGAGATAGCTCACAGTAGCAGAACGGCACTGTGCATTATTGCATTCATGTACATATTTGTTTATCCAACTGACAACTGAGCACCAAATGAACACAGAGCCACAAACGGTTGGGAAAACTGACTAAAGGAAAACCATCCATTCTCGCAACTTCTACACTCAAAGTAATCCAGAATGCTATATATGGATGTCATATCTAGGAGATTGCTATAAAAGGGTCATAAAACACAGCAATTTAAAAAGCTTGAAAGTGATAGTGAATTGGGTGCATGCGAGTGCATTTCGGATTCGGAAAATTTATGGGGCCATCAATTTTTATTTGACAAACAGCAAATTGTTCCAACAGCAAGTCCGATATAAATTAAGTAATTGCATTTTCACACAGACAACAGTTCTGATAATTGACATTTGACCGCCAAATATATTGCCCCTTAGACAATCCTGTGGAATTTTTGTCTGGTGAATTTTGTTCGTCTCAAATTGTTTGAGTCACATTATAGCTAATAGAATTGAGTAATATTTCACAAGCTACATTTGCATGATTGTAAGTCTATCGCAATATGTCAAATTAAACAGATGACCTTAAAGTGAAGTCTTACAGCAATAAACTATGGAACTCCCACGAAATCATGAATATTTTTAGGATCGTACGTAGTGCACATATTACAGGTACATGTATGCATGCCTGTGTCAAACTCCGAATTCCTATGCAATTTAATTTAAACCAACTTAAGAGTGGGGCAATTCACAAACAGGTTGACAAAATCTACCCCAGAGGGTGTGTTGACAGCTAATTTAATTAGCGGTGTAGTCCCTGTCCAATCCGAGTTCAGCATGCTAGACAGGCCATATGGCGTAACGCGCACACACTCACCGCGACTATCAATGTGTTTATTGATTATACTCCTTTAAAAAGGAAAAAAAAATTGTAACGGACAACGTTCAATAGTTTTATGAGAGTGTCAATGCTGGTAAGCCAGTGTTAAAAAAACTGACGGTAAATTTGTAACAATAACAGATGAGTCTTATAAGCTGCATGATGTCATTAGTAAGTCAAAATCAAATCAGTGTGACAGCGGCTAATTTCAACAAGGGGAAAATTGATATACGATTAAAAACAATGACGTCATCATCTTTGTACATGTACATTGCTCAGTGCACAGTTTGACCAAAGGTGATTAAATATATCCCTCGAGTAATTGGCCCCTCACAGGGATTGGCTCCACCCCCTAAGCAGCAATGGAATGTCCAGCGTCAGAAAGGTGTTATCACACAGCGCTTTCAGTTGTCAATATTTCTCCGTATTTTTATAGGGGGGTTCATGTTGGAAATTAAGTTTTCTGAGGAATGCTTGGGCTAATAGATTTTGTTTGGGATGGGTGATTTCAATGGCGTACTCATTCTATATGCCTATTCCTGAGATAGATTAGGACAAAGCAGGGGGTTAACATGACTTTTCTGTGCCAATCTTACAAGCAGAAAAAAACAAATACAACGTTGATAAGCTTCATTTTAAGTCTTAAACCTGAAAATCTTAAAGACCTAAAACTACCTTTACTTCATTTTTGAAGTTTGCAGGCTAATTGCTCTGTGCACAAAGCTTGAAGACACTGAACCCCCCACCCCCCCCCCCCCCCCCCCACCGGAAGTAGATGCAAGATTATGTTTTACCTTGTCTGCGTCAAACACATTGAAGACAAAATTGGCAAACTTGGAAGGATCCCCGTTGGGGAAGAATTGTTGATATATCGTCTGGAATTCCTGAAAAAGAAAGAAGGAAGACTCTTCGTAAGTTAGAACCATCACAGGACTAAAGACTCATTGCAACCCTATGATCCAACCCTATGATTGGTTCTGTAATGCATTTCAGTAAACTCATCTTTAGTTCTTTTATAAGTTTTCAAAACAATTTACAGGTAATGAAAATAATGGGCAAGGACAGATTTCCGAATCGAGTGACCTACGCTGCTATTTCATGGGCAGCATATTATTTTCTTGTCAAATTGGTCGTCAGGAACATTTGAATCAAACCGGCTGACAAGAAAATGATTGGTAGAAAGTTGTACAAGGTCAGTGTCCTGTTGGTAATTAAGTGAGATTTGTAGGCTAAGATTATATAAGATGTTTGCTCTTTTTATGTTGGATGTGTTTCTTCTCCATGCACCAACTCTATATGTCTTATAAATGTCATATCTTATAAATGTCTTATAAATGTCTTGACTAGTAGAAGTAGGGAGCGAGCCCCTACTTAGGCACAAGCCCTCCTGGGTGCACCCCCCCCCCCTCCCATCGGAGTTTGTAGTTGTGCAAAAACATTATGCCTACGGAACCTTTTCCTAGTGCTTCCCTAGAGAAAACAAAAATCGGTGCATCCCTCCTCCTCTTTTCCTCTCCCCACCCCCTCTTTATGCCAGTGCCAACTACCCTGGACTTATAATGGCCCGTTGTATCCAGTTCTGTCTATTCTACTTTGCCAACACGTTTTAAACCTAAAAAAAGATGTGCTGTACTCTGGTGATCTCACAAAGGAACACGCTGGCATATAAAGAAGTCCCCCGAGGCTCAGTTGCTTCACCGAGCATTCAAGTGCTGATGACCCGATTTGGGCTGAAATTGCAGTAACCTGTATTCGGTCTTGGGAATCGATTGCATTAACATCCAGGCTATGAACTGCTTAAAGACAATTACACCATGCCTGCTCAACTTTTAAAAAAAGAAAAGAAAAGAGGGCCTCTCAGTTCTGCCAGAGTGTGGCCAACTAATTATAAAATGCCACTATGGATTAGATATAGGCTAGCATGTTTTATCCAGTAATAAAGGCTGCTGTCGACAAACGACGCTGGTAATATGAATGCGGAGCGTGGACGACATTTGATGGTTTTATATTGATTTGGTTTCACAACACGCACTCTTGCCATGTACAGTACATACATGTTTTGTCTGCCTCATGTCAAATGTGTATATACATATCAAAACTGAAGGAGGACTGTCTGCAGTTGCTGATGATCTTTGATTAAAATTAGCTTAGTAGGGCAAAAAATGTAAAAATATTTACATGATAATTACATGAAGATTTAATCTGGCGTGTCTTTAACCCTAAAATATTTTTAAATCTCAAGATATGAATATTCGGGGGGGAAAAAAAGAAGAAGAAAAAAACTTTAAAAAGAGCTTGTTATACTTTTATAGTATGTTTAAAGTAACCTTCACAAATATAAGAAATCCAAAACTATCCATGGCAACAACTGAACAGTTTGCACACTTGGAACAAATACATTGTACATGGATTTCACAGGACTAGCACCATCAACGAAATTTTTACTAAAAACCAAGACACAAACATGGCAATTCTCATACAGAATTTGACAGAACATTGCCTCTCGGGAGAAAAAATGAAAGTGCCACTCCAAAATAGGCATTTTCCATCTCTTAAAATTGCGAGCAAGCTTGGTTGATCAGTAAAGTATGCTGTAATGTAATGTATACATGCTTCCTGCAAATGTCTATTTAAATGAAACAATTTCCTTAAGCAAAGATATTTTAGCTTGACAGCCTGAAATTGAACCCGGACGCAGACACAAGAAAAAATGGCCGTCGATGTCAAAACAAACACTTCATAAAGTTCTGCAGGAGGCAAATCCTAATGGTTATCCTAGACAAGCTTGGCATTTAAGACCGTCTTATATACTCAAACTTGTCAAAACAAGAAAAAAAAAAAAGAGGAAGATCCTGGGCCATGAATAGCCTTTTCCTTTATCCAACATCGCCAATGGGCAATCGAGAAACCGATCAAGATGCACGACTCATTAATGATTGGCTCGACGGATAGCTTGTCACCTGGCTTAGGAGCTTGGGTTTAAAAGTAGCTTTAGGGAAATAAACCGAGAGATTGAAGACAGGGAAGTGATGTTGTCTACGTGTACATGGATTGACAGTGCCAGCTGAGGTTGTTACAAGTTTGGTCTGGTTCCGTGAGCATCACTCTCCACTACATTAAGAGTCTTCTCAAGCATTTAGACATGTTAGATTCAACACCACTTCAGTATAAATCCTTTGACACTCCTTGCAAAATCTGTCCACAGAAGATGAAGTCTAAAATATCATACGGTGCAATCACACCCAAGCATGTATCACACACACTTTGTCGGAAACAAGTATAATATATGTGTGACATGAAGCTACATGTATGCAGGGGCCAATCTAAGAATGCTTGGGGTGACTGATCGACAGGCTATTTCTTGTTACCAATAAAAGCACAAAACAAACACTAATTGAGCCTGGGCTGAAACAGGCCTGAAAAAGCAAAAAGGTTGATGGTCTAAGACTGTAGTACGGTGTAAAAGGGGTAAAAAACAGCCCTGGGTAAGAAGGAGTTTTTCAAACTGAATGCAGAATTTATGTGAATCTTTGTCCAAGTTTATTGTTCATATTTGTATTTTCCATTTTTCCTTTCAAAATATCACAAAACTGATATTAAAGTTTTGAAGCAAATTCAGAATCTAGTGGAATACATGTAGGGCCAATGATTTTCCGTTTTAGTGGAAACCAAACGGAATTAACGAAATTGGCCTCTTTCATTGTGCATTCATTTACATGTATGAAATAATGTCAAATGGAAATGAAACAGATTTTTGTACACTGTTCTAATGGGCGAAACGGAAATGAAGATTTGTCAAAACGGAAAATTGACTTTTCTGAAACGGAAAATCATTGGCTCTTTACATGTGTGTATAATATTTCCTTCAGAATACTCACTTCTTTCCTCAATGCGCCGCTCGGGCAATCTTTCATAAAATCTCGATGCCTGTTAAATGAAAAAAAATGATACTGTGAAAACCATGCTTTAACCCTCCCTACTATTTAAAAGGTCAAAAACAGTCAACATTTCCTTCCACCTCCCCTGCTATACTTTTACTATGGCAGGAGGGTCAAAAACAATCACCTTGACTGATTTTGACCCATACAACAACATGGCTCAGAATGTATGTTTGCATACAACACATGAACAAATAACCTTCCTTACAAGGCAATTTTTTTTGCACTTTTTGAGCGCCCCACTGATTCCACTTGGGGGGGGGGGGATACAAATGGAGAGGAATTCACAGTTTTTGAAGTAAGATTAAATTGGATTTTTGAATTAAAATAAGGGTTATCTACTTCTGTGAAACCACTTCTGTTTGTACTTCCAGAATGGCATAATTACATCCTTATTCCCTCAAAAATATGGTGTAATACATGACCACATCCTTTCGGTCTTTGTGTGTTCCACCACCCGCCCACAGTCAAGGTAAATTGTTTACTGTTTTCTTAACTCAATGTCACAACGACCCAAATCATTACCCAGGCCATCAACAAATTTTACAGTTCTTAAAACCAAACAGATGGACCAAACGTCCCGCTCCCTCAGGTGTGGCGAAATTACACATGGCTCTGCTCCTGATGAAAGATTTATTTCCCCTAATGAATAGCCAAATGCTTAGTGTATTTTTTCCACCTGAACTCACACGCCGTGGTGTCTGGCTGCGGATCGGAGCGTCATGCAAGAATGCTGTTGAATGGATTGGTACCAGGCTGTTGCTTTCATTCTTTTCGCTTAATGTACACATAATGAATGACTTTTGTAGCATTATCAAGTACTACGATTATTTTGAATTTAAGCAGGCAGCTTTTGACGTCAAATTGAGTGAATTGGAAGAACATTCACACTATTAATGCAGGCCTCATGCACTACTACCGGTACACCTCCTTCAATAAGATTGAAGGAACATGCCCTGTATCATGTTATAAAGGCCAAAAGGAACAAAATGCAAAACAAATTTCAGGTCTTTTTTTCTTTAACTTTCATTTCTAAAAATCATTGGAAACACTTTGGATAGATTGTGGCTCATTTTTAAAAACACCAAAGGGCAAAAGTTGTAATTTTTTCCTAAAGCATGCCCTGTGCTCTGCATCTAAATAATTGCTCCCCGAGATACTCACCACTGTTGTAACTCTTTTTTATCAACTGCAATGTAAAAAAAGAAGAACAAAAGTGAGTGGAAAGGCTTTTCAATCTTAAAGAATGGTCCTGAAACTGTATACGGCTTGTATATTGCCCATGAAATCACGAATTGCCCCTTTGATAGAAAAAAGAAATGTTCTTGTTTAAAGAAAGACATTCAAAATCTCAGATGCTAATTTTACAAGTAACACAGGCTCAACCACTATCTTTTCCTTTTTTAACGGCTATCTAAAACATCAGTATTTTAGGACACTACTTTGTAAGCCTTTAGACACACTTGTGTAACACTGTGCAAACACTATACATGTACATGTATGTAACTAAAAATTCAATTGTTGGGGATTTTTTCCCCCATTTTTACATACATGACTGATTAATTGTAAACCTGGGACTGGACATTACAAGTACAATGCTCAAAATGTCTTTAACCCTAACCCCCTAGGCATTTTTACTAGGAGGCTTACTCAACCTGTCAAAATCAAACAATGTGCAGTATACCTATGGCACATTCTTTGGACTTGGACAAATTGGGGCATCATAGCTCCATGTAAAGTAATGGTGCCAAGGCGCTGCAGTACTGAACCCATCAAAACTTGACAAAACCTGCTGTTGGAGTTTGTAAGGCTTGGGGTAGTTGGGGTTAATGTTGTAATTAATTATAACATTAAATTATGAAATGAAAGGAGAATTTTCAGACTACTTTATTGACAACTGATTTATAATATTGGCCTTATTAAATGATGAAATTAGCATGGCCGGTTAGGCTTGTGAATGGTACCTACACTCCTCATATAAAATTATCAATGCCAAAGACAAGGATTGGCCAGGAACCATGCCGGGAGACACACAAATTGTATTATCTCAGGAATGGCTCGTACGTGACCATCGGCCCCTGGCATACAAACGAGTCAAATTGATATAGCGTCAACTTGCTACGAAATAATTTTATGCACTTGGCACATGTCAAGTGCTACGGTATGTACAGACATGTATCTCTCTCAATGTCACTTGCATCTGGTTCTGTGCAGTAAGTTTTCTTTTAGCACCTTTAACTCATTCTTTTCGAAATCACCCCCTTAATACACAAACCACATCTTTACTCCTCCATTAGAATGTGTAAAAGGTAAACAGCAGGTTGCTGTCCTTTGATACACACAATTCAGCAAGGCCAGTTTCCAACTCGTAGCATCCTGCCAAGATGCATTTTCCCAGGATAACCGTTCCTCTGTTTTAAGACGGCCCCCCTTTTTTTAAGACGCCCCCCCCCCCCCCTTTTTTTTTTAAGACGGCTTCTGCAGGCACAGGAGTCTGCCAAATCAATTTAAAACATGCAACAGATCGACTGGGAATTATTTTCTCTCTTTGTTTGGTATTTTCTATGGACTATTTCGGAGAAAGGGCAAACAAATGGGGGGAGAAAGGGCAAACAAATGGGGGGAAAAAGGAGGTGGCCTCAAAAAAGGATTTTGCCTAATGTTCTAAATAAGCCAAAATACAATGTAGATTCCGACACACATTTCAATATTCGCTAGTCCATTTCTGCCATTCGGCTAAATTAATCCGCAGCTGCAACAATTGGTGACAAATTTTACCCCAAAATGATGGAGAGATGGAGTTACTCCATGCATGTCGGTAAGGCTTTCAAATACAATGTACATTTACCATTCAATTACTGTTGGTAGAACAGTTTATTTTTCAAACCCTTATCATGATCGGAAGCAAACTAAAAGGTCACAGTGATTACAGAGAGCAATTTTGCCCGATATGTTCAGATTGATTTCTTGTCGTTCTTGCCTCTGGATTTCTTCCAATCCGGGATTACGGAGAGATTTCTTCCTGTGATATCACTCTCCTCAAGCAAAGCTTGAGATCTGATTTCGGAGCTGGGGGATTACATGTAGAATCCTAAAAGGGTTTACGCTGTCGGGTTAAGACTGTACATGTACAATGTAGGCTCTTACTTTAGATTAAATTACATGTACATTGTAGTATAAGTAACATCAACGATCATCAAATTGATCCATGTGTATGAGAAGTTATTTCATCATGCAATACAGGGTTTGTACAACACGACGGTAATTTGGGGTTGTGACATAACCTTACTTAAAGTTGAACTGATACTTCATTTACATGTGTTTAATAGTCAAAATTAGAAAACAGGCCAGCAATGTCACTCAATCAAATGGCCCAAGTCAGGAAGGTCTTGTCAAATGGATACTTCAGGGGTTGAGTACAAGCCGGCCATCTCCCTTGCTAGCTCTGCAGCTAACCCCCTTATTGTTCAGCCAGCTTTTAACTACAGTCAGGTAAAGACTGAGACCGAGATTGCCCAGTTGACTGTAAGAACAAGGACTTTCTGTGCAATTCATGGCTCGGGTTAGCAGGGACTTGCACCAGACAACCAAATTAAACTGAGAATTCATCTGGAAATTATGTGATTTCCGATTTCCAAATGAGTGGGGGGGGGGGGGAGAGAAAGACAAAGTGAAAGGTTCAGGAATGGGGGGGGGGGGGGGGGTCCGATAGAATCTCATCGTGTGAATTAACTTATTGCCACTCCACCAATTTCTCTCTGTTAAGAGAAAAATGTTAAGACGCGTCGAGAGCCACAGTCCCAAACTGTTAAAAATAAGAAATTAGTGTCAGCCTGAGAGCCGTTCCCCTGATAATGAGATGTACTAATCGATGCAGCTATTGGGTGGCTTGGCTTAGAGGCTTGTTCGTCGCTCGACGGCTGAAAGTATCCATTTACACCTTCCCAGGCGTGATGTTTTCTTCAATACCCTCTTTAGGGGATATATTAGCACACCAGACGCCTGGCTGTTCATGTTTTTAATGCATTTAGCTCCCGAAGAATGCAATTACAGTGAACAAACACTTTGGTCTGTGACAGCGAGTCAATGCCAATTGTGAAATTTAAAAATAACATTTTTAGTGTGAATTAATACATGTGTATGCACTCTAAAAATCAAATGTTTTATCCTTGTCATATTTAATTGAATTTTTACAACTTGAGTACTTTCTCCATAAAGGAAAACAAATTATAAAATGTCAGATCTTTGTATAAATGTAAAACAGGATGACTTGACATTTCAATCCTACCAGAATCCTTCCAATGACTAAAAAGTTCAGATATTAGAAATCAAGATGAATCATTCTGAAACGATAATTAATACCTTTCAATGTATTTTAATGTATTTTTGTGATTCAGAAATATGTTGAGACTTCGGACAGAAACACGATGCACTGAAAATTTGCTTGATGGCCAAAACGTTTCGACTATATATCTTCTTCATTTAAGCTAAAAGAAAAAGCATTCACTCTGATCAAGGAAAAATGTTCTCTAATCACCAAATTCCAGTTATTTAAGACATGATTTATACAGTCATTGATAACAGCATGACAATCACCCGGAACCACTGGTTCTGAATATGTAATTCATCAATGTTTCTGGGTCGACGTACTACTGTAAATATTTCTAGTTCTATCACAAGTGTCAGGAAACGCTAGTGGTAGCGCCGGTGGCATTCAATTCTTTTTCGAACCAGTTTCCCATCCAATCAAAAATAGGTTTCCACATGTTTATGTTGACGGCAAATTTTTCTTAACGCACACCACGCTTGCGGTCTTGGAGAACTGATTAAAGGGGAATTGTATTCATCGTAGCCTGCCACACCGGACTCGGATGAAATTTTAATGGCAATTATGACTTTCTCATTGCTCCACAGTGCAATGATCGCTCGTTACCTCAGATCTTTCCTCGGTATTTTTTGGCCCGTGTAATTAAATTGACTCAGGCGGTCAGGGAAATGAGAAGATACATGTATATGGCGGCACTGCAGTAGCCAAAAGCAAATTCAGACAGGATGGTGGAATCAGGCTAATTCTGAACTAGATTACGGAAGGTGGGGAGAGAGATCGGATTGAGGAGGCATACAAAGATGCAATCAGAACACAATAAGATGGAGATTGCCTGCCTTCGTCATAAGTTCAGATTTCAGTGAGTTGTTGATGCAAGTTATCGATCCACCCTGTCGACGGCCTGAAATTGAATAAACTCTAACAGAGATGGTAATTAAATTAGAAATGGATGCACCACCAAGTATGGCTAGACAGGGGTCCGAACTTTGTAAAAAAAATAAACATTTCTTGAAAGCTGCGACTTATTTTTACATACATGTACTTGTATATGTACAAATATGTACTGTATTACGTTAGTCAAGGACAAGAGGAGAAAGAAAATACAAAGGAATCTTTCTTGTCCTCAGGAGTTGGTCTTTTGTTAAAATCAGTCCTCGGACATAAAAATATGTGCTTAGTCTATGGGAGTTTTTAAAGTCAAGGAAACACAAAGCATTGTCCTCAGTTGTACATTGTATACATGTAGGAAAACACGACTGAGTGTACATACATGTAGTGTACATGTACACATGTAGTTTGTGCTGTGCGTGATACACCACAATGGTTCTTTATTACTAAAAGCATCTTTATGTAACATACAAATTCCGAACATGTGATTATTTCACAAAACCATTGTCCCTGTGGGTAAAAATGTTAATTGAAATTCACTAAATATACTAAATATTCTGAAATGTTTCCAAAAATTTCCTAATTCCACTGTCACACTTGCTGCATTTTGTTGAAATTTATGCAAAATGTACACTGGTTGATTTTTGCTTTATACCTATCCACCTGTATGAAACATCAAGTCTGTGTGTCAGGTATCAGATGTGTACAGTATATAATAAGCCTGAGATGCAAGGTTTATAATGAATGGCTAATGATCAGTAATGTAGTATGATAAATGTACATGTACATAGAGTGTATGGCTTATGATCAGAACGACTATGGATTACTGATAACTTGCTTACAGACAAAGGCTCCTACATTTATCATTATACATGCATGTACGTGTACACGGCTTACACAAGGCTATCAATTTTCAACCCTTTTTGCATATTACAAATATTGACACAAAGGGTCCTGCAAATCCATTATCCGCAATTTTCTAAAACACACTCAGGAAAATTCCGCACCAACTCATGCAAACAGTGCATATTTGTACAATAAGTATACAGTATTAGTGGTAATGTACTCCCTAGGAGTGACCCATAGGTATGCACTATTGACTCTTTAAGCAAACAAGACCTTCATGATGATATCTTAAAGATGTGGCTAAATCAGGAAATGTTTCAGCACGGCCACCTGCGATGTATATGCATAGGCCTAGTTGTATGTACAGCTGCAAACAGGGTACATTGTAGGTATGTATGCATTGGTACAAGCCGATGGCAAGATTTTTAGATTTTTTATCACCTTTTCATGGAAACTAAATTTAACATGTTTTGACAAAATGTCATCTGGGCGGACTCACATTTAATGTAATAAATTATTAATTTCATTGTCTAATTCAGAGAGATTAAAAAATATCTTTACCATGTATATAATGGCAATGCCATGCCCCTTACATCAGGGACCTGGAAAGTAATAGACCGTGTCGAATATGACATCATGGCAGCCTTGTTGTGGGACACATGCACACAAAAAATGCTTGTCCCACAATATGGCGCCCAATTTTTATTGCTATGGTGACATGGGTATTCATTAAATACTGATGACATCACAGTCAGAAAGGGGCAGTTCTGTGGGCGGGAGAATGACCCATGATTTTTGTCAGTCCTATATAAGTCCTGATAACTTAGTGAAAGACAAACAAACATCAACTCATTATTTTTTATGAAGTCATTCTGGTTTTAGAACCATTTATAGTCTAACATTTCCTCTTTTGATTTCTGTAAACCTGTAACCCCTGCACTACAATGTACATGTACATGTACATACCGTTTTCCGGTAGAACCAGGTATCATTCTTAGTCAACTCTCAATATAGAGTACTCCTATTTTGTTCCAGGGTTGTTCCATTTTTTTAAATTTTGTTTTACAAATAAAAAAAAAAAATTGTAATTAAATCAGATTTTTAATTTAAACCAGATTTTTTTTATTCTTACAATAAAATATTGGATTTAGTCAACTTTTAAGTGCTTTGTTGAAAATTTAATAATCCACAGAGCGAAGTGATTTGAAACTGATCCGAGTTTGATTTTTTCCAATGCATCTTTTCAGTATTCGCGTGTAATAACCTAGACCTGTTTTCAACGGTAATCAAATAAGCTGTAAACCATTAAGCAAAGGAGTTTACTGGATTCCCTCTAAAGGAGTTTTCTTGCAAGTGAAACTTGGTAACTCCATTACGTCAAAATTTGGATTTTTCTGTGAATCTTAGGAACTCCCATACTGTGATACATAAATTTCTGCAACTTGTGTAGAGGGCACTGAATGTATTGTGTCATGGCCCAGATAATTCTATGCCAGGCAGCTTGGGAGGATTCTGGAGGATTGAGACTGAATGCATTTTGGAATGGAGGTTGATTGTGGATAATTGAGGCCACATCCTGATTCAATGTGGGTTGATTTTGGAGGATTGAGGTTGAATGGGTATTGTACATGGTGGTTGATTTTGGAGGATTGATAATACATGTACATGTAGGATTGCCAGTGCTGAACGTACACTAGCATGGGCCACATATCATACTGTACACTCCTCTATTGCCAGTTTAAGATGAAGTTTAAGAAAGTGACGCATACAACATACATGTACATGTAATCTAAATTACCGTGGTGCAACTTTTTAATGGCCCATATACTTTGTGCACGAGGTATAAGTGATGTCCGGATATGGAACTCTTTCCCTGCATAATGCTGATATGAAGAACCTGCTATTTTTAGACATTGGCTTTGTTTGGTGTCTGTTGACAGGGTGCTGATGATAACATGACAGTGAATGATTAAAACAAAGTTCTTGATACACAGCATAAAAGTGATTTCAACAATGATTCCAATATCAGATCATCATTAGCTTGAAAATTCCAGCTCTAGGCTCACGACATGTGAGATTCGCCGTTTAGAGCTGGAAACACTTCTATTGGGTTGGCAAGGGTCGGTTTTGCTATTGCCGATATCTTCCGTTTCCCTGAATATATCAACCAAACACTCACCTTGCCGGCAGAGTAGTAATTCATGCAGCTTGTCGTCCCCTCAAAATGAGAATATGCTCAAGTTAAACCCGAAAAAAAAGTAAATTTTTCGTGCAACTCGGTGCATGCACAAACCAGCTGTGTACAAAGCAATGGCGCAGTGATTCTTGGTGCCCGACCAAAACACGAAGGGCCAGACCACAACAATTTACCATTTGAAGCTTACGGTGGTTTCCGATTACCATGCGGCCGGTGCGGTATGCACTGCGCATGCACCCCCTCGGGGATCGCTATACAACGGCTGTTTGCTGATGCAATGACAGCTATAACTTAGATTATGGACAAGAACGCATGCAATACAATGACGGGCTGTTTTTATTTCCTCGTTGCCTTTGCCTCAAATTACTGCTATAATTAGCCTCTATATTTTCATCTTGCTCTTATGTTACAATTTGGTCAGTGTTTACCCGCAAATATAATTGAGCAGAAATTGTATATTTCTTAAGATATATTATCATGGAATACTTTGCACCATACAAAATGACAATAAAAGTTAACAGGCATAAAGTACATGTGATTACCAACACCAGTACCTCAAAAGGTCAAGGGTCATCGGTGTGCCAGCAGCAATTTTTAGATAGCTCCGGGTTATCTTTTCTAATCTGATTTTGTTTACCCCTTTTTGCTTTGCCATCAAAGTTCTTTTTACAATATCAACATCCAGGATTTGACTCTCAAAACTCAATTAAGAATTTATTTGCTGCACACCTGACCCCGACCAACGGTTGACATGTCCTAACGGTCGAGTTGTCTCAACAGTCAAGTCGATACAATTCGACAGTCGACCTGTCTGACATTTCAATACAAACGTCATGAACATCGTATTCACGGTATTGACATTGCACTTTGTACACGAAATACTTACAGTAGGTGCAGTCCTGCAAATCCTTGATTTCTGTAGGGCTCAGCTTACTGGAATTCTTCCCCATGGTAGTATGGATACAGCTCTTTCCTAAAGCTGCAGACTGAGATATTTTTCAACGCATAATCTGGAGTGAGCACTGAATTGGTGCATGGAGGAAGGAACACTCCAGAAACATGACAACAAACTAAACACTCAGCTCAGCTCACACGGTCGCCATGTTATTATGGCGCGGCGATCGTCGTGCACGCACACACACACACGCGACGCGCACCAGCGATATTTTTTGTACGTGCCTGCCACCACGTGGTGGCGCTATTCATTTGTATAATAGCCATTGATCTCCATTATTATTGAATTGTTAATATAATATTAGCCATTGATCTCCATTTATATGGAGATCAATGTGGCCGTGTCCGAAATGGGCGTCTAGAGCTACAACTACGGCTACGTCACGCGTAGTTGTAATGGACGAACACCTAGCCAATAGCCCTAGACAAGCGATTCGGACGCAGCTTTAAAATATTTAATAGCGTTGTGGATATGAGATAACGGGTGCACCACACTAAATAAACTTTCATTGACCTTTTAGTGTAAAATCCATTAACTTCACAGTGAAAAAATCCTTTTCCAGGAGTCTCTCTGTTTTTTGTGACACTACTGAAAATTATAGTTTGAATCTTATAATCTGTCAAATTCTTTTCAATTTTTGGCAGGTTGTGGCTCGGGACAATTAGCAAAAATTCTAAACGGCTAATTAGCCGTTTATAATTTTTGCTAATTGTCCCGAGCCACTCAAACCGGCCAGCATCCCTCCACTTGCCGCCAAGCCAAATAGGACCAATTTTAAAGCCAAAATTTATCACGTCTGCACAAAAGCTGAAGCACATCAGAACCCCCAGGTTATGATAGCTGATCATAATTACACATTCTATCAATTGCATGACCCCCAAGAAATTATTATTCAAAAAAATTGTGGGTTTACAATTTATGCTAATCAGTTTGGCACAGCCATTTTGGCGTATTTTATATCGCGGTGCACCCATACAACTTCAAGCATTACATTGCATGATTAGAGATAGAGTAGTGCATAAATAAATCAAATTTCTTTGGGGGGGGGGGGATATGTCGATACCGCCTATCGAAAATTGAATTGTGTCATAGCGGGCGCCGTGAACAAAACAAAACAAAGTGAAAACAAACCATGGAGGAAGGAAAGCAAAAATGTAGCCAGGAACAAACCAAACCCCCCCCCCCCCCCCCCACCCGGTACCCCCCTCCCCCCGCCCCCCGGTCCCGCCCCGCGCCGCGGCGCGAGTAGTCTTTGTAGCGTGCGGTGCGATCACAGATATAAATACAACGGTCGCATTACATACATGCAGGCGGCGCGGGCAATATAACGGTCGCATGTGAAGTGCATGCAGGCGGCGCGGGCGCGGGTGGTAAGCGCTATCTGGGCGCCAATGCCTTATGAATAATCCAAAATCATGACATATCTTAATATTCATGTTTCGAGATGTAATAGAACGGGCACCCGTGTAGTACAGGCGGGCACCGGTTGGGTACATAGTGAAAAAAGAGAAGTATAAAACGGGCACCTCTGGAGTACATGCGGGCGCCGGTTGGGTACATAAAGTGAAAAAAAGGAAATGTATTGAACGGGCACCCGTGGAGTACAGGCGGGCACCGGTTGGGTACATGTGAAAAGAAAAGAGAATGAGCACCTCTGGAGTACAGGCGGGCGCGGGTTGGGTGGTAAACCGGGTTGAACATGCGCTATGCAGAGGGCCCGGCCGCGCCCAAGCCCATGCTGTGTGGTGGCGGTCGGTACGTGTGCGCCCGTCGTGCGCGTACACAAAGCCACTCTGGTTGAAATTATTGAGATTAGGTCATGTATGGTTATTCATAAGGCATACGTTGTATTATTCATCGCCCTACCGGATTGAAGCCCAGATAGCGCTTACCTGGCGCAGGTTGGGTACATGTACATCATATATATACATGTAGTAAAGAAAAAAAGAGAAGTTGGGTGTGTTTTATTCCTCCATGGTTAATTTGTACCCGACCGGCGCCCGCCTGTACTCCATATGGTGCCCGTTTTATACCTCTCTTTTTTCTTCATTCAATGTAAAATCCTACCTCCATGGTACATCCATGGTACACCCAACCACAAACACGCACCATGCATCATGCTTGTATTATTATTATCCGACCGCCGGTTAAAACATGAATATTTAAGCTCAGGAAGGTGCTCGTCACCGAAAGCTCGGACAACTTCATTACGTGAGCACTATAATAACTTAACTTTTCAACTTAATATTTAAGCTCAGTTTGGATTATTCATGAGGCAATTGTATTATTCATGACCTTACAAAACGTACATGATTTGGAGGCCGCTAGAGGGCGCTATAAATAGTCAGGACACAGGAAGTAAACTTTCGACGGGCCAGGACGTACGGTATCGCGATTGTCACCGGAAAAAAGGGTAAGCAAACGAAACAAACAACTGAAAATTTCGATTTAGAAACATTAAACAAAACCAAAAAAACCGTGGACTAACTTCAAGCATCTTACAGGCGCAGGCCTGTAACTGTTTAATGCCGCAAGCGATAGAGGAAAAAAGTAAATACACCTTTTGACATTCTTTCAGAAAGGATTGAGAAAGGAATCCTCCCTCCATGAATCGCAAATACCGCCTGCCTGGTTGAGACATTTTCTTCCTCCATGGTTGAGACGTCACAATGGTCAAATTGCATTGTGGGAAGAAAATAGGCACAAACATTGCTCCCATTTCCTTCCCATAATGGGGGTCATTTTAGCCTTCTAGCCCTTCAGGAAGGGATTTTATGCAACTTTTAATGTCAGAAAACTCGGATGTTGGACTGAAAATGTTTTCACAATTGTTTGTACAGCCAACTTTGAAATGTGACCGAAAAATTAGAAAAACCCTAAAGCAACTATCTATTGGCATTCTACAATTGGTTTTGGGAACTGATTTGATAGAAAAAATCTTAAAATTTAGTAAGAATTTCTCATTTTTGGGAAAAATCTTTCTTCAAAAATATGGAAATTTTTGCTCGACCAGGTTAAAATTCAGCTAGGCCCGACACTTTTACGGGGGTAGAGCAGGGCACCTGGAAATGTGTGTAGCTTGTTTCATAACATGTCTTTGCATACCTTTGCGGTTTTGAGGAAAACAAATTGCGAAGCAGCCCTTGTCCAAAATTTGGCAAAAATCACGGCAACAGTGTATTTTTATATTCTTCTTCTTCAACATTCCCGGCTTACACAGCTGAAGGTTAGTTCTATGCTATGGAGAGAAGGGTTAGTGTATGAAGGGTTTAAATAGTGTATGTTAGTTTATGCTAAAAATGGGTCTGGTACGTATGGCCAGAGGTAGTTGAACTATATTGCGAGAGCATGATAATCATTAAACATGTAGGCCTACTGACATGGCATGACTTTCTATATTACGTATACTAACCTATTCGCCCTAAATTGTTGCATCAGTTACAGAAGGTTTTGTGAAATCGGCTGCGCTTGTTAAAATTCAACCCACCTTCCTGTATGCCCTTCTGTTTTGTCATCAAGCAGATCACAAGGGAGTAGAAAATCAGAGAAAATGGTTTGATGGTTTGGTTACTGGTTGTTGTCCTGAACACTCGTATAAATAAATCAAAAGTCTTGTGAGCCTTTCATTGTTTGTTTGTGAACATCACAAGGGCACAGCCATGTACAGGAGCCATTGGTGAAGTGTTTAATGAGGTGGATGCATACTATTCCTGTACAACTCTGGAGCATTTTGGTCGGACACTCCATGTAAACTGTTAAAAGTCGAAATTGTGGAGTATACTGAGTTGCATGCCGTTGAATAGCGTTTATTTCCATCCTCTGCAGGAAACAAGTGATTGTTGCTTTTTCTGTGTCGTTTGCACTCAACTGAAACGGGTCCCTCCCATATTTGTTTTTCTAGCAGCTCGCCCATTTTGATGTAAGTCAGTTCCCCAATGGAGCACAGGAGACAGTTGAAGCGTAACGCCAATTACTCGCAGCAAGAGATTGGGCTGCTGTTGGCTGGCATTGAGGCCAATCTAGATGACATCAACCGTCGGCCTATAAACCAAGACTCCAAGAACCGGAATGCGGTGGCCTGGTCTAAGGTCCAGGCCGTTGTGAATACCCAGGCCTCTATCCCCTACTCGGTGTATAACCTGAAGAAGAAATGGAAGGATCTAAAGTCTCGGACCAAGATAAAGGCAGAACGGATCAACCAGAGCCTGGCTGCCATCAAGATGAGGCCAGGCTTCATCCCTAAGACAAAGGACAGACTCGGCCAACAGGAGAGAAGAGTCTTGAATCTGATGAAGGACAGTCAGGGTTACTGCAATCGGGTTGATGGGCAGGATGTGCAGTGGGTGTTGTACCAAGATGGGGAATTACAGCAGCAGGGTAGGGTAAACGGCAGATTGGCTAGCGTTAAAGATTATGGTGTTGCAGAGCATTCTGCGTTGCAGCCCCATCCAACTGGGGTCTTTCAACAGAACGGAGCAATGCAGGACATGCCAAGCATTTGCGGATCTTCCTTTGTGTCTTTGCACGAGCCTGTAGATTTTGATGAGCATGTAGACTCGGAGAGCTTCGAGGCTGACCATTTTACTGGCAGTGACCAGGCTATGGGGTACATATCGGAAGCGAGTGGAACCACTGCCTTGAAGGGACAGGCTACTATGGACAGTCCTGTGTCAGACCGAGAAATAATACACATAAATGTCAAAACTGAGATTGAGAGTGATGTTGAGGAAACCTGTTCCCATGGCATCTCGGAAGATGTTCCAGATGATGAGGACTTACAGGATGATGATGATGATGATGATGATGATGACATTCTGCCGTGGAACCCCATCCAACAGTTTGGCTGTGAACCGGTTGAACACAAAGTACGCATCCGTTAACATTTTGCATGCATTAGTTACCATTGCTTTTGTAGCAGCATACCTAGACCTTTAAACTACGTTTTCAATTTTGCTAAGACTGGCTTTGAACATCGTTAAGTATCCGAATCGGGAAAATCATTTTGAAATCATTTTTTTTTTTTATCTCACTTGATACAGGAAATGTTTACTCCGACGCCAAACCACCTCTTCCATGGGGGTATTCATCATGAGGTCCTACGGACATGGCAGTCTGGCAATGTGCACATCAACACGTCCAATCTAATCTACCCTGTCTTCATTATGTAAGTTGCAGTCTCCACCACGTCCCAACATTGACATAAACTCCAAGCCCTACCCAACAATTCTGTCAGATGAAACTTGCCCTATGTATGGAAAATTCACTAAAAGTACAAGGAGTAACCGGCTTTACAGCGGAGGATCAAGACTAAGCGTACGCCAACTCATTTGTCCCTTTAGCTGTGCAGATTTTTAATGAGCAGTTGGAAAGATAATTGCACAGAAGTTGATTGTACTTCCGCACCTTTGTATTTTTGTTTATATATTTGTCTCTTTCAATCCGTAGAGATAATGAGAATGCCGTGGAACCAATCGACAGCCTACCTGGCCAATCTCGATACGGCGTGAATCGACTCACCGAATTCTTAGAGCCGCTTGTCAAGAAGGGGCTGAAATCCGTGCTTCTGTTTGGAGTTCCATCAAATTTGCCCAAGGTGAGGACAAAAACAACAAATATTTATTGTATGCACTTTTCAAACCAGCTGTGTTTCAACACCGAGTCAAAGGACGGCAAAAGTGAACCAAATGTGTTGAGTTTTTCTTCCCGACTCTTTTTTTTTTAAATATAGGATAGCAGAGGTCAGAAGGCCGATCAGAAAGATTCCCCGGTCATCCTAGGCATAAAAAAGATCCGCAGCAGTTTCCCGAGTCTGCTCGTATGCTGTGACGTCTGTCTGTGTGCCTATACAGACCACGGCCACTGTGGAATATTGATGCCAGATGGTAGCATCGATAACAAGGCCAGCATCTCACGGCTATCGGAAGTGGCCTTAGCATATGCCATGGCAGGTAAATATCCATTTTATGGAAAATGTTGAATGATTGTAATATGCCAAGTCATCCAGTGTGTCGCGCCACTATTTTTTTGTTACCTATCTGTATTTTACAAACAACTGATAGATCACTCCAGCTGACCATCGATTAATATTGGTTTGTGGTAGTACTATATTTTTGCCACAAACATACAGTTTTATTATAAAACTAGAAGATGCTAGCATGATGTCACGTGGTTCGACGAGCCATTTTGTGGACAAACAACGTGTTATTGAATAGTATTGTTGATTATACTTGGCCCATATTGAACCTGTTCATGGAACTCTATGATTGGGTCTGCATTCAAAGCCAGCCACTCAGCGCGCATGGGATAGCATTGTATTATTTCTGTGTGAACAGGTTAACAAATGTTGTCAACATGTCCCATCAGATGTATAGGGCGCACACCGCAACATAGCAATGCCTGGGGGCAATTTGTTTGTACTGATGCACCTCTCAATGTAATTCCTGGCAGGAAAGCTGATCGTAATCAAAGGTTACACTGCAATGATTTCATTCATTTCTTGCAGACTGAGTCACCACTTGTATCAAAACAAATGTTGACTGCTGTGAAGTGGGACGTGTTTTTTTAAACTATTTGCCCCCTGAGTGTAAAAAATGCCATGTTCCATATCACAGCAGTAAACAATTAAAATGTACGGACGTGAACCCTCTTATTCGGTGCAGGTTGTCATGTGGTGGCACCCTCTGACATGATGGACGGCCGTGTCGGTGCAATCAAACAAATCTTGATACGCAGTCATCTTCAAGGAAAGGTACACTAACAGATATACTGTCTGTGCTCTTTTCGAGTAACCCCCCCCCCCCCCCCCCAAAAAAAAGAACAACCTATTTTTCTAGCAATACAAGTTATTCATTTCAATGAAACATCAAACAAAAATCTACCCACATTTAGTTATCAATTAATTACTCTACAGATGTCAAATTATTTGCGGCCCGTGAGTAATCCTGTTTCCACAGGGTAGATCTTTCTGTACATGAGAGGCATGAAAGCATTTCCCTAGTATGCCAGCGAGCCCCTAGTCAATTCCCTCACAAGACCTAACCGTTTTTTTTCCTCCTGTTTGTTTCCACCATCTGCAACCATACAGGTCTCCGTCATGAGCTACAGTGCCAAGTTTGCCTCCAGTTTTTACGGCCCGTTCCGGAGTGCAGCCAAGTCCACCCCTACATTTGGCGACCGAAAGTGCTACCAGCTACCCCCTGGGGCCAAGGGTCTTGCAAGCAGAGCTGTGGTAAGTGATTAAAGAGCCTCAAAATACTCAAAGTGGCGATTTGGGAGGTGTTTTTTAATGCCGTCTGGCCGGTTGTTATTAATGGGGTGCCACTGTTATATGAAAATCAGACTCCTATGAAAATCCGGCCACTCTTCTAATTATCTTCACTTAGGCATGTGGAATACTGCCAATGAGTCCGTATTTCATAGTGACTGAAATTCATGCTACACCGGTATGCCAAGATGGGCTTGTGCAGCCAAGCATAACATAAACGATAGGCACACAATGGATCCCGTATGCAGAGGAATGCACGTATAGACGACAACCTACTAGGTGGTCTTTTTCAAACCGTGGCCTTGGCTGTCATCCGTATTCAAAAGGTTAAGCTGAAATAACTTTTTGGTGGGGGGGGGGGGGGGGTGGATGGGACAGGCGGGTAAGCAAGAGACAATAAAAATATCAGTATAGAATACAAGGCCGGATCCAGAACACAATTTTATTTTGGGGGGGGGGGGGCAAAAAAACTGAGGGTTCTTGCTTCCTTTTCTTTTACTTTGTTTTATTTTGTATGTGGGTGTACGCAGTGGCTGCCTTTCTGAGACGTCAGTTAAAATAATAAATAATAATTGGCCCCCTGCATTCGCCGTTGATAGAATACCAAAGTGATAATATCACAAAGCAATCATCGTTCCAGTGTGTTGCCGTGACCCGTTTCACGTCCACGCAATGCTTGGCACTCGGCAACCATGAAGCAAGTTGTTTAGAACCGGTTGGTATTCTATGGAAAGAGGAAAACTGAAAGGAGTTTTAAGAAGCCACGCCTCTATTAGCCTCACTCCCAGCTCTTGATAATACAACTGGGCATAGATTGTGGTCTCTTACCCTTCTGTAAACCTGTGGTTCCGAAGAAAACTAAAATACTGCACCATATTTTGATGGAATGATTTTTGTGTGGTTTTTTAATGATAGGAGCGCGATGTAGCTGAGGGCGCTGACATCTTGATGGTGAAGCCAGGAATGCCGTACCTAGATATCATCAAGCAGACAAAAGACAAGGTATGACCACAAGAGGGCGCTATTGCATTATAGGGGCCTACCCAAGCCGTAAAGCCTGTTGTAGCAAGGATAGATTCTGGACCAGAGATGGCTGTCCATAATGTGTACGACGGCTGCATACAGCAAGGTGGATTAAGGGCTATAGTTAACTGTTGGACTTATCCTGCCGGAACATTTGCTAGTTGACCAAGTCTAGTCAACCAAATGGAACCAATCTACAGGGCATGGTAGCAACACTTGTCATGTGAAATTGTGACATATGAAGAGGGACCCGTGATTATTTTCACTTGGGGGTCACGTACCCGTTAACCCTCCTATACTTATAACTATCACAGCCTCTAAACACCAACTCTCACAGTTTGTGTGTGTTTCAACCTGTCACTTGATAGGTTTTGATATATAGGGTAGCTGGCTCCATTTTGGTCTTGAGAACAAGAGGGTTAAATTAATTTGTCATCTTTTTGTCTCAGTACCCAGATGTCCCATTGGCTGTGTATCATGTGTCTGGAGAATACGCTATGCTATATCATGCAAGTCAGGCCGGGGCTCTTGATCTTAGGTCAGTCGTCATGGAATCATTGACTGGAATGAGAAGAGCAGGTAGGTATTAGTCAATTATGTAGAGTATATTGACAGCGGCCAACATGGTGCATCCCTAATGAACTGTACTTGGATTTATTTCCTTCACCATCTTGTCTGAGTAATAGCTTTACACCAAATCGCACAGAAGTAATATTTTGGGGAGTTGAAAATATTCACAAATCTCGAAGTTACAAATACATTATTTAAACACATTTTTCGCGATTAACTTGAAGTGTGCCAAAGAATAGGAAAATAGTTTTCTGCCAAAGTTGGATATGTGAATGGAGATGTTTGTTCAAGTGCACCACATAAAGAGACCCTTGGCTGGACTTTGTGAATTATTGTCCAATCACATCAATTATAATTCCACATGGAACGCGCAAAATCTGAGAAACAAAAATCACCACAGGGTTGTCTAAGGGGCGTGGTTAACTCGTAAACGGTGATAGGTCAATTACTAGTCACAGAAACATGCACAAAAAGGTAGATGCGATTATAACAGTATCAGTTTATTGAGCAGTTTGCCATCTTGTTTCATTTTCTTTTAGGTGCCGACATCATCATTACGTACTATGTACCACACCTTCTCGATTGGATGACATCTTAAAGGAGAGAAATTGCCAAGATTAGTTTAACTCCACCTTAAGTCTTCAGCCAAGTTTGTCAAAAAAACAAAAACTTAAATTTGTAGATGTATTTGTGTGCATTGTGGTCTAGCTGTGAATCAAAACTTGCAAAAAAATCACCCTACATCCTTTGCTGTTTAAGTTTTCAAACAGTGTACATGTTTGCAAAATTGTCTATAAACGAGAGGTACACACATGTACGTGAACATCAAAACGACTAACTGAGAAAAGTTTATAGTACATTGCACAAAGTTTCTCAATAGCATCATATACAGTATAAAGACGGATGTTTAAAACAAAGCAGCTGTTGAATTTTAAATATTATCTGGGAAAGACTCAAGTGTTTCAAATAAAAAGCATAATGATTGGGAAACCCAAGTAAATATTAAGGAATTCTATAATACAACTGATCTTATGAACATATGTAGCAAGGGAAAGTTAGGTGGTCTTTGTGATGGCGTGTAAATGGGTTATTCTGTCTAGATTGTATATAACGATGCCTGTGGCCTTTATGCGTTTTTATTTATATAGATGCGATACATACAGAGACAGTCTGCAGCACAAATGGAGGCTTGCATCGTAACTTTCCTTTTTAGTTATCAAAATATTTAGAAACCTTTTATGTAGCAGCTGTCTTTGAGGTATATTTCAAATTCTGTAACAACTTAAGCACAATGTTTATTAACGCCCATCATTGGATAACAAAGACAACAGCTAGGCGTAAGGTTTTATTATCTTGCGACAGCTCCATAAATTTTCCCTCTGTTAAAAAATGTCTTTACAACTGGTATAGCTCATGTTTAAAGCAAAAAGCAATATTAGCATTCCATAAACTTAAAGAAGAACACAATGAAAGCCCAACAGTACAATGAACGTTATGCAAGAGAAAACAAAACACCCAAAATGTAGAAAATCTGTCTGACATACATGCATGATTAAGTCGTTAGAATTTGGTCGTTAGTTAAGATTTCAAATGTGAACAACCCACTCAAAAGTCCTGCTCCGATGACAAAAATACCCTATGCATTTATTCCAACACAGACGGGAAAATTTGTTCTATATATTATACCAAGGGAAAGAAAAGTTTTTAATCTCTTTTTCATAAGGCCATGCAAATGTATTCAAAATTGATCTCAATAAAAGGTCATTTTTACACAAAGGATATGGTGGGAGTGGCCAAAATAGAACTCCGCCCATTCCCTATTTGAGTTGACCGCAGTGCCAATTCCTGTTTGCCTTGAAATGTAGAGAGCTTAAACAATTTTCACTTCGTTATTTTTCGTATGTGCCTGTAGTTTCAGACATGCGCAGAGATGGAATTTTGGAGCTTTGTTTGATTTTTGTTATTTTTTTTAAATAAAGAAATGTTCAAACATTTATACATGTAAGCAGGCCCTTTCTTGCCAAAGAGTTGAATCCAAAAATGTGCTTGTCACCAGATTTTACAAAATGCAGACATTATAAAGGGAATTTTCAATTTGTCGTTGGAACCCCTCCCCCAGTGTACGGGCCTGTCAAGTAGGTTTTAAATTTACTGAAAAACATGCTGGTAATTCAATAGTGTTAAAAGATTAAGAATTGTTTAAATATATACATTAAAACCCATTGATATTATGATACAATAAAATGCAATGTACACGAAGATGGCCAAATGATGCATGGCTATGAATAAGAACTTTAGTATTATAAACATTGTATCTTAAATTTGCATCCATCATAGTGTGGCATGCCGTACCAGAAATGGATACTTCAAAGAAGCAAGATTTGATGAAACTGGCAATGAGTGCACAGTTTTGAGCTGTGATCAGACGTTTTATGATGAAACTTCTCCAGATTATGGTTACGTTTCCCATTTCATTTTCCCAAGTCTGTGTCCTTACTTCTACTGGCCAAGGTAAAACTGGCCAGGTTAGTTCCACAGAGACGTACAGTGCAGTATCAAGCCGTTAAGGTATACCATGCTCTAAATTATCCTTGCTGTGGAGTTGCAGAATATTGGATTCTAGGGTTTAACTTCATTTAAAATTTCTTGATAAACCCAATGTGAATGTGTGTTAAACACAATCAAATACTTGAATACATGTACACTTGGGTGTGTATCCACCGTCAAACGCGGACGTCCTATTGTTCCCTCTTTTGTTTGTACTTTTAACTTTTTCGGAAGACTCCCATAGGTTTTGTACACGATCTCAATCGCGGACGTATTTTGAGAATCGCAGACGATATTGTTCCCTTTGTTTTACGTCCACATTTGTTTGGGAGAACAAACGCATCCAAACTGGTTCTTGTGCTGGAAGTATGCATACTTCAAAGTCCAGTCAGAAGCAAAGTCTCATACCTTTATCTTTTTACAAATAACAACCCTTGAACAAGCCCATAAAAATTTACATTCAATTATTCCATCTTTAAACTCCGCCATCATTGTTAAACAAAATTAATAAAAGATAAGTACATGAATTTTGCAAACATGGGCAGTCAGTCAAGCTTCAGCCCTCTGACTGACCTAGATGACCGGCTTACATGGAGGTCAGAATGGAGGTCACGGGCAGTCAGTCAAGCAGTATAAAGAACCACAGCACTTGCAATTTGGAAGCGGGAAGCTCAAGCCTGTTGCATACCGTTTCCCTCAACATCTGCACAATTTCAGCCCACTATGGGGTGGGGGAGGTTAAGACGACATGTCATAACACCATGTATACACACTGCTGTACCCTACGTACTCCACCCACTGACACGGTTGGATTTCCACACTGACGTGTCCCAATTCCATGATGTACATGCCAATGTGTGGCACATTCAACATGCACACACAGTCATGCAACACAGGATTCTCACTGCCGAAGACTTTGCATACACCGTTGCAGATAAAATACACTCAATGCCCGCATTGAACAATACCTCCAGCCAAGAAAAGTCCACTTTTCTTGTGATCTTATCGTGGTTTTTAGTCCATTTCCCCGAGGTCAAGGAACAGAGGTCTGACATCCAGCATTGAAGCTAGCTCCAGGACATGTTTGTGAAGGCTGCTACTCTCTAAGATGTCATGTCCTTGAAGCTCAGGGTAGCTCTGCGGGTAGTAACTGTCGTCCTGGGAGACGGAGAGGAAGAGGACAAATTTGGAATTAATCTTGTAAATTTGAATGTTTTTGGCATTCTGCCACCTTAATTCAAATTTTTAATGAACCAGACTAATGAAGGACACTTGCTCATATGAACTTGGTTGTGGAAAAGCGACCGTACTCATCTGAAAGTTTCTCTTAAGAGCAAAGAAAATTTCTACAGCAGAGGACTTGAACCTGCGATCTCCAAATTAATGTACCACTCTACTTTGGCAGTCTACCGAAGTGTGACATCATTTGTTACTATTCTGGTTCACACCCTGGTTCAAAAACTTATGTCTTCACTTATGTCTACTCATGAACAAAACAAATTTCATCACTTTAGCACTCTATACCCTTGTGCAAGGGTATCGTCAGAAGTCATACGATCGTACCTTGAAACCTCGATGGTAACGCAGTGCAGCAAAGCAGAAGATAAACCGTAGAATGAGTAATCTTAGAAACTCATCGCCATAGAACTGCATGAACATGTGGTCTGGTGGAAGGAATTAAAATCAGCATGAAAATGAGTACTCAATCAAATTCAAGTGATTTCAAATACAAGGGGTTGCACCGGAGAGGCTATTTTTAAAACTTCAAAGCTGACAAGTTACTCATATCACCTCGTTAGCTAAGGGTTTTTCGTAGGATATTTTAGTTTACATATTTGTCAAGCATTTTGAAGCCTGAACTAAATTTTAAAACAAACTTTACTAATGTGACCCATTAGAAATGGTTGGATTGTAGCCAAGTTTGAAAACTGTGATTATTGTATTTTCTGAAAGTACAGATTGTAAGCTATTATTAAAAAAGGACAAACATTATGCTTGCAACCACTGTGTTCCCTTTTTGGTTATAAAACTCTGGGATATGATAGAAAAAAAGGTTGGTCAAATTTAAAATTGTTTAAATCCCACAATGCCAATTTCAGAATGCCATGTACATGTACATGTACATGTAGCAACTTTCTTCTCATTTTAATATACCACATCACAACTGTGCCAGCCCACTTGACTCACCTACTGTCTTGGACTTGCCGATGGCAGCCGCTACCTCTCCAAGAAGCTTATTGACCATGACTTGGCAGTTCTCCCACAAGGCGATAGGAACATCGGCGATATCACAGATATAGCAGAATGCCACCAGCGGCGAGTGAAGGAACATCGTGAAGAGGTTTCCCTTTTGGGTCGTCTGTTCCTGGATGGTGACTGGTAAAGAGACCGGGGATAGGAGGCAGACGACAGGCTGACCAAACAGGTTGGGGAAATTCTGGAGAAGAGATAAGAAAACATGACAAAGACTAACCTAAACTTTCCCAGATCTATCACGGGATGTTGAAGGATTAAAGATATTAGTGACCTGCCAATTAATTTTCTTTGAAAACTCAACTGTAAAGAATGTGCCATTGATGCAAGATGGTGGATTTTGGAGGATTCAGGAAGCTTTCCCTTAGCAAAAATAACTATGGAATCCAGGTTCACAGAAATCACAAAAGGCAAAATGCTATAAATGGTTATGAAACAATCACGAATACACAAGAAATCAACAGTTTGTTGTATTTTTGTTTTAATAATTTATCAAGACTTATCAAGTGGATAAACAATGTGGTATGAATAAAGTTAGAACTCACCTTGAATGAATGGCTGTTTGGACTGTCGATCACCAGAAACAGAGGTTTTCGTGTAAATGGATACAGATCCCCTGGATGTATACTGCAAGATATCAAAGGTGCAAATTTCTGTTACCTTCAGTCTGAAATCTCAAGGAGTCAGAAATAGACTGGAATCCCTAGCATGCATCTGCATATCCAATTTATCATTGTCAACTATTTTATTACCATTCTCAGAAAGTTTCCCGACCCTCTTAGCAATTTCTTGCAGTTCATACTGTGAATTTCCATATTCATGACCAAAGCAGTGATGTCATCTTCCTTTTGTGCAAAATGCAGTTTAACATTCAAAAGTGCATTAATAAATTATTAAAATAGTTTTGACAAAAAGACACATTTTGACAGCCTACCAATGCGTCTCTTTGAGCATGGTTGACCTCTTGATGACCTGCTGGTCGTTTTCCTCTCGTTTGTTGTTGGTGGCCACGCCCCCCAAGTCAAACGCCCCGTCTTCCCCCTTGCCGAAGCCCACTGATCCATCTGCAGAGAGATACAGCAGCAACGCTGCATTGACTGGAAGCTCCTAGAGAGAAAACACAGATCAAGAGAATTCCTATCAAAAGAAAACCTCTTCTTGCTTTCCAGATTGTTTTTGTCTGCTTACTAGCCCCAAATTCATCTGCTTACTAGCCCCAAATTCATCTGCTTTTTTACTAGCCCCAAATTCATCTGCTTACTAGCCCAAAATTCGTCTGCTTACTAGCCCCAAATTTACATGCTAAGCAGAAATCAACTAGCATTCACAGGTATTGCTATGTGTTGCCTACATGTTTGTTTCTTGTACTCTGTCATTTGCCTTTGAGAAAGAACTTGCTTAGTTCGAAACGTTAGGCTAGCAAAAAAATTGTATTTGTATATTTCAGGTCCATTCAGTCAGTAAGCAGTTGGCAGCAGTTTAACTCATTTTCATTCACAGGTATTATCAGAAGACAATCTGGCTGGTAAGCTGTTCACACATGGCCCTGGTTTCTCCAATAAACTTGATTAATATACAACAGAGTGAAATTGGAAAACACGTCCGTGGAAATGACTTGCAAATTGGGCGCGTACCCTTCGGGCCGAATTCAACAGGCTCCAGTGTCATGTTTGTCAATCCCTGTTGGCCTCCTTACAAATTTTCCGAGCCGAGTCTAACAAATCCAAGAGCCATCTCCACTCCCTTTGGGAACTAGGTCTGTGTAATTTCATCAAGCCGTGGCAAGCCACGCTGTCCCACGCGGTTTAGGAAAAAAAATCTCTGAGTGGAACAACTGGTGCTACACTGCCTTGGGTTACTGTCAAGAAATTGGGACACTCAGAAAAACAGAACGTACAAATTTGCACGAACCACGTTTGCTTGGGGAGGGGGGGGGGGGGGACTGTATGCAAACCCAGAGCCTGGTGAATCAGGCGGCGAAAAGGTGACTGACCAAACTAAACCTTAGCGCCGATTTTAAAACTAAATGACTGTTGATGCCCTGGAACCTTGTCAATATTTGCAAGTAATTATTAACCCCTTGAGTAGGTTTTTTACGGGAGACGTTGGAGTGTCGCGGCGGCTCTGGCAGCCAAGCGAAACGGCCACAATGTGTTTGTGCAGTCAAGCATAACTTACACAATAATCCAACAATGGATTGAAACTGCACAAACAGCGGCAAATGGCGTCATCCGACCTGGTGGCACTGTTTTTTTTGCACCATATGGCGTCTTCCGTACGCAAAGGGTTAACAGGCTCTGTACAAGTACATCAACAGGCATTAGTAATAAAGAAAGAAATGCAACTTCCCTGGGAACTTCGACTAAATTTGCATTACGACCCATGGCATTTGGTACATAATTGGTTGATAAACAGAATTGCAGAAAGACGATTGGTTCATCAACAGATCAACACAGTAGATTGATTGAATTTCTCTAGACAAGAGAAACTTTAAACTACCTTGAATCCAGCTGACAAGAATGTGTAGAACTGGCTGAAGGTGGGTTTGTATAGGAGGTATTTGTGTGGATTATCTCGTTTCAGCGGCTTGCTGTTATTGTCCTGTGGGTACAAGGAAAATGAACAGATGAGTGTTCCCGTTATTCACAGGTCAGACAACCGTCAGGTGTACTCATAGGAACTCGGAAAAACAACTTCTTACGGCACTGCTGAAATCCAAATAAAACATAAGAATACATAAGAAATAAACAATTTTAACCCTCGAGTCCTAGGCATTTCATTTGTGGTAAAGTACACTATACTACACTATACTACACAATTTCTCATATGCCCGTGTAGTAATACTAGTAGTATTTTGTAGCTTAAGGTGAGATTTATTCGGGTTAATGTATTTCTGTGTTTTCAAGACTTAGGACAGAAGAAATTATAGGGTGTGCCCCACCCACAAAAAAAACACCACCTGTGGTAAAACCAGCACCTGCAAAGGCTCTGATATCTGGAACCGTGTACAAAACTCACTAGAAGAAAGGAAACACAAAGAAACCTTTCAGTCCTCGAACGTAGAGTCTTTTGTTGAAATCAGTCCTCGAACGTAAGGATACGTGCTTAGTCTATGGGGGTTGGTTATATTAAAGGAACAATAGGAAACACAAAGCATTGTCCTCGGACGTATTGGGGAAGTACGACTATGTGTGTGCAGGGGTGTGGCAAGCAATAATTATTCTAAGACGACTTTCTCTTTGGTAGAATGCTACTAATATTTACACATGTTATAATTTAAAACTTAAGGCAAAGAAATGCATTTTAGATGACATTATTTCAGATGACATTATTTCAGATGACATTATTTCAGATGACATTATTATCCATTTAAGTGAGAGCTCTGTGGTCTTAGCCCAGACAGTTCTGACAGCAGCAGACAGTCAATCTTGCTTACGTTATGATGCGGAGGTGACATAATGTGTTCATTAGACGTTGGCTCCCTCTCTAACGTCTGTAGCATTCTATACATGTCCAGGGTCAACTCACTGAATTTGACCTGTAACCAAAAAGGAAAATCTAGTGAACAAAAATAGATTGTGAAAAGCCTTGAAATTTTTGTCTGATGCCCTAACAACTACCAGACAGTGTTGGGTCTGACAGAGTCACGTTGTTGATTCCTAGGAAAAAGAATTGCCTCCGAGTTGGTTCCAAAGCATAAACTCGCGTTAGTTGATGCAATATGTAAAAGTAATTTTGTCATCTGCTCTGCCTAGCAACAATCAGGGGTACACCTGTTTTTGTGTCAATGTTATGAATTTAAGCATTTAGAAAAACAATGATGTAAACATTTGTGATTACACATGAATCAGTCACCCAGCTTTATGTCAACTTAGAATAAAAAGCACTTTTCAGTTTGGTAAATCCTAATTCTGCATTAATCCCGTCGTTCATAATGGTGTCTTTGTAACAAAAAGTGCACCCTTGATTGTGGTTGTGTACAGGTTCTGTATATATCTCCGAGGACAAGAGGAGAAAGGAAATACAAAGAAACCTTTCAGTCCTCGTACGTCAAGTCTTTTGTTGAAATCGGTCCTCGCAAGTACATGCTTAGTCTATGGGGTTGGGTTATATTAAAAGAACAATAGGAAACACAAAGCATTGTCCTCGCACGTATTGGGAAAGTACGACTATGTGCACATACACATACTGTAACTTTTCTGGCAGTAATGTTAGTTAATAAAGTTAAATCAATCAAACTGATTATGAAATTTGTGTGTCTTTGACTCCCCCAGCAAGATTTATGTAAGCACTCTTGCATTGATCATAAGTCTGATATAATTTTACATTTGCATCAATGCAAGCTGGTTACAAATGAACCAACTTGCTGATGTGCTGTCCGTTTTACTTGACACTCATGAATTACTGATGATGAGCAGTCTTTCTACCCACCTGCTGTTGGCAATTACCCACGATCAACGCTTCCTGTAGCGTCAGGTAGACAGGTGAGCCTGTGTCCAGACCTGGTAAAATGCCTGGAGCCAGTCTGTAGGTCAACGTCACTGCTCGGGAGTTGCTGTCCAGGACAGTGATGATGTCATCAGCCTAAAAAGACAAATTGTTAACATATTATGAATATGTATTACAAGTGTAAATTGAGTATTGGAATTTTAGATTGTTGGCATGGTGTGATCATAAGATTGAAGGGGCTATCATTAATAGTAGTTATCAGCATCAGCACCCCCCCCCCCCCCCCCCCCGCCCCAAAAAAGAAAACAAATGTACTGACTTGGGCTAGCAACAAGAGATACTTACATGTCCATATAGTATTATGACATCCTTAAGTTAAAAATGATATCTGCGAAGGGAAAACTATTAAAGTTGTACATTTTACATTCCCTAAAAATATATCTCAGGGAAATGATTTTGCAGTAAACCTAATTTCCCTTTAACCATTTCCATGCCAAGAAAAATATTTTCAGACAACAAAAAATAGCAATACAAAAAATTAGAAAGATGAGAATAGGGTTAGGAAGCAATCATTTTGTACATTCTTCTTATCCTTGCCAATCCGGGAAAAAATATCTACGGGCCAAACAAATAAAAAATTGATAGGATATTTCATTTACAGTCTTGTATTAAGCTAGTAATGAATTCAATATTTAGAGAAGTCAAGCGAAAGAAATGCTTCAAACGAACACGCCGGGGGAGGGTAACGCGATAACCAAATTAGCCCACATTTTCTCCCTGGCTGTGCTTAGAGGGGCAGTTTAAAGTAAAGGGAGAGTTTATTTGACACCGGGGAATTTATCTAACAAGGGGGAAATTTGATTTGATTGGAACGCTGTTTGTCAGCAAATTGCGACTGACACGTGAAGCACACAAACCCAAGAGAAGACAAATTACTTAATATGGGAGAGTGTGGTAGGAGACTGTGTTTCTGTAAATTGTGCGCCGGAGTAGTAGGTGCGGTTTTATAGTTGGGGGTAGGGGAGTTGGGGAAACAGTCCCTAAGGTTGAATTTGTTTACACGCTCGGCAAATTAACATAAGTAGAAACTACTGTGAGCTAGTAAAACCCACTTCTTAAGTTGTCTTGATGGCTAGTGAAACAAAATTCTACCTACATGCATTGAACTATGATTTCTAAAAAAAGAAAATCATCAAAAGTTCTAAAACAATCTTGTTGAACTGAAATTTCCCAAGAGTTAACCCTAAGATGAATGACGACGTGATAGATGCGATTTGTCATCACTGAAACTGGAAAATTGCCTGTCAAGTGAAAATTCTTTGTGGCTCACGGACAGAAACAAAACATTTCTGGGGGGGGGGGGGAAGGCCATGTGTTACATCCATCAGCCAGACATATTATTATATATGCACTAGTACATCTATTGCATTTACAGCCAGCAACAAATACCAGTAGACGGAACAAGACCGCCGAAAAAACCCAAAAAAACTGATACAGTAACGATTGCGTTCAGTCTAGCTCATTCACTCTCCCCCTCAATCCCAATCAATAGACCTTTCCAGTCCCCACGAAGGTCAATTCCAGCTTGGCTGAGTAGAAACAAAGAAATCTTTGGCGGGGATGCAAGGACACGACGGATCAATACATGACTTCCCTGTTGCACTCTGGCCTGAAGTAGAGCAGGACACCCAGGACATCCCCCCCCCCCTCTTTGCCGCCGGTGGTCGAGACGAAACCATCATCTTGCCCACGGTGGACAACATAAGCACTTGAGTAAATCACCCAGGATCAACCAGAATACATTTGATAAACATGTTGCATTAGTGGCAGAGGAGCGGGCAAACAAGTGGTCTCCGATCCACACTGGTTCAGATGCTATTATTTTATTACAACTTGTCCTGTGTCCAGAAATCTCAGGTAATGTTATTAATGGTTTGAAGGTGGACAGTTGATATTAGCTCCTTGAGGTACTGGAAGTTGACAAACTAAATAACGTTCCCGAGGAAAATACATCTTCTAGCAAGTGATGGTGAATTGACCAATCAGAGTTCAGTTCTCCCTCATGAATATGTATGTTCTTCAAAATAAACTCTCATTCCTAGTCCCTGGTCCTTGGCTGATTTTTTCTAAGCAGGAAAATGTACTAAGCAGGAAAATGTGCTAAGCAGTATATTGTGCTAAGCAGTATATTGTGCTAAGCAGTATATTGTGCTTAGCAGTATATTGCACTAAGCAGTATATTGTATTAAGCAGTATATTGTATTAAGCAGTTCAATGAAATTGGCTCTGCTTTTTGATAAAAAGACTTTTACCAACATAATTAATCAGGTTAGCTGGATTAAGTATTAAATGTGTGCACATCTGAACATCCCAGATTATCAGCCAACCACTCCACAGAATGCAGCCTACATGTATAGAAATTTACGATGTCATTATTCACTGATAGTATACAATGTTCCTTTGACAAGTGAGCGTGTGCCTTCACCATTTTTCACTCTCGGCCACAAAGGCTCTAAATTTAAGGGCAACGAAGGCTTTCCTTTAATCTCTCTCACATGGAACTAAGAGCATGGTTCTCTGTAATTCTATTAATTTCCAAGTGAATATGGGAAGCACATGTTGTTTCTATACACTGTCCACGTGTAAGTTTTAAGGCTGTACTCTGTAATGGCCTTGGATACGTGTATGTATCGACTTGGAACATCGATGTCTTGATGTGCATTACAGGCAATTTAATGGCACGTATTGATTAGGAGAGTGTCATGTATTGACTGTCAGACTACAGTTTAATATTGTAACAGGTCAGAGCCGTAAAGTCAATAAAAATCATACTGAAATGCAACAGCACCGATTAGGGCAAAAAATGGCCTGAAAATTGTTAACAAATGTGGCTAAAGATTCATGGGCATCTAAAAATGTGTCTGATTCACTTGTTGCATTGGTTTCTAATGTACATGTAATGTCATGTAATATACCAGTGCATAACATACTTTGCACATGGAAGCATCCAAACCTGGAAATCAGGTATTTACAAAAATTGATCATTATATTATATTCTTTTTATATCTGTGTAATGGCCACGCCTTCCAGGATATGGCATATGGCCTGATATAGCCAATCCAATATGTTTTGGAGTCAATTGTTCCCCTTCTACAACACACACACCTGCAGCAGAAGACACCATGAGCAATACACAAATATATAAGTGCTGTACAATTTATGCCATTAAGCCCCGCCCACTGCACACTTGGTAATGTCCCCGCCTCTACAATACCATCCTGCATGCTGTAACTGAGGGTCACATGGCATGAATGAACGCTGTGACTTTCTGGTATTTAGATACATCTGCATGTTCAATAACCAGTTCGCGTCGGATGACGTGTATACACGCACTCAGCGAGGCAAGGATCCAGCGGAAATATCTGTCAGCGACCGGCTCGCAGTGAGCGAGGCCAGGGTGTGCTACCCGCAGATAAAGGCCTGAACGCGTCTGGCAACCAGGCTCGTGAACTGGTTAAAACAATGCCTATAAGAGGAACATTAGTACATAAATGTGTACCTATCTGCTACCAAACGAGTGCCATTTAAAACAATTTTCTTTTATTTCTCATAGAATGTACTTCACCTCAGTAAATGCCTGAATTTCCCCCAGGACCAACGCCCATTCCATCTGATCCTCCGAGTCATAGTGACCTTTATATTCATCCACGTTCTTGCTCAATTCCTGCACAGAGTAATACAAAAAGAAACAAATATTCACAAAATATCGATTCAGTTATTAACAAAATTTCTCCTGCATTTTTTTGTATTCATCTGCTTGGGGCAGAAGCAATCAGAGATGAATATTTTGCGCATGACATGACAGGCTTGCCATTCCAACAATTAGACGTACATTCATGTCATTAAGAAAGGTTTAACAAATAATATATAAACGAAATGCATCGCTGTGTTTGCGCCATGCTAAAACACATACACAATGCACACTTAGGAGCATTCTCTAATGTACAACAAGGGAAATGCACTTGGTGTGGTAAAAAATGAAATTGCTCCCATGGTGCATACTCAATTTGTCGCGTCTGGTTTTCACCACGCCTGATTTGAGACAAATTAGCAACTCTGCCAGAGTGTTTTCATGGTAAACAAATTCACAGTGATTGGCGACTCCTGCAACAAGATGCGATCAGGAGGATGCTGCAACATCTGCAAAAATTCCAGATGGAAAAAATCAAAAACTCAGACAGAAAAAAGTGATACGTGTATCGTCCACTCCATCTAAATAAAAAAATAAGTCCTTCGAAACTGTTTTTTAGTAATCACCCTTTGAATATACATGTATTCAGAAGTGTCTGAAAATTAACCACTTCATGGCGACCAACTTTAGAAGCAAAATGTATCATACCGACGCGATAATGTTAAATACTAGGTTAGCATAATTTTTCTTCATAACGTACATAACCATGTTTTTGTTTTTAACGGTTAAGAAGCATTTGAAATTGGCCATGTTCTCACCTTTGTTAGTTCCTTGACATGATCCAGTTTTCTGAGTAGTAAGCAGACGACAATAAGTCGGGCGTAGTATCGCAACTTCTTCACCATCAATTCTGGCCTATGTAAAAAAGAAATGATTCAATTATTAGAGATATTTCACATAGCTGGGCAAGTCACTCTCTATAGTAAAGGCCTTTGAGCAGAGATTAGCTCTAACTCCATCCATCCTTTTTCCTACCTGAATCCTCTAATATCCTCTGATTAAAAAAATCCTTTAATGTTTGTTACTTGGGACCACTGCCTGAATCCTGCAAAATCATCCACTTGGTTTGGGATAAACACCCCAGTAACCGCAATCCTCTGAAATCATCCAGCATAAAATTGGGCGTGATGACCTGGATCCTCCATTTTCCTCCAGAGGCAAAATCCTCTTATGCCCGCAATCCTGCAAAATCCTCTGATGCTTCAACTTGCAAAGACTCTCAATCCTCCAAATTCTTCCATTTGGCAAAGAGGATTTAGGAGGATTAGCAAGGCTAGGGTTAATATGAGATAACATGGCTGGGTCTACTGGCCCTATCTCCTCTCTATAAAATTATGTCACCATAAGCACGGTGCAAACAAATATCAATGATAAAATGACACACATTTAATGAAATCATTCCGTTTACTCCTTTCTAATTTGTCAAACTGTTCCTAACTTCCAAAGTTTACAACCTGTTCTAGCTACCGTATATCTAAATGACATCCAATCATACAAAACATTGCGTATGTAGAAAAATGACTGTTCGGACTAAATTTCCATGGTGGGAAAACTGCCCCCAGCTCAACTGCCTCTGGCTTGCTTTGAAGGGTGTAATCAAACACTCGTCCACGTGCCTAAGTCCCTCGAGGACGCCCATGTGAGTATTTTTCTTCCGGCAAACGGGTCAATATTTGTCCAGCATTCTCCTCCATCAAGTTCCCAGGTGTTCTCATTTGGAAATTGGAATAAAGGCGTTGTGTGCAAGTAGCAATACTGTGAGATTATTATGACAAGTCAACAGTATGGGGTGGGTGAACAAAATGATTTTGAAACTTATCAAGGTATGCATTTCCTGTGGCAATCCAAATGTTAATTAGTGAGTCCAAATCAGGCTTCATTCACAAACCCAAACACAAATCCCACTCTGTATTGCTCGGAAACGGCATGTGCATGCACGGCCTTTTTCCTGCCTTCACTGATCACATTTCATTCTTTCCCATCCTCGGTCCCCGACACCAGTACCTTTTTACCAAATTTGATTTCACGCATTACCGCCAGACAGACGGCCCGATAAAATCCATACCCATTAGCTTAAGATGGACCAAGACTGGGACGTTCTGTACCTACGCCATTGTTGCCGGGCCAACCAGGCGGAGGGAAGAAATACAACATGGGAGAGTCTGTGAAACGCGAGGATGCAATTCTCCCACATCTGGAGCCGGTGTGCGGGAGAATCGCGCAAATCTGACCGTATAAACTATTGACTCTCGGAATATGATCAGACTGAGCTTCTTCCCTCACACATTTCACGTACAGCCCTGTATTGACATTGAATTTCATGAAGTCTCCTCGACGGGAGAATAAGAATGAACGAGCAAGAAAAATAGAACTGTCAACAGAGTAGACGCTGATAAAATAATGCTCTCAGATGTAATTATTTGCCGGGAGAGGAGAGGAGAGGAGAGGAGAGTGGAGTGGTTAATCCTGCCAATCATTGTGGAGACGCTCAGGAGTGCGCCGTCGTGACGATAGGATAGATTCAAAAATTGAAAACACTGTCACATGGTGGCAGTTGATTCCCCCCAAGGGGGTAACTGTATTTACCCTTTATCAAGCCACTGACAGATAAATGTACGCGTAACAAGTTGGGATCTGACAGACAGTCCTTTTAAAATTTCAGACAGATTTCTACACAGATTTGTTTGACATGCTGTACTGGAAATTGGATTTTCTCGGACAATTTCACGGTCTGTGGGTATTTTAGTCCTCTGGGGTGGACACTGATCAATAACATCTGTGCCTGCAGACAGGGCCAGGATTGACAAGCAAAATTAAATGCTTCTCTCAGAAATAGGCAAAGCAAGAATGAAAAAAACACCTGTTACCAGGTAATTCAACTGCCAAGGGTACGACTAATTCACCCTTTTATCTTTGCTTAGCTGTACAAAGTCCCACAAGGAGATAATATTCCTTGAATAAAGGTTCACAGAAATCCAAATAGGTACAATGGTCTTGAAACAATGAATAATTAATAATGATTTGTATGTACTCTTGTAAGTTGCTGTACATTAACAGCAGTATAAAGAAATATTGCCTGACCACACCCCGGATGTCTCATCGTGTATGGGTGCAGGGGGTGCAGGGGGCGCAGGGGGCGCAGCAAGCCAGGTTTTTACCACTGATGAGTACATTGTGTAGGAGCCGGAATGAAGTATTTTTTTGTGGGCGGGGCATGCCCCGTGATTTTTCTGAATTAAGTCTTATTAAATTACTAAAACACAAGAAGACATCAAAATATTGATTTCTTATGTACATGTATTCCTCATTGTTTCAGAACCATATGCAACATTTTCCTATTTTGATTTCTATAAACCTTAAAGAAATGAAGAGTTTATTCTACGTTTAAAATGTCCCTAATATAGTCATGTACTGCTGATCTACACTTTGTCAGATACCAAGGATCCAGTAATAGATGGTGAAACTGTTAGACCCGTGTAACATGTACTTCCAATATAAATAGCTAACAATCTGAAAATAAATAATCCTGACCCAGAACGTCTGAAGCAGGTGCTGCTAAATAATTTATGGCAACTCCGTGATTTTCCATTGGCAAAAAAGGAACCGAAGAAAAGAGGGGTTGGGGGTGTCTAGTTTCACAAGCTATGGAGGTAGGCGAATGCACCTGCTCAGTTGCTCTCTATCCTCACCCCGGTATCCTTGATGACAAAGACGGCATCTTCAACCCTGAGCAGATTAATTCCCCATCATTCCCTGATCCCTTGTGCACTGTTTGGTCACCGATGAAACCATCTGGTTTGGAATCCAGTCCCCAAAGGGAGTTGTGCCGTTTTCTTTTCTTTTTCAAGTATTTGACACCCGATACTCCATGGAATCCCCAAGGGCATATTCTATGGCAAACTGGCTGATGCTTCTCGCCCTTGTGGTCACTCCAGCCTGCGCTATAAAGATGTTCTAAAGCGTGACCTTGCCGCATTCGGAATACCAAATGCTTTGAGGGAAACAACCGCCAGCAACCGTCCGTACTCATTGGCATTCTGGCATCCACCAGGGCTGCTCTACCTCAACCCAGATGTATATAGATGACTTTGAGAGTCACCGTCTCCATCGTCGTTCACGACGGGACGGGCCATGATGATGATGATGACTCCAAGGAAACTCAGTTTTGCAGATACAGCTAATGACTCTAGATTGAAATGGATATCAGGGGTTTTTGCAAACGGGAAGTGGAAAATTCTCAAAAACAAACAAACTGTCGCAACAGTACGTTGGCTTAGAGTGATTAAGTCAGTTTCATGCCAGGATCATAACAAAGCTTTCATTTTATTCAATTGTGAAACTGCTTTATTTAGTTGTGACTTTGGTCACAATTACATATGTTTTTGATCTTGTATATATATATTTGTTTTCTGTTTTTGTTTGTTTTGGTTTTATTTTCTCATCCCCTCTATACTATTTGATTTTTAATTAATGCTTACACTGGATAACATTACACATACATGATACCATTATACCTGTAGAGAAGCTGGGCTTACCTATATTTTGCATTGCAATCAAACGAACGGTAATGGTCGACCCCGTACATTTAAAAAGTTAAGCGGGGTATGTAGGCATGTTATTTGGTTAGTGTCCCAATTTTAGTCACATCGCTTCTGTACTGTCAGCAGTGCATACTGTGAACTACATGTGAGTCATTCCATCAATTTGGGGCCCAAAAGTGTGACATTTTGTTTGGTATCCTTGTTACACATAACCTGTGTAATTTCCATCAAGTATCATTAAAATTGACTTCGCACTATTTTTTAAAAACTTGTTTGGCAGGTACTTTGCTTTACACAATCAGTCTTGGAGATAGAAGGCAATAAAGAATGTGTCCGGAATTGCACAATCTTATACATGTTACTATGAAACAGGGACACCAAAAATTTCACACTTTTGGACCCCAAATTTCATGAATTTGTACGTGTAGGGCATAAACAGTTTAAAAAACAAGTGTAATGCAAAAAAAAATAGCACAATGCATGTGTACATTATTTTCAAAAGGAGGAAGAGCAGAAAAAAATAAATAAAAGTGGAAATGCAGGAATGCTACACATGTAGTTTTATTTTTATTTTCCCAAATAACAGATTTTTAACCAAACCCGAATTAATGACCTGATATCGGCGAAAACATCTACCAAAGTAAACTTCCAATTTCCATTTCATTAGTTGTGGTCTGTCCAACTTCTTGGGGGGGGGGGGGGAGAGAGGGGGTAAAGGTAAGTTGGCCAGAGCGGTCATTCCTCTGTAGTGACAGGATGTGGTGTTGAAAGCCTCTAAGCATTCTTGAATGTCAAGTAGGCAGAACTTAGCAGGGGATACACCAGTCCGGGGCATGTATGATGGCTGGGGCTATATGGGCTGGCCCCTCTGGGAGAATTAGACACAAGATCTAAGTTATTCTGATCTGAGGGATTTGTAGAGGGGGATGCTGGAGGAAAAGAAATGAAGAATTGATCTGTTCTGATCATTCAGTAATGGAAATTGAAGTGCTATCTGGAGAAAGAATGGAGCGCTGGTGGAACGGGGGATGTTACCGTGGGAGGGGGAGGGAATAGGGGCAGCACAATTAACCATGATCATAGTTAACAATGATCATAGGACCACATGTAACAAGTGTTTCCTCGCTAGAAAGTTGTTCTGCTGCTGCAATCTGCATGCGTTTAACATGGGTTTTCTTGGCACTCACAGTCACAGTATTTTTCTTAATATAATAATACTATTATTTTTTTCCGTTTGCGAAATTTAAAGTTAGGGGGGGGGGCATGCACCCCCATGCCCCTCCCCCTGGCTACGCCACTGTGTAGAACCAGTGCCACTAAAGTATGTGTATGTGTATGTAATATGCATGTCTCATGGTCAGGTCGTAAAGTTGGAAATCACATGCACTGTACGTTCGAGGACAAGAGGAGAAAGAAAATACAAAAGAACCTTTCAGTCCTCGCAAGTCAGTCTTTTGTTGAAATCGGTCCTCGGAAGTAAAAATACGTGCTTATTAGTCTATGGGGTTGGGTTATATTAAAGAAACAATAGGAAACACAAAGCATTGTCCTCGGAAGTATTGGGAAAGTACGACTGTGTGTACTGGTATAGTGCATAATACTCATTATTTATGTGAACTTGAGTGACTGATAATAAATGAATAATGTACATATGTACGTACGGACATGATTAGTGCATGTCATAAATGCCTAGTGCGTGATATGTATAATACATGTATGTACACTGCATGTACAAATTCATGTGAATTACATATATACAAATGTAGTTTTCCGTTTCCCCCTGTATAGGAATTTGGCTCTTGTTTGCTACAAGCACACTTGTACGTAGTCTATTAAAATAAAACCTTGCACTGCATGCCGTACATAATTGTATGGTGTGCTTGCGTACAATGTACGTGAACAGATGAACTATACGTGAATGCCTCAATATGGTTGTGTTTTATAAAGTGTAAATGTTTAAATAAGTATACATTTACATGGAGGTCGCAGGTTCGAATCCCGCTCCATTCCTGCCAGTTTTCTTTGTTCACTTTAAAAATGTATTTGAATTTACCTACATGTACATGTAGTCAGTTTCCCTTGTGGATTGTTTGACGAATAACTGTTGTTATTGGTAGCGTATCTGTCGTAATCAGTCACATTGGTTCATTTTTTTCCTCCCCCAACCCCTCAACCAACCCCTCCCCCAACCCCTCAACCAACCTCTCAACCAACCCCTCCCCCAAGCATCCCCTCTTCAAGCCACCCTAACCCTATCTCTCCAAACAATCCCCTAGAAATGGAATAACAATCAACTAGTATGAGAACTAGACTAAGAAATGAACAGAATAAATGGAACAAGCTTATTTCTGCTACTGTAACTGATGGAAAGACAAGTAGCTTGGTGTCTGCAATGCTTGATCGAGCAAAAAGGCACTGTTGTCGTTCATGCATGGAATTCTAGTCATACTTGGACAGCGATGTCTGGGGGAAGATGTCTAGCCAGGCTTAGGAACTATCCCTAATTTCATGCAACACTTGCATAATTGTGTCAAAAAACAGTACCGATGCTGGACACTTTCTACTCTAGTACATGTACATGTATGTAATTAGAATTCTTAATTAGAAAATTAGAGTTTCCCCTGCTCTTTTCAGAACCACACAAACTCACACAAAAACTAAATGTTTCACATGGTGCTACCGCAAACTCTTACCATATTGCTACATGTACTTTCACCATGCAAACCTTCCAATCTTAATTGTACAAGTCTCAGGAATACATGGAGGTAGCATTAGATAAATACAAAATTCAAAACTGTAGTGATCAAGCCGTACCCATGTACAATGTATACTAACTGATTGTAGTTGCAGAAAGATAAATTATCAACAGCCTCACAAACAGATAAAAAAGAAGCAATATCTCTGCTGCAAGCTACTGTACATGCACAGTGCATTTCTCCTTATAATTATCAGGCAGGGGAGACAAAAACATTCCAAACAATTGGTTCTTAGCATACATGTCTGAATCTTAAATGAGCAAAAACTTCCAAACACGTCCAAGTACCCGGATGTGCTTCTTGTTCAAATTTACACGCATCTGTTTCAAAAAGAGGTACATGTATATGATGTGGTCCGTACGTCATGAGAAAGGTTGTCTTAAACAAATCCGATAGTAACTCTCGTCAATGATACATGTACAGCAAATGCTTCAATAATAAAAAAATAAAAAACTTCCTCACAATGTTATCACTGCCAGGGATAAAATGTACCAGACTCCAGTGGTGTACAGCACCAAATGTAGGCAACAATTTGCAAATGTTCCATATTCATGGCTTTTCATCAGAAACGGATCTTTTGCAGACAGGACACACGTACATGTACCAATATCCCATATGTTCACAACTCAAACAGTGATTGGTTGAACCGCCGCTAGCCAAACCAAGACGAGCACCCAGGCAAACCGGTAATGGATCTGAAAACCATCACCGGGAGAGATCTGTCAACAGCTCGGACCCTTCCAGGAGGAAATTCCCACTCTTGGATTGTCTCAAATTAGCAGGCAAATCTCTGAATATGAACCAACCAGGAGGACCATAGGGAAGACTTCCCCTCTCCAAGCTTCTCCTTGGGTCTTATTTTTTTTAATGTTTTTTTTTTGCGGAAGGGAAAAGAGAGATTTTCTCCTGTCACTGATGAAACATGACCTGAATATTCAAGTGTTTTCTGAAACCCAACTGCAGTACAGGTTTGGCCGAAGCCATTCCATGCTCTAGATGCACCAGCACTCTCTTCACCAGTGGAAAGTATCCTGGTTATTACACATCTAAAATGTATTACTGTGTACGGGGTTCACCCGTGCGTAACCTGGTAGACAAGTTTTGTTATGTTTTCACTGGCACAAGTTTCTGTAAGAAATTTGCCAATGATTTGCTATTTCTGTAGGTATGATTTCACAGTGAGGCAAACATGTGAAATTACAAAGATAAGGTTCTCAAAAATTGGTCAGAGCTCAAATATTTTTTGCCTCTCAAATTTTTAGGTCCAAAACCCTGCCTTAAATTCCCACATCATTCCCAAGACTTCACACTGGAGTAGGATTTCTAGCTCCCAAGAAACAATAAATCATTAAGGAATGTATCACACTGCCACTCTCTCTCTCTCTGATGAGCTGATGAAATAAGTAAATCAATGTTTTATTTATGTTCTGTTTGATTTATGGATAAATAATGGACATGGATGTATACAGCTTTGAAGGTTAAAGCAATATTTTAGATATTCATGTACATGTACTGGTATGTGTTGAAGAGGAAGTTAAGTGGTGAGAGAAGTCTGCGTCATTTTTCATTATGTAGATTGCGTATTGTAAAATCAAACAGCAAATTATTTCTGGCATGAAATACCAAAAAAGTGACTTTTGGAGCCATTTGTCTAAAAGTCGTCGCTGTGGGCAGCAAACAATTTGACGTCATAGGATTAAACTCCCCTTTTGGGTCTAGCACAAAGTTATTAACTTGTGACTTGGTCTCGAGTGGACTCAGGCCATGTTGAAGTCTGTTTATTTCCTACAATCTCTTTCCACTTCATGTCCTCCTTATCTAAACAATAAATACATGTAATTCAATTCATCTTCTACATACAAGTTTCTCGGTCATGAATCACCTGCAGTGCCTATATTGACATTTTTAAAGTCCTCCCATTAATGGTACATCCCCCCTGTTCCCTCACATTACCAACAAGTCTCCCTCTGGGTGATTCATTTTTCTCAGTCTTCCCCACTACTCCTTCCTTCCTTTTTCCCATATGAAAAAAAATTCATCTAAAACATCCCAGGGCTTGTTAATTCAAAGCATCTGGGGACAGGTGTTTTCTTAAATGAGCCCCTCCAAAAAAAATAAAAAATATATGGCCCAGGCTGAAGGTAAGGGCATTATCGGCAGCTAGGCTCTTCAGTTATAAACTACAAGTTTATATTATATTCTTCATCATAATTGTATTGTCTCATTGTTGTTTTACTTTAGAACTGGGGTTGTAATTTGACTGTAGAATTGATTCTGATGGATAATTTTTGATGACAGATGATACAAGTCTGAAACCAACCAAAAACTTTTAAGTCTTTTAACCCAAATTACTTTTATTTTCAAAGTGAACAAAGAAACTGGCAGGAGCGGGATTCGAACCAGCGACCTCCAGGTTACCGTACCGGCGCTCTTACCAAGTGAGCAATCTTGTGGATCCCTTGTGGATTGTTTGCCAAATAATTTTAGTTTAACCTACATTTTATACTGCAGCTTTGTCAACTGTCAAATGTCAAACTAGGGTTAATAATCTCCACATCAAGACAGTGATCTTTGTACCGTACAGGTACCTCAATCTGGGAGGAAAGCAAGAGAGGGGGGGGGGGGGGGGGTAGGGGCAGAGCTCTGGAAGCGAAGAATAATTTGTAGCGAGGGATTGCATAAATGAGGCCAGCAAGATGTGGCCTGTCACTTTTATGTAGTGGGCCCTCTTACCGAAGAGTAATAACTGCTAATGGATCTAGGTTTCTAGACCAGAGGGTTTACGTTGGTTGCTTTGGATGCAAACACTAACGGTGTCAGATTCCCCCACAAAATACAGACTTTGTCAAAAGTGCCGGCTCATATCAATCTCTGAGGTTTATTCATGAGAATATCGATCCGCTGAGCTATGAGCTGAACTCATCCTCACAGCAATAGTATTCTGGCCATTGAGGGGAAAAGGTTTTTCATTAAAAGGATGGCTGATCGATGAATTGCTGGTGCCTGTGATGACAAGTTAAATTTTGAACTCTCATGACAAGCTTTCGGTTTGATCCATTGAAAAGGTCAGCCTTTAAAATCTTGTTGAGTGTTCCACATTCCAAAGACGATTGAAGATTTCAGCATCATGACGAACGTGGGATTGAGAAGCAAATGTATGTGGGGATGGGACTTAATAAAATCCACCCCCATAAACAAAAACCAACAAAACAACAAACAAACAAACACACTTTCATACTTACCCCTTTTCCCGGTTGACTTTAGAATAATACGCCCTAGAGCGGATTGCTGAGTAAAACGAGAAAGCCTCATTCAGGTAGTTCGTTTCACTCGTCCTTAAGCTGTGAAATAAAAATAAAATTGCCAAAAAAGTGGATATAAAATTGAATAACACCCACATATAAAAAATGTGCATGTACATGTACATACATTATCTTTAGATATAGCAACCTTTCACAGTGTTATTTTGATCCCTTTGGAATCATTCAGTCATCACATGGATAAACATATTGTCCTTCCTGAAGAGACATCACTTTACAGTTTATACCAGCCAAACTTGAAACTATCACGCGCCCACCAAGCTTGTCAGGTGCAGATTGCCTAGTATTTCAATCCATTAAATAGCAGCAGGCACTGCACAAGTTCATGGACAGGTGACCAATGTATCAAAAGATGAAATTCATATCGGGTGATGATTAGCAACTTCCCTTCCCAATGGAATTAAAGAAGTCATTCATAATTCACACTTACAACCAAGAAAAATTATAACGAACATGAACAAGCACTCATGTAAACTGCCCCTGTGTGTACAACATGTACAATGTACATGTATGGTGATAATGAAACTACGAAATATATACATATGTATATGTACAGTGTACATAAAATGTTTGCAATTTCCAGTACATGTGTTGAGCAATTTGAAAAACTGAAATATACATACTGTAATGTTACACATTTGTAAATATTTAGTAAGCACACACACATTGTACATCGTGTACATGTGTGTCATTCAAATACAGAATTGAATAGCACAATTATGTACATGTACATGTAACTTTAATACATGTATAAATGCATTCAAATTGATGCCGTACATACAATTAAGAGACTCGATCAAGACTTGTCTTGCTGACTTAGAAATCAGCCATTCCACGTCTCAATTCTAAGAATGGGTGTTCTTCTCTGCACTACAGTGTAATGTACATTTACATGCAAACAGTACTCCCAATGTCAATGACATGAGCGTACTGCTGTGAGTAATTTTCACTAAAGGCTGGCTGGCATTTCTCTGGCACAACGCAGATCGTTATCAGCGCCTGGGCTTTCAGAATTGAAGAGAGTAAGAAAAAACAGCCTACAGAAATTTCATACACTGGTATTATATTTTTCCTTTTTGATGCCGAGTGCAACCATGCTGGTTCTGCCTGGTACATTTGCCATTTTTTAATACTAAGCTAGGAGCTCATCATGGGATAGAGTTACTATGACTCGTGACTCGAAATTGGACTGTGTCGGACTCCAGTTACATGTGGTGGAAATTCTGACCATGGTTTCAGCCGATGTCGGTTACCTTACGGATGATCTATTACATTTGTTATTTATGCAAGCGAAGATATGAAAAACTGGACTACTTGAATGCCTTACTTTTTTGCCCGATTTACTGACTGATTTAACCAGTTCGCGCCGGGATTATTTTTGCCGAAAATTTCTATTTTCAAAAAAGGCAAAATATAGCAGCCAACTTCTGATATACAGCCAAACGCCACAAATACTGATTTGCAAAAGTCACTTCAACAGTATTCGTACAATATTTCTTGCCGAAACCTCATATATGTTAATACTACGGGTGCGCCCACCGGAGCATAAATTGTAGAACAACAGGCCATGCACAGCGGCCAAGTTCAAGTTCAAGTTCAACACACGGTCCGCCTCCACAGACTTCTCGGACTTTGTGTGTGTGTGTGTACAAAACAACTGATGGATTAGCATGTTGAGACGTCACCCGGAGGTGAGTCGAGGCAAGCTTGACGTTTTTACTCGTCAGCCGTGCCAGTGTATAAAAACAGCCAGATCGTGTGAACACGTCCTCCGCGCAAACTGGTTAAATCACTTAATCTCAACAATCAAATTTTCAACACCAGTACATTGTACCACATCAGATGACCCGAAGTACAAAGTTCTGCATGACATTTCAACACATGCAGACCTTATAAATAATCCAAGTAAACATTGACAGTGCACACAGTCCTTTCATAAAACCAGCTGACACCACGATGATATACACTACGTGCTGAGCAGACAAATGGCACCTGTCTACCGAACCATGGTTAAGATCAGACCACGACGAGGCGTCAGAGAGTATGCATTTATGCACCAGATAACACTCTCTCTCTCTATCCCTGGTGACTGGGTAACCCAAGCCACACGTCTCTTCAAGATTCTCTGCAATATCATGCCCTTTTTCTTGCTTCTTCATATTCAAGTCGTATATTTTAACACTTTGTGCTCTTAGACACATTTGGAATACTGAAGGGTGAATAGGCAGCCTGATGCACTCTCATTAACAACTACTGCCCCAATGAGTAGGGGGTTGGTCATTTTTTCTACTTTGAACAGCAGGCATACGCACATTTCGTCAAAAGATTATTATTGTGCGGTTCCTTTTATTTTCCAATTTAAGTGTATTTTAGGGTGAAAGTAATCTTAATATCTAAAAAACATTGTATTGGCATACAATGAATACTATTACTGAATGGTACAAAATAAATAAATAAAAATTCAGTCAAAACGTGCATCTTCAAGATAAATTCTACAATGATTGTAAAATAATTCAGCTATTACAAATGTTAGCCTAACAGCACAAATCACAATTTTCCAAAATAAAAACTGCAATTCTGAAAACACTACTTGTGCCGACAAAGGGCAGTATGTTTATCAGAAAAACTCTTGCCTTAAAATATGCCATCCCTTAAAATCTCCTAATTGGTTCCAAAGGGACTAGTCTACCCTGCTAAATCTAACAGACTCCAGTGACTCATATGAGTTTCCTGCTCAATCCAACACAGTCCAACATGCCAAGTTGCTGGGTACTGAAAAATAAAAAATAACTTGCCTGCTACATGTAAATCCACCAGTATCCAACTGTATTTATGTCTTATTTTTCTGTTGCCTGCTAAATCCAACAGGATTGTAACACTGAGTTAATCCAACAAAGGTCCAACGGGAATATCAAATAGTTGGCTCTTGTTGGATTCAGCAGGGTTAGGGTTAATTATATTCAAGGTATAGATTCTGTTCTGCATACAATTAACCAGTCACGCTTCATTATCTCAGACTCCTCATGAACAAAGCTGGATTTCTGTAAATGCATTTTCAATCAGTTTTGTGTCCATTGCGCTTTAGGCCCATGGTTGCTAAAAACGCAACAGATGCAAAACGGACCGTAAAATGCAATTATGGAAAACCGGCTTAATGAGTATGTAGATTTTTCCTTTACATAGGCAACTATAAACTAACTAAAATGAGGCTAGAGGCGTCTCAGTGAAAAGCTCTTCCGGTCCGCGATACATATTAGCAATGCAAGGGGGTTGCGTATGCTAAAACAAAATAGGGACATATTCTGAAGTGTGTTACAGAGAATTATTAAATTACATTGTACATTATCTAAAAAAAACTACATTTTTCCAAACTACAAGCAAATAACAAAGCCCATTTATTACTCCAAATTTTTCCTATGAAGCAATCACTAAGGGCAGTAAAACATCCATCTGGTTAATTGTTTCCCACCAAGCTAAGGGCATTAATCTTCATTTACCCATAATGCAATCAAGACTCGGACAGGTTCCCTTCCCACCGGTTACCATCATCCGGACTAATTACGTTCACTCGAGCAAACAGTAATGAACACGAGAAAACCTACGGTATGTGTCGTATTTGCTTTGATGGTTTTACTACATGTAGCTGATAGATTGGGTGATGCGTGGCCATGGAAACTGATGTGGCACAAAGTCACACATTGCTTGATGAGTATAAAAATAGAGCTTGATACATAGTAAGTGTAAATGATATATTGCATTGTACACTTCATGTGATCTTGGGCTCAATTACTGTCATGTAAGAACAGGGGGATGTATGTCACAAGGAAGAAAAGTCATTTGTTCAAAATAAAAAAAATTAAACAAATAAGTGCTGGGATGGTTTCCAGAAAAACTGGGTAGCTACAATGTAAACCATTAAACTAACAAATTTACAAAAACTACATGTGTACAAATGTACTTTGCTTTCTTTCTGTTCTTAAGTCCTTAAGTCTTTTAACCCCTTGCGTACAGATGACGCCATATGGCGTTCAAAAGAAAAGTGCCACCCGGCCGGATGACGCCATTGGCCGCCGTTTGTGCAGTTTCAATCCATTGTTGGATTATTGTTTATGTCATGCTTGCCTGCACAAACACATTGTAGCGGTTCGATTTGGCTGCCAGAACTGCTGCAACACCCCGACGTCCCCCGTAAAATACCGTGCCCAAGGGGTTAAAAAGGTCCCTTTCCTTAAAACTAATGGGAATACAATTTCCCATCTCAAAATTGATAATGTCTTTCACAAATGTGGCCAGGGATCACGTCCGACTTTACGAGGTGAAGCTATAGTGTGGAAATCAACTTCTTATTACAACCATCAAATTCTATTTTGATAAAAGTCTTTTAAATACATGTACAAATGTAGAATACCTTTTCTTTAACCTCAAGGAAGAGCTCAAGATTTTCTTTCATGCTTTGGACAAGAGACTTCTGGATTTTTTTTCCTGACTTAAATTTCTTCCCCCATGATTAAAGGGAGGGTTTTTCCTGAAAAATTCTAGCTATGTCTCAACCCCAAGAAGCGTAGGGTAAGAACTATCCCTCTTCAACTTAATGATATCAGATTTCAATCAATATTCTATCAAACTCTACCATTTAACACTTCGAGGGTCTGATCCCTCTTTTTCCAGTCCCTGTAGTCAACACAACAGAATAAATCCTTCACGAAACCCTTCTGCGGCCTGGGAAGTATCAGGCAAATCTCGGTTTAATTGCATTTCTAGTTGAGTTCAGGGATTGCCCTAATGAAATCAAACCAACTAGGTTTACCACGTTTTGCAGAGTGCATCCAGCCAGTGCACTGTCAGTGATTAATGGCAGTTTTTTCCCTCTCCTTAAGGCAAGGGATTAATGTTTATCCAACCGTAAGCTGAGGAATCATCTGGTTTTTAATTGGTTTTTCAATGTACAATTATCCAATTAAATTCTGCCCGGAATGAAGATGAGCTTTAACTGGATTGTTAAGTTCTCATCCACACACAAATATGGGGAAAAAGCTCGCTGGTGTTTACTGGATCAACTTTCCAAGCTGCAAAGATGTACAGGTGCACTATTTATTAAGTACTCCTTTGCCTAATTTAATTCATGCTCTTTACACTTAGTCTTGATTCAAGACAATAATTTAGGGCTTTTTCTAGATGCTTAGTTCCAAAGTTTATACAAACAAAAGTTGGGAACAACCTACTGCTGTCACCAACACAGTTTGCAGTAGATACAAGAACATGTACGCGTTCGTTAAAAGTACTAGTTGATACAGCTTTCCCTACTATTCAGAGCTTGTAAACACATCCTTTTAACTGGACCATACGATAGGATTTTGAAATCGTGCATACGTGTGAAAAAGCTTTATTTGCAAATTAAAATAAATTTCTAGGTCCTTGGTACATAATTCGCAGGAATAATTGCAAAATTTAGGCCTATATTTTTATACTTATAAATGCTACATTGTAATCTCTAAAGCTTTATTATACCGTTGACTTCTGCAGTGCATTGTGCATTAGACATACAGTACATACAAATGTACTGTACTGTAGCACCAGTGACCCATAAACTGAATGCTTAGTCAGACTTCTCATGGTATCATCAAGGTAATAACCCCATTCCATCAGTACCATTGGGAAAACTCTTCACTCAAATTTCAATCTATGACTAAAGCCTTCTTTAGAAATGACCATCCACCTGGTAAGTTGAGATTTTGCTCTTTCCATGTTTAATACTTGGATTTCATCCCACAGAGCTGTTTTCTTAAATCCGGCATGGCATTGATTATTGATGCTTGAAGGCCGCTCGCCAAGAAGCGACATGTTATCACACCTGTGCAAAAAACTTAATTACAAAAGGCAAGGTCAGCCATTACCTGTACTGCATACCATTTCTGAAAATTAGAAAAATCCCCTATATTTCGTTTTATTACGTTTCAATTTCAATTTGTGATAGTGATGTACATGGGTCATTCCATAAATTTGGGGTCCAAAAGTGTGACATTTTTGGTGTCCCTGTTACATAGTGACATGCATTTATAAGATTTTGCAATTCCGGACATAGTCTTTAATGCCTTCTATCTCCAAGAGTGATTGTGTAAAGCAAAGTACCTGCCAAACAAGTACAAAATAGTGTGAAGTCAATTTTAATGATACTTGATGGGAATTACACAGGTCAGGTGTAACAGGGACACCAACAATAATATGTCACTTCTCGGCCCAAATTTATGGAATGACCCACATGTGACCTATTTTCTATACATTTCATTTGTTCTGTAACAGAACACAGGATGCGAAATTAGACAGTACAAAAAATATCAAACATTTGTACATTTTCTTCAAGTTCAAAGTATCTTGTTTGGCGCCAATTTCCAACCAACATTTCCCCAAAGCATCGTTGATGTGTTATAATATCAGAGGAAAGATTTGAGTACTATATTTCTGCTATATTGAGAGGAAGGTCCTTCTATACAAAAATAGCACCAGCTTGCATGACTACGGGAAAGATTTTAAAAGAACTGAAAAGCACAACTTTTTTACTTCAAAATGAAAACAAACATGCTAGTATCGTTGTTACTTGTAAGACATGGTTACACGGGTCTGTATACATGTATGCATAAAAACAAGTCTGTATATTTATTACATGAAATGGCTTAGTAATTATGCACAACGTGAAAGGCGTAAGTGGCGTCAACGGCATTCCTTTCACATCACCAAAGCCATTTTCTCTAGATGCATGGGTAACTCCAGAGGGGAGATCCGGATCTCATCACAAAACCAGAAATATGATCCAACCAGTCGGACCAGCCTGAAGAGCCATTAGTAATGAGACTGCCAGATATGGGTGTCTCCTTATGATATATTCGCATGTCGATGGATATTGGAGAATATTACATGTATTGATGGGGATACCATAAGAAGGAGGAGTTGTATCACAAATTATCTCTACGACTGGGGGAAATTACTCACATGGCCTCAGAACCTTACCTCAAACTGCGGTTTTTCGGTGAGAAATGTGTTGGTTTTGAAGAGAGCCAGAGAGTTTAACCCGAGTAAAATATTCATAGATCATGCTTGACAATGTTTGTATAGTTACATATAAATCTTGGACTATGTAGAACTTCACGTTGTACAGATTTACATACAACTGTACTTGTGCATTATAAAGGTTAAATTTCTAGGACAAGTTCCATACAGTATGTGCACATATTCATGACCTTACACACAGGATGACCTACAATGTGTTTGTGCAGTCAAGCATGACATACACAATAATCCAACAATGGATTGAAACTGCACAAACAGCAGCGAATGGCGTCATCCGGCCTGGTGGCACTGGGTTTTTTTGCACCATATGGCGTCATCCGTACGCAAGGGGTTAACTACAATTTGGTATGGAGGGACAGGTGCATAGAATGTTTATGTTTATCACAGATGGGGAATGTTTTTTTTATTATGGCATCACATACAGTCATGTTGGTCTTTGCCCCCGAACGTTCTTTCCCCAACCTCTACAATATGTATTTTCACCTTGTGCTAATTGTACGGGTAGAATAACTTGTACAATAATACAATAATATCCAATATACACAAAATGTTACTATCTTGTTATGCCATCAAGGCCACCCGAAGGCCAAAAAAAGGTCTGAAATCACACATGAATAACTGCTGCCACTTTGACCAGTTCCTTTAATTTGCCTGTCCTTGGCACTTTCTTTACCTGGGATATGAATATTGCCTGGTGAATATTACCAGTCCAGCTGCTGCACTTCATCTCCCTCATGACTGAGTAGCTATTGACACCCATTCATGCTGACAAGGTACATTAACTCTCCGTCTTTGATTACTTGTGAACCTGGAGCATGCATTATCAGGTTAATGCACACCGGAGGATTTTTTAAGGGCGGTCATCAATGCGAACAATCGCCTCTTTGTCTCCAACTGTTCTGCAGACGGCCAACTGAGACATTCATACTTGATATATACACACAATGTTATTCATCCTGAAGCAATGATACCGGCACATATGAAATACATACAGATTGTGATGTACAATGTACATGTACAATGTAATCTGTATTTTAGTATTGGTAACTCATCGAGATCTAATCTCGACAGAAAAAAATCATGGGGTGTGCCCCATCCACACAAAAAATTCCTCCTTTCTGGCTGACATACTCGGAAAGTTGCCCTACCCCTGCAGAGCACACCCTGTACATATACATGTACATGTATGCACTGCAAGTCTTGTTCAAAATTCAGAATTGACAAACATTTGTTCTTCAAATTTTGGGATTTTAGTACACAAATCCCAAGCCATCTCCCCTAACCGTGCTCACCCTCTTGGGGACCCAGACTGACCGCAATCCCAAACCTGATTTGAGATTTGGTAGAAGGTTCAGCTGCCACATGAACCGCCATCATACTGAGCCAAGTTGACCGCGCTCATTTACTTAAACCGGACTGAGTACACACTGCCCAACTAATAATCAAATTCATTACGACACCTGCTATTCTAGGACCCTTCCTTCCCCCCATCCATTAACCCGTTACAACCAAATCACATCACATTGTCCAGACAACCAGTCGGATTAGTTTCTTCTGTAGTCTGTTCTGGCGATGAGGCAGTTATTACAGTGTTATTGATAGCCAGCGGGCAACCGGTTACATCAACAAGTTTTTTTTTCCCAAGGTATAAACGGTGGACCGAGGTAAGGGATGATGTTATTCCAACATGGCATCAGCAGTTAGAGTAAGGGCTGGTTTCACGGTAGGGGTAACAGACATCGATAGCTGTTTCCGTTTAGACAGGAAAGCCCAAAGGCAGATTTGCTCAAAAATGAAATAGGTGAAACTTCTCCGAGAAATCCAATGCCATTTTGTTACACCATAAAAGTGATTCGTGAAACACGACAATCGACCCAAATGGCACTGAAAGTTCCTTTCGCCAAAAAGGAATGCTATGTGACAAGTTTCGCTGTGAGTGGTGCCAGTATATGGAATAATCTTCCTGAACAAATGAGAACCATAAACTCCTTAAGTACATTTAAATCGGAGCTACGTAAAAGGTTTTTTCGCGGGTTTTTCGCCCATCCCGTAAATCAGCAATAGGCTTCTGCAGAGTCGAAAAGTTAACCGAAAATATATTTTTTTGTGTAAACATTATTGTATTTGTTTAAATATTTTGTATGAATGTGTAAATTATTCAGTTTTAACTAATAATATGCAGGGCCCCAATGGAAACCAGTTTTAAACTGTTTGGGCACACCCTGGGTAAAGAAATGTAATAAATAAATAATGCCAACCTTTACAGCATTATTGTGAAACCCATAGTGACTTAACAATTGACTTACTAGTAGTGGTAATACAACTGTCCAATCTTTGATGCAATCTCTCCAATTTGCCACCTCTTCAGGCCATAATGCATGTCCAGAATCTGCCTGTGTGAAACAACAAACCAAAACTGAAGTGACTAAAAACAGCTACAACTTCCAAACAATATTTCAACATTCCATACTCACATTAAAAAGCAGTACATAATCCCGAAATGAGGATTTTCACGTACCAAAGGCATTTATACTTTAATTGTCATCTCTGTTCTTTGACTGTGGGCATACTAGGAGCGTCAGACGATGACAACTGCCCGAGATTTTATCGTCCAAAATGAAAGTTCAAACTCTTCTGTTACTTTTTCTACAATTAACCTGATCATGGTTGACAGTGACACCAATAAATAAGGCATCATTAGAAGTAATGCATTTTGGCAACGGCTTCTTAATTAAAAACCAGAATGGGCACATTGCACTTAGTTTCTGACAGGTAAATGCTGTGCGGTTTGTCAAAACATTAAGGGCTGTCTAGACATTAATAATAACCAGCCCAACAGTGACAGGTATAGTATTGTTGCCAACAGCCAAGTACCGAGTATGCATACGTATGTATACGTGTAATGTGAGATGTACAGATAGAAACCAAATTACTGGCCAGTTTACGGACCAAACCTTGTTTCCGTACAGTCAAAATAACTGTCAATAATGTCACGGATGTGTTCCTGATCGCAACATCGACACCTGGAAACATTTTATTCTCCAGTTGGCAAAGTTGGACCAAGTTCAACTTTGCTGACTATCTGCATGTCAAGGCCTATAGATGCAAATACAATACACATACACATTACACATGTAGTTATGCTACATAAAACAACATTCCACTGGTTCAAATTAATACACCATGCTCGACAGTTTTCTCCTTCTGAATAGCAAACAAGACCATAAAACATAAACATCAACAACAGTAACTTAGCACTTTGTATTAAACTGAAATCTATCAAATTGGGGCATCAGTCCAGCTTTCAGAAAAGTTACAAAGTCCTAAAAACATAATTTTACTTGAAAATGTTCAACCATTCAGAAGCCTTTTTTTGTCTTTTGTGCACAACATGAACATGTACATGTATGGCCCCTAATTAGGGATAACACCACAGTGGAACTCTACAGGGTGTCCTTAAAAACGGTATACCCATTTTTAAATTCATATCGCAAAACTACTGAATATTTCAGAAAAAGACAAATGTCTGTGGAAAGGGTAGAATGTCCTCTGTCCAATGGTATAAGGTTCATTAAGTCATTGCCACAGATGACTGAACAAACAAGACAGTTACATATTAAAGGTACTGAAATCAGCACTGTGACAAGTTGTTTACTTGAGTGTCAAAGCTCAGGCAGGTGTTTTTAAGGACAAATTCTTTTGCTGTTTGAACACATTGGAAAAATGATGAATCAATTTTTCCGATCCCTTTCTTTTTGTGTTACACTTACCCGACAAATTGAAGGTGCTGTGCTCTCCACATGGCCACCATTAATGTTAATGCATAGCTGACATCAAGTAAACAACTTGTCACAGTGCTGATTTCAGTACCTTTCATAAATGTCTTGTTTGTTCAGTCATCCATGGCAATGACATAATGAACCTTATACCATTGGACAGAGGACATTCTACCCTTTCCACAGACATTTGTCTTTTTCTGATATATTCAGTAGTTTTGCGATAATGAATCTAAAAATGGGTATACTTCTTTTAAGGACACGCTGTAGAACCAGCCAAGGAACTGCTGCACTAAATTTTCAGTACATGTCAGGCATGAGCAGCAAACCTCCCTCGCTCATTTGCACAAATTAATCAAGATGTAAATTTATACGACACAATGAAAACGCTCTGGGGAATGCTCAAATTGAACTGAACAAAGCATATGGGCAGACCAGACACACTGGGTAGTTCACAGAAGGAGAATCATGGATCCACGTCTTAATGAAATGGTTGCCTTGAAAGATTCTTTGACCTTTCATGCCTTTTAATGGACAACTCTCATTAGGTTTCAAATTTGGAGAAAGCTACTGTCACAGGGTCATTGCGGAAAGTACAGAGATTTTTCTCTCTGATCGATGACGTAAAGTTTGAGATTCAGCCTGCTCTGGTGAATGTCTGCATTTCCAGCATTCAGAACACCGATGGATGTACATTGTAAACCGACAGAGAGATAGGGTTTCACTGTCTTCTTCATCATCATCATTATCATCATCATCGTCCTACAGACAATGGCAATGCTGACAGTCACGATGATTCACACGTCGGATATATTGCATTGACGTGACCATATTCCAAATTTCCACTGTGAGTCTCTGATCCACTTGTCCCCCTTTCGCTCTAAAGATCTCCACTGTCCCTCTGATGGTTGCCTGAAGAGCAAGGGGGGATTAGGCAGGAGTTTTTAATCTTGGAAATTGTCTAGGGGGCATGTAGGCTTGCAGGCTGATGAGGGAAAATTTGATTGCTTTTGCCTTCTGTTAAGAGGGGAAAAAACTGCAGGGTACTTAATTTCAGAAATTTCAATACAGCATACACTGTAGCTGAGGCTTGTACATGTGGTAGGACAACATTTCCTATCCATATTCTTGTAAGAGGCCGATGTATGTACATAGTCCAAAAGCAAATGATTATATTTTTGAGTAATTTGAAATTTGTTTATACTTTGACGCAAAATCTTAACAACACCAAAATGACTTTATGACCAACAAAATTACAGTAAAAAATGTGCAGCCAATCGTAAATTTATATGCAAACAATAGGCACCACACTTAATAGAGTGGTTCTATTCATCACACTTGATGCCCCCCCCCCCCCCCCCCCCCCCTTCGTGTGAATGAAAGGTTTGTTAGAAAACGCTCCATCTAATCTATTCATTCCTCATTCCACTCCCATTCAAGAACAATATAGTTGAAACATGAATGGACTGAGTATGCACAGGAATGCACACATAGATGACAACTGACCAGGTCTTTTTCAAACCATGGGTATAGCCGTCATGCGTATTCAATGGGTTAAACAGTCCATCCTTTGTTGTACATACTGTGCTAGAGAACACACACTACAAATGTAGGCACATTTCAGTTCAAGCAAGAGTGGTGATTCTTAATGGAAAAATTGATGACTTTTATCCCTGGTATACTTGGACGTCTCGTTTTGATATAATCATGTGGATTAGCCTCATTGCAAAGACCAGCTTCAACACTTATTAGCATCTTGGAGGACCACAGGCAATGCAACACGGAGTTGCCACTTACGAACCTGAGACACTTACTGCCACAAGGGGTTCTGTCCAGGACAACAACACGCGTCCATTTTTACAAAGTAATGAGAAAGTGCGGATGGGTAGGGGGACGAATTGACCCCTCTGGCTGTTATGTGATTGGAATAAAGGAGTAGGTTCAGTGGAATATGTGCCATGCTTGACTTGTTCATCTTTGAGCTCTGGTTTCATGGATGTGTGAAAAAGTACTGAATCCATCTTCACTCTGTCATTACAGTACATGTACAATGTATACAATGAATACAAAATGTAAGATACAACTCAAACAACATTAAAATGAAGGTAGAATTTTGTTTGTTGTTAGTTCTGTAATTATCTTGGGTCTGGAATGATCATGTGACAAAAATCACTTGAGACACCTGACATCTAGTGCCATTGTACAAACTACAAAACTCACATTGTACTGTGTACATGTATTGTACATGTACATATACAGGGGTTTTGCATCCACGGACGTGTACACGTATTTGTAGCAAGCAATGCCGATGGTGTCACAGCCAGAAATGGTACTTTTGTGGGTGGGGGCACGCCCACAATTCTTTCTATCTCAAGTCTCTTTGAACTTGTTAGGTATTCATAATTGCTTTAGAACCATTTACAGAGTTTTTCCTATTTTGATTTCAGTGTACCATTTATTTTTCAAGCAAAAATTCAATTTAAAAAATATACTGGTAAACGTACTTGCGTGTACAAATTAAGTATTAGCAAAAGATATGCCCTGCGTCAATACGTCACCTCACACTCATTTGTCCTTGGTATTGAACATTAATTCCAACAAAACTGGATGATTTCAGGACAAATGAATATAAGTGATGTTCATTTCTCACCCAATTCACAAGGGAAGACAAATCATTGCAGGATAATACTTGGGACTGTCAACAGCAGTAAGAAATTTCCCTGGTGGGTGATACATAATGTACTACTAATACAAATTCACTGCCGGCAAGAAATGGCCTTCCACGCTTCAGTAGTCATATCACTAAATCAGCTTATCAGCTCTAAAGGGCGAGATCACACCAATTTAGGTGTTGGGTCATGCACTTCTAGATCGTTATAGAAGAGTGCAACATTTGTGACTCCCAGAGTTGATACTGTACATTTACATACTGTGTGTACATGCATGTGGGCTGTCCCGAATACACTGAATATTCAAATATTCGATTTTCAACCGAATATTCGAATGCCTTTTTGCCGGTTCGAGTATTCAAAAATGCACGTACAGATATGACTATGGTGCTAATTTAATAAGAAAAGGTACATATGGCACTTAGCAGTGTCAAATGCTCCATTTGTGTGGACGGTAACTTTTTGTGAATAAATTTTTTTTGTAATTTAAACCTTGACACTTATAAAATAATTACTGCAAAAACACAGGCTGGAGTTTGGTTTCTTGTTATCAGAACATTATGTACAATGTACCTGTAATGATCCTGATACAACAGGCTCATACAAAAATGGTAATCTGGCGGTCCATAATATCGATCGCCACAGGTGAAACACCGGCGTGCTTTGCATTCAACTTTTTACTGCCACGGCATGCAGTTGCAGCTGACGCGTGAAAAACATGATCGCCGAGTATCGAATATTCAGTCAAACCCAGTTGAAATAATCGAATACTAAATTATTCGAAAATGAACAGCCCTACATGCATGATAGGCCCAATTTACAACATAGGGAACTAAGACCGCGTTCCCACTCGAATTGGGAAAAGGTGGATCAAGATCCGGCATTTTGGTGTGACCGTTGTCTAACCGCAACGAAACCGCAAGTCGCGTTCCCACTTATGCTTGATCCACCTTTTCGAACGGAAGTGTCGAGTCCGAAAGGTCACTGAGTTCGGTATTACGCATGCGCTTGCTTGCTGAGCGCGCGCTGTGTGGCTGCGTTGCATGCTGGGACGGGTCAAATACATGTGCGATGTTTTGATGTTCGAAGTTTCAACATGGAGGAAGAAATCCAAATGCTTCTCGGTCTGATTTTGCCCATGGATATGCGGAGAGCAGTCCAAACTTAATCGTAATATTATAAGTACTGGCTCGAATCGGATCATAAAACGTATTTTCTTCAAACTTTGCTACGGTTGTTGTTTTATGACACGCTGCAGGCTATACACTAACACGGAATTATTTGTGATGGAAAAATAAGTAAAAATACACGAATGAAAAAGGTTTAGAAGCGGACGACTTTCCAGTACAGAACGAAAGGAATACACATGTACGCTGAATGGATGCATGCACGCTTGCATCGCGCACGCGTGGTGACACATTTTGTATACAGCCCGTAGTTCAGTAGTTGTTTATTGTGCATGTCGTGCACGTGGGCAATTTTCACATGAGCTACCTAAACGTATTTCTTCGTTCATCAGACTGCAAACTTTTCGCGCCACTCGTGCACCAGCCGGATGTTGACAGGTCAAATTGCCGGATCAGATCCACCTTTTGCGTTCCCACTTGATCGTGATCCACCAATTGCAGGATCTGATCCACCAATTGGGGGATCTGTATCCTGGTCTTTAGGTGGATCAAGAAAGGTGGATCAGATCCTGATCCACCTTATAACGGTTAGCGTTCCCACTAACACAATTGCAGGATCTGATCCACCAATTGGGGGATCTGATCCGGCAATTTGGCAAAAGGTGGATCAGATCCCCCAATTGGTGGATCTAGTGGGAACGGGGTCTTACAAACGTAGGTTCTGTGTGGCAAGTGTTTGTTTTTTACTTGCCACTGAGCAGGGAGTTCACACCTCCAAAATCACTACAAGGCCAAGAGATTGTTCTGCCTATTTCACCTGTAAAACTTTGAACAAGTTTGAACTTGTTATCAGACCATTATGAGCGGAGACTGACGTTTTCTTCAGCTGTTTGCATAGTTACAGTGAAACAATGTTAGGTGGTTTCATTTTGAAGCATCTGATTTGGTGATAATTCAATACATGAACTGATCTAATATATATCCAACCTCTCTCTGTTACATTGTGCACCATGCACTTTTTCTCCCAAACTGCATCTTTTGTTTAAATTTCATTGGTATTTCCTTGTCCCAGCCCTTTTCTTATAAGTGAAATAAAATATTAATGATAATACACTTCTACAAATTACTTGTCAACTGAAATGACCTGAAATTAATTGATTTAATATTTTGAAGGGCCCAGTGTTTCGATCCTAGGAGCTTTCTAAAAATGAAAATAACTTTAGAAAATTTTCCATAACGCTCTTCAAAATTCAAATCAAGAACTCAAACTTTACAGGTGAAGTGCTCAGATCCTCAGTGTGATTACTGTGGTTTGAAACTCAACTTCCCGCAAACTCTGGGTTTTTTTGTAATCTGGTTTTTTATTCATGAGTTTGTCATAAAGCTGCATTCATCACTATCACTTTGCTCATTTCACGACGCAGTTGGCCACATTTAGCTTCTAGGCACTTCTTTTTTTGCCTCTCAACTCAACTCAACTCAACTCAACTCCATTGCATTCCTGACAGTGTGACCAAAATTGCATGTTTTGGTGACATGATGTCTCTCCTCACTGGCCTTAATACTATTCAATACATTACTAACAGGTCTTTGAAAAAAATTACCTGTTCTGTTGTTGAAATTTCCAGAGCTTTGTGTATACGTCAAAAGTCCTTCCAAAATATGACTGCCATTGCTTGTGTCCATACTGTGGTAGATCTCTGGAAAGAAAGAAATAATTGGCAATACTCATTTGCTAGCCCCATGAGTGTGACCTCAGTGACCTGGATACATTGTACATGCTGTGCTTTCTTTCCTTAACCACACATCCAAGCACCCACACTTGACATGCTATTGCTTGTGGGGTACCTCTATTGTTCGACCTTACTTAACTTCTTTTGTTCTCCTTTGTCCTCTTAGAAATCTTGAAATACATAGCATTACCACTGTGGGGTACTTCAATTTCTAGAGACCCAATTGTGGGGTACCATTGTCCCTATTGTTTCCCTTTGTTCCTGGTACCTGGTAAGTGCCAATCTGTAAGCGCACAGGTACACATAAAGCCTGTGCATGGTTGGCAATTACATTGTAATTCAGATAAACAAATATATGGAGCAGTTTTCAACCTTGTGCTGTCGTACCTCAACTTACATTGTACCTGGTGCACATTCACTTTTGATGTTGCTTGGAATTTTTAGTTAATCTTGAAATTAGACACAAATTTGGACTGCAAACTCCATGCACAGCAGGTGCAGAACAGGCTCTACCCGCTGTTGTGGACGTGTGGAACACTACTAGTACATGTATGGCTATTCATTTGCATACTGTTAACTCCATCATTAGTTTGTCCACCATATGTACATGTACGTGTATACATCAAAATTAATATACACATTTAATTGATGACTCAACTAAATTGTTTTTATCATTCAAAACATGACAATGCATGAACTTGAAGTTGAGAGTAAACTACAGACAGTGGTATGCATTCTCACATGTCTGTGGAACATGAGCTGTCCTGCTGCCTGAAATTAAAAACATTTTTAGACATTTACACATAAAATATGAAAACTTTTTTATTTTACTTTAATACCCCCTCTTCCCCCTCTAAAATGGGTCTGAAACAGCAACATCTTGGAAAATAACTAACCCTCCTTGATAACGACTGTCTACTATGTGGCACAACCTGTTATTTGAAGATTTATGTCAGCAAAATACGTAAAATGAGGCAGAAATATGTGAACACTTTGAGTGATCATACACTGTGCCAAGATTGAACATAAACTGAATGCCTATAAATCGCAAATTCTGCCTGGTTGAGTCGTCACAATGCTCAAAAGGGATTGTGGGAAGGAAAAAGGAGCAATGTTTGTGCCTTTTCCCGGAAAGAGTTCCATATCCGGACATCACTTATACCTCATGCACAAAGTCTATGGGCCATGACAGAAAAAGTCAAAGTATTTTCAAAGAATAAGATGAAAATGTTTCCCTCCTAGGCTAAATTCATGTTTCTTCATCAGATTTACACTTTTTGGTAGTTTTTAAGTCATATTAAGGGAAAATAAGTGATGTCCGGATATGAAAGTCTTTCCGAGATTGTAGTCAATACAAATTTTGCTCCCTGTAAATACATGGGTATACCATGGATGTAGTGGGTATACAAATTACATGTCAAAAAGACAATAGTCAAAGGCCTGCCAAAATTTCCTGACAAAAAGTCCCAAAACTAAACATGCTAATAAAAAAGTAATAATAACTTAGGCCCCTATGGCATGTGTTTATATAATTCTAAACACGAATGGGTAGTTATTTTGTCTGATTTTTCCTGTTCCTGATATCCATTTCAATTCCGTGGGATCAAAATAAAATCGTTCCTTTACATGTGCTCGTGCAGTGTGGGCAGCGCAGGGGCATGCAGCTGCAGTGGTCGATCTGTCATTCTGTGCATGCAATCATAGCGCAAAAGCATTCAGCTCGTGTCCCAAGCAACACCGATTTCTTCTCACCTCAACCCGTTAAAAAGCTGCTTGGACTTTTCCAGAAGATAGCTGAACTCTTGCACCACTTTCCTGTCGTCCTCTGTGGCCGGTTGGCCGTCTGTGGCTGGAACACCCACCGGTTGCTCTACGCTATTTTCCATTGACTGCATGATTCTCAGCAAAATCAACCCCTCTTTCCTTGCAACAACATCGCGTTTTGTGAATAAATCCGTGTACAGAATTTTGAGTTTATTTTCAATCCATCTCGCTGGTACCCTTGCATCAATCTGCAGTTTATCACACACGTTACAATAGCAGTAGAAAATATTACCAGTGACTGCGAGAAAACAGATTGAGGGCAGCAGATAACAAATTTATGGTCCCTCGAATGTCGTCTGCGCATTGATCAATGCGTCTGCAAAATCTGCTAATATTTACGAGGGCGCTGTTGTAAAATGCGATTAGCCGGCTTGGCGTTTTGCGGTCCGTTTTGCGTCTGTTGCGTTCTATGGGCTTAAAATGCAACGCACACAAAACGGATTGTAAAACGCACATTATGGCATTTACGTTAGAATTAAATCGGAAGAAAGAGGACAAAAAAACAAAAACAAAAAAACGAGGGGTGTTCCGACTTGTCGGAAAAACTTTTAAAAAATCTGTGAGCAAAAACAAAGATCCCCAAAAGGAAATAAAATAAAATAAAATAAAATTAAATAAAACAGAACAAAAACAAAACCGTTTACAGCTGGATTGCCGAAAAAGTACTACTCCCATTCCCCTCCAAAAAAATCAGAACAAAAAGAATTCCCAGCTAAGGCCCGAAAAGCCAATGAAATTGTTAAGAGGGCAAGACACCTTGAATGTTCTACAAAAAATACTATCATATCTTTTTTTCCCAAGGATGATATAAGGACGGGACATCTAAGCATCTATATCCTTCCTCCATGATCTAAGTAACTTTTCCTCTTTTTTTACGACGGTTATTGCCCACCTTCAATCTAGCAAATAAATAAATAATTCGTCAAACAATCCACAAGGGAGACTGACTAGGTAAATTCGAATAAATTTTCAAATTAAGTGAACAAACCGAGAAAACTGAAAGGTGCGCGATTCGAACGTGGGACCTCCGGAATACCGTACCGGCGCTCTATCGTTGTTCGAGTGGGCGCTAGACAGAAGTAACTAACCCACAATGCCGTATAGCCAGGGATCACACCCAATTTTACAATACAACCTGGGAAGCGACATTGTGGGGATCATCCACTCAATGAGGATACAACTTTTTTACTTATAATCCGTCAAACAATCCACAAATAAATATATAAATAAATAAATAAATAACAATTTGTTTTGTTTTATTATTTATTTGGCATAAAAATGACAAAACAATTACAACAACATATACTAGTAGTGTAGTAATAAACACCAACAAAGACCTGTTTCGGAATGCAGCACTAACATCGCGCCACCAACGGCATCTAGAGCCCTACGTTTTTTTTATAGATTATTTTGATGTTTTTCTTGCCTTCTAAAATTTTAAATCCCGAGTATGTACTCACATTTTATTTTCATCAATGCTATTATAAAATCACTATACATATCCTTAAGAATTAGAATAATAAGTAATACTTGAAAATGTTCTAATCTGTTTTAAACGTTTTTGAATATTTTTTTACGATTTTGGGTATGTGCGCCGGGTGCGCCCCACTTGGAAACCCTGGGCCCGCCCACATTTAAGGTTGTCTGCACGTTTACTTTCATTTTTGGTTCCCTGGAACTCCCACAATGCCATCCCCCGCTGTGTAACCGCGCATGCGCACATGAGTCATGATTCCACGGAGAGTCTACGTTCACACATCCGCATTGTCATGAAAAATGTGTTTGTTGTGACAGCGGAACTGAGCCTGCAAACTCAAGCAAGAAATATGCAATTTTAGGAATTGTTTAGCTGATTTCTACACTGCATATGACGGCCAGGATCTCGCTGAGATATACCGGTCGGCGGTAGGACTGCAGAAGCTCGCTTTGAGTGGGAAATTCGTTTTTGTTTACGGGTAAAAAAAACTCCAAAAAAATCCAGGCCGGCCCGTTTCGGAAGGTTAAAAATGGCCAGTACCAGTACTACTACTAGCACTAGCAGTAGCAGTAGCAGCAGTAACGTTAATTCTAGGCAGTCCACGGCAGCCAGGCAGCGGAGAAAGCGATCACAACCTGCGGTTTACAACTACAACGGGGTGCACAATTCCTACGAAGATAAAGACAATGATTTCCTATGGTGAGTAGTGGTGGTGGAAACTGAGAATTCTGGCAAGGTCGTGTTGAAATCTCATGGGTGTTTGAAGCTACCCACCGGGCGTACGGCGTGTTGTACATGTACGGTACATGTGCATGATGTACGGACGTAGTCGTAGGGGTTGTTGGATTTACGAATACATTGTATTGTAATTTGTAGCCATGTTACTGATGAATACTGGATGCAGTGGAACATCACTTACGGCTATATAGTAGATGTATGATGTGTGTAAATGTTAGAACTGCAAAAAACAGTGCAAGTGCTGAAGTAGACTCGACACAATGCCATGGGAATGTGGCACATGAACAAGGACGTGGTGCTAAAGTAAAAGCCTAAACATTGTTTATAAATTGTGTGGAAATATTACTTAGGGCAAGGAGGCTTTGGTTTTTGAGTATTGACAGAAATTGTTGGTTGAAATGGCAACAAACCTGAGTTTTAAAAAGTTTTATTAGTTTGGCAAAGCAGACAAGAAAATTGCATTTCTTCACTGAATTAAATATTGTCAAAATTATAAGGAACGCAGTGGCTATTGTTACGGCAGCCCTCATTACGGAACTGCCTAGCTTCCCCGACGTAATGGTATTTAACGTCACGATGTTTGCTGTTGGAACCATACTATCAACCAAATGGTTCTCGGACTTTATTTTCCTTTTTAAAAAAAATTCTCCAAAACCACTGAAATTAAACTAAAGGGAAGAAAATTAAATCTACTTAAATAAAAATAACCATTTGATTAAAAATCTAACTTAAGAAATCTAAAAATGAGACAGCGCGGCAGGGATTTGATCCAGGGTCCCCAGCCATCAAAATCAGACGCCTTACCAATCGAGCTATCTGAGCGCTCTGCAGGATGGGCAGTTTTAAATCTGATTTACGTTCGCATTGTATGCCTTAACAATAGCATTTGAAAGTCGTGTTACGGCTGCCGTAAAAATAGCCACTGCGTATAAGGAAATATTGCTCAAGTCAAGCCTCAAGGTCACAAATGTTATTTTGGAATGATTAAAACTATTTAAGGACTAACAAATAAGAAATGCTCTGGAGATGTCCTGAACAAACCAGCACAAGCACCGAATACGGAACACACAAAAATGGCAAATGGCATTTGTGTTAATTTGGTCCTACTGTGCAATCCCAGCCAGACAACATGTATGTACACACATATTTCTGTGGAGTGTGACATTCGCAGTTTTTTCATGTCCTGTATCCTAGCGTCACACTAATGTCTACATTGAGTTTCGATTCATTTTTTGTTGTACTGTTTGCAAAAATGTAAAACTTACTAGACAGTTTGTGGATACCACCATCTTTGATTGAGATCAGGGTCATGTGATTACTTCAGGGCATACTAACATTACATTCCAGCTATTGTACAAAAGCCATAGAGACATACTTTTTAACATTTCTTAATTTTTTTCATTGAAAATATTCATGGTGCAAACAATTTACAGAGGATTAAAGGACCGTGAAAGTATTTTATTTTGGCCTATCAATGTTGGACCTGTTAATTGACCAATCACAGACAAAATTGGCATCAATAATACAGCTTGTGAAATAGTGTCCAATCACGAGTGACAGTTTGACATGGAACATGCGCAAATCTGGGGACTTGTAAACAAATATTATAGCATTGTTATCTAAGGGGCATGGCTGTCAACTGTCAATAAGCCAGTTCGGTATCTCGAAGGTCAAAGGTTATTCGGAATAAAATTGCTTATGTATAAATGTTCATTCTGATTGAATTTCACAGGTGCAGGTTGTGCAACCACCTTGTGCGTTCATATGCGTGCGTTAGGTCACGGGTCATTCGGGGTAACTGTCATTGTGCACATGTGCAGTTGAAATACCGAACTGCCTTATTAGCATGCCAGTTACCAGCAGGGCCCAATTTCATGGCTCTGCTAACCACAGCTTTCCGCGCTTACGATCTCCATTTTGCGCTAACAGCGCTAGCGGAAAAATTCTGGACTAACCCTGTAAGCACAGAATCCTTAGTTACGGGATGTACGCATGCTCAGGAGCCAAAATTCCCCGCTAACGTGTGAAATACGCTTGCCGTAAGCACAGAATTTTCTGCTACAGTAAGCGGGGATTTTTCGCTAACGGTAAGCAGAGCCATGAAATTGTGCCCATGTCGGTTGTTCTGTCTAATTGTACAGTGCAGCTTGTGAAAGAGTCACCAATCACATGAATTATAATTGGATGTGGGACGTGCAAGATTTGTCACAAACCAAAATTACTTCCTACAATTCCACACGGTTGTGGAATAAGGGGGCGTGGCTACTGTATGTGTTTCAAAGCTAGAAAGTCTGTCATTTTACAAATGTTGTAAACATTGTAACAAATACACATTTGTGACCAAGGTCATTAGCATGGGAGTGACTTGCCCTTAAAGTGGGATCGAAAGCTTCCTACAAAAATCGTAGAAGACCGAGGTGACGAGGATCAAGCATCTCTAACCGAGGTTATTCAAATGCTCTAATGAGAAACAGTTTAATTAATACTACATGTATGTACATGGACACATACATTTGTACTCATGCACTCGTGATGCACGTCTGTGTACTGTACATGTCTTATCTTCAGTGGTTGATACAAAGTACAGATGTCACATTACAAGATGTGCATGTCCTTGCATTCCTCAGCACTGGACAGAATACTTCAATTCAGTGAAAAGGTTAATTGATGTATAATATACATGCATCATGTATACATGTGTACAGTATGTACTGGTTGAGCATGTTCATCACTCGACCCCCACGGTAATCATGGCAGGTGGTGCACTTGTCTCATTTGTGTTGGGGGGGGGGGGGGGGGGGGGTTGAGGGGAGAGGGAAATGAAGAAATGTCTCTTGGTGCATGTGCATGTTCTTTCACTCATACATGTATAATAAACACTTTTTCATCCACAGTTTACCTTTGTCATCATGTGCACAGTTAATGTCTGCTGTGGGTAGTCTATGCCTTGGATTTTGTGCATCATTTGTGAATGTAAAACACCATGGCTAATGCATAGCACATTACATAGCAGTTCCATACATTGTATAACAGTTTTGAATAGCTTGAGTTAAACTGGGATGGTGTAGGTTGATGATGTCAATTGCTACTTAAAAATGCGCAGATAAATGTGAACAAATCAAAGGAAAACAGAAGGATATGGATACATGTGGCATGATAAAGCCTATTGGATATGATTACCACCGGCTAGAGAGGCTGAATCCTGGTAAGTTTAATGGATGGAGTTACATGTGGGATACCAGATGGTATAGCCGATTTTATATATTTAGCAAATGTTCTTGGAAAGAATTCATGCCATCATGAAAGGGATGACTGCACTTGATTGCTTGACAAAATGATTTATCCTGGCTTGAATGTGTTTGACATACTGAACACATACAGGGACCATATTCTCAAATATCTCAATAGATTGGTTTGTAAACATTTAGTGTATCGGTAAGTTATTATACAATAGATACGATTTGAAGCTTTGCATGGTGGGTGCAATATGAAAGAGACTGGGATTGCGGATAACACCATGTGAAATAAATCTCTTCTAGGAAGAAGTGTGGTTCTGAAAAGAAAGTTCTGAAAGTTACACACACACTCACCCCGGTACTTTTCAGAACCACACTTCTTCCTAGAAGAGATTTATTTCACATAGTGTTACCTGCAATCCCAGTCTCTCTCTTATTATACAATACTACAGCAGCTCAGACCGCACATTCAGACATCATAATTGGAAGGTATTTAAAGTGAAAACTTGTTTAAACACTTGGCATTGCTCTTGTTTAAGTCATCTTGCAAACCTCATCCAGCATTCGTAAACCAAATTTGATTATTGGGCAACCTCAGTTTTAATTGCCGATTGACGGAAAGAGGGAGGGTGGGGGGGGGGGGGGGGAGGCAAGGCAACCAGCTAATGTTCTTAACATCTTGAATACAGACGACGCCCATACATGTACAATGTAGCTGTATTTTGAAAAAGACCACCTGACTGGTTGTCGTCTATATATGCGCATTCCTCTGCATACTCAATCCATTGTTTGCTTATTGTTTGCATTATGTTTGGCTGTACAAACTTGTTTTGGCATACCAGCACCCCTTGAATAACAGCTGGCCAGAAAGCGTTAGTTTCACACCCTGCACATGTACTCGACACATGGAGGAAGGAAACACTACAATTTAACATTGCTTTTGTAAACACAAATTCAGTTTTAAGTGGTCAGTTTAAGTTGTATCGTGTGAAAGCCTGGGATGAAATCGCAGGCATCCTTGGGCGTCAGACACCTGGCGCCAATCATCACAGATGTGTGTTTCCAGCGCTCATGTGAAACAGGCTATATACAAATGTACATACTGGACCTAACCATCAGTCCTTGATCTAATATTACACAGTAATTTGCCATCCAGATACACGCTGTAAATGTGTCACTTGGTAGTAGTAATACAGTGGCGGATGCTGATGTAATTAAGTGAATGACTTCCTGCTAACCCTTGCTGAGCTGTAGTCCAAACTACACATAGTTCAAGTAGTAATACTGGGTCAGTGTATGTGTTGTCACACCCGAGTCTTAATGCCAAACCCAGACGATCTCCGTCCCAGGATCTCCATCCTCTAGGGGTGGTACATCTACCTCTCCCCCACCACTCTCTTCACTGTCAGATGGCTCTGTGGCAATTAGCACAGTCATAGGGGGCACTTCCCGGAGTTTGCCTGTCCATAATTTCTGCTAATGAATAAATGTTGGTGGGGGATTTTTGGAGCGGATGGGAGGGGTAGATTCTGGATTATTCATCCCATTGTTTTAACATCAAATAATACCAAAGTATAAGAAAGTAACAGAGAGAAGACAGTTCATTGCATGCTGTAACTGCCCCATGGGCCAATGTCATGTAGTTTTGTACATGGGTAACTTTACGTACGTATGTAGCAAAAACTGGTAACCACTCAAAATAATGTGTGTGTGTTGCTTGTGAGTGGTCCCCATGTAAATCTGCTGTGTAACATTTTTAAAACTTATGTAGCAGCACTAAACTGGAAAGAAATTAGACTCATAATCTGTATTTTGTCGTATTATGCTGTGCAATTCTGTAAAGAAAAATGTACAGTTCATGTTTTGGTGCAAGACGACCTGTCAATACAAGTATCTACAGTCCAGCGCGTTTACACACAAAATGAAAGCTGTTTGTGCATGCATGCATGGTACATGAAGTTACTGTATATAACATCCTGGTATAGATACCGTTCATGAAAAGGGCAAAGCAGTAGCTTTATGGTAAAGGACGCTATTTAATACAACAAAATGGATTCTCAACCCATTGAATTGTTCATGTTTGTCTTCTGATTTAACACCTTAACCCTCCAAGGCATTTTTACTAGAACCCTGCCAGACGCATCAGATTGCATACTTTGTCACATTGACTTGTGTGGAGAGTGCAGCAAAGTGGAGCTGTCGGCACAGATGCACTGTGCTGCGTCTGGCAGGGTTTAGGGTTTTAAAAGGGTTAGGGAATGAGAATGATACACCTATCCATATGAACTAATGAACTTTTCCTGGGTTGCCATGACTTTCTGTGGGTGTGCAGTCATATCACAATGTATACAGCAGGGCGTAGAAGCTGCCCTGCCTCGAACTTACACACATGTGTATTGCCATCCCAGGTACACATTTTTGTACAACGGAGGAATCCTCATAGTCACTTCCTCTGTAGGAAGTCAGAAATTGGCCGTTCATCAACTGATTGCCCGTATGTAGAACCCTGGGTGCCTGGAGTTTTCAGAATTTGCCCCTTATCTCTTGTTTTTTTTTCATGGCAGGCTTGATCTGTCACTGGGAGGGGGGAGGGGACGGAGAGACGAGTCAATGTTTCGCTGACGTGTTTTGAATCACGCTGTCTGCGATCAATCCATTAGAGTTTCGTGTCTGTTCGCACATTTGATAAAGGTACATTGTACATGTGTACGTATGATAAACGGGTCACAATACATGTATCATGAGATCATGGATAGGAATCACGAACCTGGCATTACATGTATGTACACATGTATGCAAAAATTAAAGTTACAAGATTCCTTGGTTGAAGTGGTATCATGTGATTGACTATATGAAATTGACTACCTGCATAGATCTTGACTTGATGAAAGACGTTTCACAAATATTTTCAACACCCAAAATTATCTTTTTCCTTGGCCACTCTTGATGGTGCATACCTGAAGCTGTACACAACTCCACTGTGTACACATGTGAATGAATGTACAATCATGTACATGTATACACTGTAAGGACTGCAGTGCATATGTATACTTTGAGAACCTTGAGCAAGTGGCAGGCATGTGTTGTCCTTCACATCTACAATGTAAACTTCACCTGATTTTCCTTGAGTTGAATGTCCTTGCTAGTGGGAAGGATTAGCTAAGACTGAAGGACACAGGTTTCTCAATTAATAAGGGAAATTGATGGCTATACTCTGCAAGTACAACAGAGCAGGAACAGAGTGTTTGTGTTTGTGTTTCCTACCTCCATGATATTACCATGGTATTACCAAGTACATGTACATGATACAGTGTTGTGTACATTATTTTGATCTGTATTGAAGGCAGTGCTTGTACATTTGTATCTTGATTCTGTTGTGGTTCAGGGTTTGGGGTCAATGCCATCAAAAGGATCAAAGATTCACACTGAAACTTTGCCAAAGGTCACGTGTACAAGTTACATCTAGATTTTCACTCCAGAGTCCTTTTAGATCCTTTAGAATTCACCAGGTTTTCAGGAGTTTTGGAAGATTGAGGAGAGTAAGTTGGACATCATTTGGTTATTGCACAGTGGTAGATCTTGAAGGAGTTGGGAAGGTTCGTACATGTACATACATGTACTACTACTGGAGTTTAAATACATGTACAATGTACATGTACATGTATGTCCGAGGACAAGAGGAGAAAGAAAATACAAAGGAACCTTCCAGTCCTCGCAAGTCAGTCTTTTGTTGAAATCGGTCCTCAGAAGTAAAAATATGTACTTAGTCTATGGGGTTGGGTTATAATACCTAATGTCCTAGGCATTCATGTGGGGAGTACTGTACTACAAAATACTACTAAATTCTCATAGGCCTGTGTAGTAATGGTACTCTATACTGCAGTTTACTGAAGTAGTATTTTGTAGTATTCAGTAGGGGTGTGCATTTACGGATAGTAAAAGAACCGGGTACCCGACTAAACAAAATACGGGTACCCGGGTACCCGTTAAAGAAACCCAACCCAAAACTTCCAATCCCAAAGTTGTAAAAATGTCATGCCTGTTTAGTAAACATGAATCTCTTCTCCGCCTTTGCATGTGCCGGCTCGTGCATGCGCCAGCTTATCACAAAAGACGGCTTTCCGGAAGCTTTATAGAGTACCGAAGTCTGATGTCAGTTGCTGCAACAACTGGCTCCAAACAAATGGAGATTTCGACTTTTCCTTTGTTAACAGCCAGTCATGCAAACACATTGACACAAAATAACAAAAGTATTCTGGTTCCAAACATTGCATTGACGTCATCACTTCGGTACTCTATACAGTTGTATTTATGGTGGATGAGGCATGCTATTAATCTCGTCGAGGCTCTTATTACCTTGACTACAAAAACCATGACCAGTAAATCCCTTTATTGTCGATTTTCGTGAGTGTCATAAACGTGAAATCTGTGCTGGTTTCCCATGCAGTCGGGTTTTAATTTTGAAAATTTCTAACAAATAACATTCAAAACCTTTCCCTTTTCATTGTCTGGGAAGTTACTATGCGATAATGTAAAGTTGTACGGGTACTCAATTCCATAATCTGGAACCGGTTCCTGATATGAACGTTTGGGTACTCGGGTACCCGGTTCCGATGCACACCCCTAGTATTCAGTGACGTTAGGGTTAAAGGAACAATACATGTAGGAAACACAAAGCATTGTCCTCGTATTAGTATTTGGAAAGTACTACTGTGTGTACTGGGAAGTGTCAACTGAAAGGTGGGTTGTCCAAATTTTTTTCACTTAATACTTTCTCAACCTAATGCACACACATACATTTTGTAAAACAGGGGTGTTCAAATTGAAAACCAGCGTCCAAAAAGACAACTGGATTACTCTCTGACCCTCCGGCCGAACTCGGTCCATTCCTACACATGTACATATAGTACAAGATAAGATTTTAGATTGTACGGAAAGCCATTCCTTTTGACATTGTGGACTTTTTGCATTGCATTATCACCACCACTACCCAGTTCCCATGGTGAACTGACTGAATGACTCTGGGTGGGACTCAGAACACTGGTGATAATCCAGGGTAGTCTGGTAATGCAAGAGACAGACAGGGTCACATTCCTGAAGAGGTCAAGGTCCCAGCTCAATCCATGCCTTGTACAGGTGAATTCACACCATGCTGTAGTCAGGACACAGTGCATGCTGATGAGGTACATGTACAAAAGTACATGTATGATCGGGATTGGTATTCTGGTTTTTCAATTTACAATGTACAGTAGCTGCTAATAAGCACAAAAAATTGCTTAGAATGAAAAGTCTTCCTTGGGTAAATATAGCAGTGCCAACCAGATGTTCATGTGCTGTATATTGCTTGGGTCGTTTTTTTCCTTTTCATGAAAATCACAGCAAGTTTTGGCTAAGCAATTTGTTTGTACTTAGCAACTTTGTATGCTTAGTACATGTAGCTACATGCAATTGACCCCTTGTCTGCCAGAGAAGCAGTATTGAAAACTTAGTTGTCGCTCTTATTAGTCTTAAGCCCGTTTCACACCAGCGCTAGAAATACACATCTGCGATGATTGGCGCCGGGTGTATGACGCCTTATTTTATAATTATATTGAATTGCATTTGCTGAGTCGATTTGATGTGCTTTGGAATAGTGTATTAGGTGTTTTTTTGTTTCATATTTGTTATTGTTTAAATACTGCAATCTAGCTTTTCGGGGCTGATATAAATGGGTAAGTATCCTCCAAAATCCACTTACTGTGAAGTAAGCAAGTGGGACATTCTTTGTACTTAAACTTTCAAAAATACAAAGTCCCATGCAATGCAGATGGGCTCTACTGCGCTCGGTCAACCATGGTCCTACAGAATTCTCTGAAACCTGGTGAATTTTGAAGGACCAAATTTTGTAGAGTGGTAATTTATAATCAACAGTGTTTAATTATAAAGCCAGAAAGTATGAAAAATTGTTCTGTGACACACTGGTAGATTTTGGTGGGAGTTCTGTCATTTTCTCACCTGTACATTGTGTATATGGGCTACTATACCACGTCACGTTACATGTACATGTCACTTTCATCACTCACAGCTTCAAATCCTATTGACTAATCTAAGGTCAAACTGTCACAACATAAAATTGTGTTGAGGCCTACCAAGAGACACAAAAAAGAACAACTCAGAACTTGAGTTCCTGTTCTTTAACCCTAACGTTCATAAATTCATCAAAATCCTTCCCCTGTTTTGGAGGATTTCGGCGGATTCAGGATACCTCCATATTGAAACCTGGGGGATTTTGATGGATTGAGGATTGTAAGCCTAGCGGTACTGCAGGATTTTGATGGATTCAGGATACATGTACCTCCAAATTGAGCAGTCACCATAACCAACTTTTTGTGCATGACAAAATACATGTAGGTGGATTTTGGCGGATTCAGGATACTTTCTACTTCTAGTAAAGTTACCCAAGGGGTTAGGGTTAGACATTCAAAAAGGACATAGTGTATTTAAGGGTACTGTTAATTAACACCGATTGTCTTCTAAACTGGTTGAAATCACTTCAAAAGTACCTGTCTTTTAAACACATAGGGTTCAGAGCTGGTCATTTAAATGAACATTAATTCTAATCAATTAGCAATCTAGGCAGGACTTGCATCCAATCAGTACTAGTTGATGTCACTTACGTTATGTCACTAACGTTATGTCACTAAAGTTGGAGAAATCACACACAAAAATCCTATGTTCAAAAATATTATTTTACAAAATATTGAGAGATAATTTAGTAAAACAGAGATTTGTTGTCCACAATATATGCAGACGAATGCAATCCAGAAAAAAAGCATATCAAAGTGCTTCAATTTTGTTTAGTTTTGTTCCTATTCCTGTGGAATTGCCCGTAGGCATATTGGTTATATGCTTGGCATCTTTTTTACGTACATATGCAAAATTGTACATTTTAACACAGTACATAATGCACAAATATTTACATAAAAACAATTGCTGTTTGTCCAATTGCAGCTACACGAAGCTGCCTTCAAGTGTCAAGCATACAATGTACGGTATAATGTAATAGCCCAAATTGAGTCATTGAATGTTGAGGCTGAGACCGAGAAGTCAACACTCCCGACAAATTACTCAATGATCTTACGTGTAGTTTTTTAAATCAGTGTATGTTTACCAGAATTTGAAGTTAAAATGAGTAACCTTTAATTTCACACAGGTGAAATGTTTCACAAATAGTGAACCCACAATATGTATATTTTTTTTCTACTATACATGTACAGGTTTATTGACAAAGTGGTTGTTGAATTGGTTTTTGTGTTGCCGTACAAATGTAGGTTTTGGCTAGCAAGTATCTGCAGTGGCGTAAGCCCGCAGAAAGATAAAAATCTTTGATGTTTATCTCTGCGTAATCAGGCAAGACTGCTATTTATACCTACATGTACGTCCAATCTTGATACCGGATGTCTGCTGATCTTAAGGCCACTGTAGCAAGCCCCAGGAGAGTGCTTTTTGCAAAACAACCCCAGCGCTAGAGAGCCGACGTGTAATGGAAAGATGCACACAGCCACGTTAGCTCAGATCCGTACCCTCATGGCTGTAAAGAGATGCTTTTGTCCCCTCTGCCGGGACATCATGGAAATTAATATGAGAAATGAAAACAACGGCACTTAAATGTCAGTGTGGCGGGATGATTTCCGTCAGAGGCTTAAAGATGATTACTGCTTTTTGCCGGTTCATTGACACTTTAATTACAAAGGCTATCAGGTTTTGGGAATATGTATAATGACATTTATATATTTTTGTTTTTGCTGCTTACAGTTTTGTTTCTTTAACGACTTCTTGTTCCTCTTGTAATTTCTCAGTCAATGTAATTTTCACTAAATTGCTCTCAAGTAGGGGGTTTGGGTGAATTGAAAACTTCCTCCAAGCCCAAAGTCGATGACGTGCCACGAGTGTTTGGCAGGCAGTTCTAAGGAGAACAGCGTAAAATTTTACCTTTAACTTCAAAATGCTTCCTGGAATATTGAAAAAAATGAGGCATGAACATTTTTTGTTTGGTTTATACACTTGTACTTTAAATCATTCGGCACGTGTACAAAATGTGCATGACGCACTAGCAAGCCTTAAACGAGAGCATTAATGCAAGTGTGTCCCATAGGAAAACCTAAATTTAGTGTTGATTTTTAATGGATTTAGGATAATGTTGATGGTTGTGCACACCTACTGTACACAAAAAAACAAACTTACTTATTTTCCTTTGTGGTCAAATTGATCCAACCTGCCCCATAACATGTTTCCATACATAGAACCAGTGATATCCCATTTTGAAAATGTCCATAGTCTGTCAAAATCATGAGTTTGGTTTTGCTCCTTACATTGGAAGATTGTCAAAAAACCTTTGTCAACTTAATGTGTTGTATTGTCAGTGCCAACTGAAACAAGCCTCAAAACTCCTCTGTCAGTTTCTCCAAGAGATCACCCCTAAAAGCTGAGAACCATCTGATAAATTTGGAATTTTATTATTTTGTTTCATTATTTTTTGTATCCTTTAGTACAAGCGTATGGTTTACTTCCATTTTTGAATTTCATGGAAATTCCTGGGATACATTACATGTCAGGTAACACGTAACGCCGACTCTACATGTACATGTATACACGTACGTTTATAATTGCTAGTTATTACCACACTGCGGCTGTGTAACAGTGCAGCTGCATGTTGTGTTCTCCATCCCCTGAACATGATGAATAAGCCTGGACCATCTTGCTTGCATCCGGTAGCCAGTAAGTGGGCAGGTACACGTAATAGCTGAAATGATAATGATACAACGCGCCCTGCCGTACATGTACACTGAGCCCTCCAACACAGCAAGCCCTCCGATAAGGCAGAGCTGTACAAGCTGTCTGATACAGCATTCATAACATTGACTGCCGTGCATTATCGGACATTTGTGCATGTTCATTCTGTAGCTTGTACTTAAAGTGCTGTTTGTTTTTGTATACAGTTTGAGAACCTTACATGTGGCATGTGATACAAAGTCTGCAGAATACATTCTACATGTGTACATGATGGACTGTGAGAATGAACAAAGAACAGTTCTGTACTTGCTTTGTTTACACCATGACAAGTCTACAGATCGGCTGTGAATTTACATCAGGTATTCTGTGTGGCACAGAAAATCTCTGCTGACAGTTTACCTGTAATAATTGTGTACAGATTGCAGATTCACTTTAGATTGACATTAGATTGTAAATACACAGAAAATCTCTATTTGCATCGCAGTAACTTATTTTGCTCTCTAGGTAATTTTTTAAGCCGTAGACTTGAATTTGGAAAACTGTTGTTTTTATTTGTGTTTGTACAAGTATTGTTAGTATTTTTTGCCTGAAAATAAATGAGTTAAACATATGTACTTTACAACTAATTTACATGACATTCGTGTAGGTGATTACATGTAAATGAAAGTGTCTCTTTTCTGTGGTAAAGATTGTCTGATTTTTGGCTGCTGGGAAGGAAAAATATAAATTGAAAATGTTTGTACACTGAATCAAAATTTAGGTATACATGTGCTGTATTATGTTCGAGGACAAGAGGAGAAAGAAAATACAATGGAATCTTTCTTGTCCCCGGGAGTCGGTCTTTTGTTAAAATTGGTCATCGGACATAAAAATACGTTCTTAAGTCAATGGGAATTTTTAAAGTAAAGGAACAATAGGAAACACAAAGCATTGTCCTCAGTAGTATAGTAAAACAGGACTATGTACAACCTGTGTTGCCACACATAGTACACACAGGTACAAAATGCTTACATATTTCTTGGCTAGTTTACCTATTTCTTGGCTAGTTTACCTATTTCTTTGCTAGTTTACCTATTTCTTTTTTTTGCTAATCAAAATCTATCTGTGCACCTCAATTTTTTAATTTTTATTATGCAGATCGCCCATCACAAGGCCACTCGAGGTGTGGGCTACAAAATTGTGTGCATATGGTCGTACTAAGGTCAGCTCTTGTTATATAAAGGTTATTGAAACCATTTATATTTGTTGTTGTAAAAGGACTTGACTACAAAAACAGAAAACTGTTAATGTGAATTCGCACTTATTTTAACAGTCATTTTTGCACTTTAATCTTGAGTTAACTATCGTATTTGTTCTTGCTGCCTGTGCAAATATGCATTTCTTCTTTGGCCTCGGGATTTCTTAAAGATAAATCCTGGGATCCATTCCGGTCTGATTGAAATGTCTGTGATAAAGCTCCTTGACATTTCCATCATGAAAAGAATATATTCCAAGGTAAAAGTGGAAGAGGTTTTGACAGCCTTAAACTCTCCAAAGGTTCAGGATTTTTTAAGTACGTCTTTCTTGTTGATGGGAAAAATTCTCTTTTAGGGGATGGGTGCGGGGAGGGAGACTTAGCTGAATATGAGTATGTGTGTACCTGTTGATTAATTGGAAGAATTTATCACAGGTGTAAAGGGTTTTCACACTGTAATGTGCAGGTGGATTGGGGAAAGCAGGGAGTGTTTTCTGACAAGGATTGCATTGTTGGTATAATTTGTTAAAAATACACGAATGAACCAAAATAAAATAAAAGCTGAGCAGAAATTAATGCCCCAAAGGATCCGTTTCTGTTAAGATGCAAAGTTCCCGCCAATGTCAAGGATGTCCTCTCTCTTAACTGCCGTCCAATCAGAGCGTAATTATTGACCCCGGTGTAGCAAGGGATGTAATCATTGCTTGCTGCCAGCTGCCGTGTTTCACACAGGCGCTGCGGAGACGGGAGCGGAAATCACTTGTCACAGTGTACATGTATGGTGAACAAGCGTATACACGTATCCGGGCCCAGTGCCGGAGTAATCAATCCTGAATTGCACGGCCGGCTGGCTGCGTAGCTGGCCGGGGCAATTCTCAATCATTCTTGCATTGCAGTTTCAATCCGGATATCTTGTTTCGTTGAGTTGTTACATCCGGACCGGAACTTGCCGTAGTCGTCAAATGTACCGGTCTGAATGAGCGGGTAAAGATTGCCGAGCTTGATACTGTTTATCAGAATATTGGCATATTTAATCATAATAGTGAATTACACCCACGGTCTTGTCACAGTACAGTAAGACTGAATGTTTTAAAAATGTTTACGTACATTGTACATGTACATATGTACGTGTATGTGAATGTCTCTGTACAGATGTACACATTGACAAATTTTTTAATCTGCCGACCACTGTCAGCAGATTAAAAATTTGTCATTACATCCGTACTAAATCCATCAATTTCAAAGTGAACAAAGAAAACTGGCAGGAGCGGGATTCGAACCTGCGACCTCTGGAATACCGTACCGGCACTCTCTACCAACTGAGCTACATATCTTACCCTATGTTGGCGGTCTCCCAAATTGTCAGTATCTCTGTTCGGGTGGGCGCTAGCCAAATTCATCAAAGTACACTGCACACATCAAAACCAGTCTATTGATTCCTGGTACATGTAGGTAGGGTAATTTAATAATCTTGTGAATCTGAACTTGTATGTATTTTAATTCATCGTGGTTAGTAATCATTGACTTGAACATATAGCACATGCTGTACATTAAGCCTCCGTGGTAAAACTAAAATCAGTTAATGAAATGGTACTGAAAAAGTTACGGTACATGTATCAGGGCGGTCAGGTTGGTGTAGTGGTTCTTTCCTTGCCTTCCACCTCTGGTGACCCTGGTTCGATTTCCACCAGGTGCACTACATATGTGGATTGGGTTTTAAGTTCCTACCTGATTGCGTGGGTTTTCCCCATAAATAATTGTTCTGGGGTTTTCCTCCTGCTGCTAAAACTGAAATTTCCTTCGGCATCTTCTCTCAATTCAAACTGGGCCCTGAGGGAGAACAGTGCATTTGCACTGATCAGGCTACCCAGGATACATGCAGGTAAGATATAAATAAAATAAAATAAACGTCTGGATCTGGATCGTTATACTCCGACAAAACGGAAACCCGCCTCACATCACATACGTGTGCATTCAATGTTTTGAACTGCACAACATGTACATGTATGAGCGGACATGTACATGTACATGTAGTAGCCCAGTGATTCAGTGGTAGATTACATGAAATTCAAGCCGTGTTCTTGTGCCGTGTTCTTGTGCCATGTATACCGTCTCTAGATTCCGAACTTCATTGGCTGCTACATTGTAAGCAGAAAATACATGTAAATTTGCTAAGCACATTTGTGACCCGCTCTGCAAAAAGGGCACATAAGTTGCTGTATGCTTTTACGAGTTATGGGCCGTTCAGTGTGAAGAGGGTGAACAATTCTTCAAACAGTGATTTTGAAGGGAGGGAATCTTTTGCATCTTTGATTATACCTATATTATTCTATTTCATAACCAAAATCTTTGATTTCAGTGAATAAAGTTGGAACAAGAATGTGTTTATGTCGAGTGCTTCCATCTATTGCTTTGCTTTTTTTTTTTTAAATGGCTTGTTTCTCCTCAAGTCATTTCAAGAAATTCCTGAAAACAAACATGCAAATTTCCAATTATCTCGTGATTGCAAAATGCTAGAGACCTCAGACATATACCATATGAAAGCTTATAAAATGGCCTTTCCAGCTATATATAAAACACTATTTTCAAATTTTGCAACATAAGTGCCCTTTTTGCAGAGCGGGTCACATTTACCTGTGTATTACCAATAGTTTGCAACCGTGAACATCACATGACATTTTGACAGCTAACCTGCTTTAGCTAAGCAGAAGTCCTCCCTGCTTAATGAGTGTGTGTGCTTCAAAAAAAACAGAGAGCAATTTGGCCTTGATTGAAAACTTTGAATTTGAGAAGATGTAAGCTTAGAGTAGACTATCAGGATTTGAGGAAATGTTGACTGATTACACAGTAGAATCGCCTGTCAATATGGAAAGGATTTCCCCCACATTGTGCCTTGTAGTAATGAGACTCGAATCCACTACATCTGTATTGGTTACCAGTAGCCAGTGAGATTGCAAATGTCAGTGATGATGGAGGTTATTAAAATAGACAAGGCTTGGTCAGACTCACTGAAGTCTTCAAACAATGGGATGATGACTGCAGGCTTTTATCCAGGATTCAAAATTGGCTGCATGTACATGTACATTGTAGTTCAATCCAAGAAAAAAAATTAAAAATGGAAGTGTACTCTCGTACAGTGTTTCATCTAGTATATGCACAGAAAATAGGGAATATTAAGACTTTATTTGTCAGTGTTCAAGAATGTTAGAAAAATAAAGCTGGTGATCGAGGTCTTTCCATTGGAGAGGTTTCAAGATGATGAGAAACATGCCTGATCAACTGTGTACACTGTAATACAACACCTCTGTATAGATACACACCAGAAGAGAGAAAACTGGGTTATTTCTTCTTGTATTCATGTCATGTTCCCGTCCTCTTTTCAACAGCCTAGAAAAAGGAAGCTCGGGTGGAAACATTGAATCTTATAAGTTCCAAGTGATGCCCACACAGCCTGTGTTACAATACCCGCCCTTGTCAATAGCCGTACATTGTCGGCTTTTCCCCGGTGGCTTGAGAGCTCAATTCATCACAAGTTCCGCTCCCTTACCATAAATGGAACCCAGTCGATCCAGTACCGTATCAAAAATCCTCTGGCAGTTTCCTGAGCATTATCAATTCCTTCCCATTCTTGCCACCTCTTCTTGAGAATCTTCTCCCTGTTCATCCCTCCAGGGGATGGAACATGCGGTGTATTTTTTAACTCCCCCCCTTCCTCCCCAAGCAATGTACATAGTGGGAGATTGTAACACCATCGTGTGCATTTCTGTACTTCATGCTTCTATTTAATATTACACGTCATTCAGTGTGGCTCTTGGCCAATTATTTTGGGAGCGTGGGTGACAAGTTCTTTATCTCTTTGTGTCATGGAATGTACATGTACATGTAGTAACCAGCCTCAGCTTTTTGCTAGTAATAGAGACAGGTTTTAAAAATTCCCTGAATGAAGTCAATCTCTGTTCTCTGTCTGCAGTTCCTTGTCAGGATCCACAAAAAGTCAATACTCTCAATTCAACATTATCATTGCTTATTTTTGCATTGAATTATTTTTATTCAGTAATAACGAAAATTTAAAAAAATTGGGTCAAAATACAGGTGTCTTACATACGTGTATCTCTTTCTTGCAATTTTTACTACATAAATGTGAAAAATTCATTTTTTTCCCCTCTTTCTGCAGTCCGATATGCTTTGATATCATCGACGAAGCCCACATGACGAAGTGTGGACATAGTTTTTGGTGAGTAGGACAACGGGAAATAAAATTAATTGCATAATTAAACTAAAATACACATTTCCTTGTTCTGCAGACTACATGCCACTCAATGCGTTGCTTGTCTAAACCCATGAAATGTTAAGAAACAAATGTGGAATCCTATGCGAACGGTTTATGAAAAAAATTCACAATGCATTTCAACCACTCCAACATCCTACATGTACTATGTGCATGTACATTGTATGTGGGTGCACATTTTATGTCTTCAAAACATAGTTTCAGTAAGTTTAAATCTTTTGTAAAGTGCTTGCAAACTGAAGTAAACTGAAATATATACATTTAGGAGAGGACCATACATTTCTATCCCAGTAGAATCTTTGTAAAAACCTTAAACCCATTGAATACGGATGACGCTATACAATGTAGCTGCGGTTTGAAAAAAAAAAAACACCTGGCCGGTTGATAACTATACCTCCATTTTTCTGCGTATTCATTGCATTGATCACCTATTGTGTGCGTTACGCTTGGTTGCACAAACTCGGCACCCCATAGCTGTAACTCAAGAAGCCGTAACTCAAGTGGTTAAAAAAGATTCAAGCGTCAAACCCAAGAGTCAAGCTCTTGTATATTATTGACGTTAGTATTTGAACGCCCACGATTCTGAAACCTTAATATGACATTTTAGGGACTTAGTTTTTAACTGGCTGAATGCAATGTACTGAAGGTTTTTGGTTAATGGAAGTGGTGTATCTTTGTTATGTACATGTGACTTCATCGTTTTACTTGGCTAACATTTAATTAAACATCTCCTTTGTTGTTGTGCAGTCACAAGTGCATCATCCAGAGCCTTGAGGAGAGCAACCGCTGTCCAAAGTGCAACTTTGCCATCGAGAAGAACGACCAGATATTCCCGAACTTCGCATGTAAGTTAGCGCCTTTCGTTTTGTTTTTCTACAATTTTAGTAAGATCGTTAGAGAGTTCAGATTTGCTGAAAGGCATTCTGCCTACAGAAGATTCCCAGTAGATGCATAAAACGCCCACGCAGTCAGGTGTGTACGGTTCATGAACCAGTCAGTGCCGTTGATAATTTCATCACTAGAAACATGTGCAGGTTTATTTTTATGTCACTATAAGTACAGATTTTTTGCTGCCTGAAAACCTTGCCCAAATGTATATTATTGCTTTGTACATGTTTACGGTAAGCGGACACTTGATTATTTTGCCATGACCATTATTGACATTCTGGTTTTGTTTTCTATAGCTACCAGAAAAAAAGTACAAGTAAAAGATTTACAGTTGAAAGTAACAAAGAATAAATTTTTCCGGAGCTCTCACACATAGATTTTCCCCTGAAGCAATCCTACCATGGAGTGAGTTAACGCTATAGTAATTTAATATACATGTAGCTGAACGGAACTACTGCACAATGAATTGGAAACCGTTAAGATTTCTATGCAGGTGTTTTAAAGTAATGTCATGATTGGACTTGAAGCAGTGGCGTATGGTGGTTGGGGGGGGGGGGGGGGGGGGGGGGTAGGGCTGCCCACTGGCGACATTTTCTTGTCTTAAACAAAAAAGAAAAAGAATATGAATTCAACACCTAATAACTCTTAATTCTCCCCCCCCCCCATTTTGTAATATGTTTGTGAGTCAAATTATTGCCACCTTCAACAATTTTTACAATTTGTGCTAAGTCAGTTAATCTGCTCAGCGGATAAGTCTGTGAACCAAACATTGATGGCATTTTGGCCATTAATGCAATATTGCTTACCACTTTCTTTTAAACTTAGCAGATTTCGTTTAGCAGATTCTGTTTAATGCACATTATTGTAGCTCAACATAGAAATCTCTGCAATAGTTTGAATCTAGTCTTGCACTTGTGTTGCTACATGCAGTGCTAAACTTGTGCAGTAGTGCTAACGTGACTTGATATAATTTCCAACATTGGAAGGAAGAATACGATTGGTCAGTTTTCAAATAATCAAGGTCTGACCATGATGCCTTATAATCAGCATTTTTGAATGTGACGACAAGTCTTACATTGTACTTTTACGCTTCGTATTTCTGTTGACAGTGAATGAGTTGATCCTTAAGTATCGGCAAAAATCTGATGAGAAGCGGCTGAAGCTTTCACCACCGGTAAGTGGATGATTGAATGGAAAAAAAATATTTGTATTATTACTTTTCTTTTGTTGTTTCACTTTGAACATTTTAAAGTTGTGCGCATTATGAATGGAAACTTGGAAATTAAAGTTTGTCAAATTTGGAAAGTGTTTCATGAGGAAACATGTTATTTGCTACTGGATTTCCTTGTTTAAATTTCATTGCTAGTGGCATCATGCTCAAGATTTTCATGTCTCTATCGCGCACATTTTTTACATCCAGGATGTATATTGTTGCTTTGTACATGTTTACGGTAAGTTGACACGTTCTTGTTATTTTGCCGCGGCCGTTATTGACATTCCAGTTTTGTTTTACACAGTTTGTGATACACTGGAAACTGTAGCGTTTGTGCCTCGCATATGCCCTGTGCCCTTTGGCTCTGCGATGTTAACGGGATACACAAACGCTGTATTTTCTGTCTGTTGCATAGGAGTAATAGTACTGTATAGATTATACTTTGCTGTTGGATCCTATAGAATAGCCATATCAGCGAGCTGCAGGAGCTAATTACGGATCAGGACAAATGGGACCTAACAGAAGTCAACCTGATGCTGGAGGTGCTGGTCAGCAAGAAACGACAGCTGGAGATGGTGAGAAACACCTGTGGATGTCCCTGGTCAATGTTAGGATGTCACATAAAGGGGAGGGTGGGGGTGGGGTTGGGGTTATGGAGAGGCAGGGTTTAATCAGTTGTGGAGGGGCGGGGCTTAATCGGTTGTGGAGGGGCGGGGCTTACTCAGATAGGAAATGGAAGTTTATTCAGATTACCCGCATAAAAGTTTCGACTGATTTTGTTCTTGCTCTATAATCTTTCAAGATTGTCTGGGTTTTTTCTGACTGGCTAAATTTACTGTTGATTAAAAAATAGGGAAAAAATATGCTTGTTTGAAGCAAAATCTGGCTGTTAATTAGACTTGATTTTATTTCTTTTCCATCTTACAGGACAGCTGGTTCACTCACAGCCAGATTCTGAAGGAGTTTTTAGAACACGCAAAACGAAGGAAACAAGAGGTAAATAAATGTCATTTGACCCAAGTTAATGATGACCTTAAAGAAATGTGCTCATTTGACACATCTTAGTAACCTAATAGCTTTTCTTTTTAATATCGTTGGCCACTCATGTCAGGCCTTTGTGTATGCTAGTGATACTAAAGGCTCATGTTTAGAATTCTAGAAAATCGTGTCATACTCAACTTTGATTGCATTGTGTGATTCTTGCAGCAATTAGACGAACTAACGAAGCAGATGAGGTTACTGGAAGAAGATACAAAACGAATCGAGGAAAGACTCAGTAAGCATCGTGAGGTCTACACGTCCGTGATGTCTGTAAGTTCAGGAGGTTATGAAACTCATGAATGCACAAAGCAAGAAAGATTCTCATGTATTTTTGTCTTGTGTCAATTTATCGAGACTAAGAGCAGAAAAAAAAATCAATTGCTTTCCCCCGCCTACAAAAAAACACCCCTTTCTACAAAAAAGACCCCTTTCGGGCTGATTCATAGGTGGTTAAAAGATTGATTGCCACTGATGTCCATAGCTACATGTATGTAGAAAAGTCATCATGTTTGTGTATACAGGGGCGTGGCAACAGGGTTCCCACGAGTCATGGAAAATACTGGAAAATCCTGGAAAAAAAGTTGACCTGGAAAGTCATGGAAAAGTAATGGAAATCAAGATCATGCAAGGGTTATTTTTGATGGGCCACTTTTGATGTGATAACGGAATAATGATAAATTTACAGGCTATATCTTTGTTAGTCTATAGGAGGGCTGCAAGGGGAGGAGTAGGCCATTATTAATTAAAACTTATTTTCAAAAGCTAAGAAATGGTTAGCCCAACATCAGCGATTCATCAGTATCATAATACCAAACAACTTTTCTCTACAAAATGGCATTAAATGTCATGGAATTGTTCATATTTTAGTCCTGGAAAGTCCTGGAAAAGTCATGGAATTTGGTTTTCAGATTTGTGTGGGAACCCTGGGCAAGCACTGGTTTTGTGTTGTATTACAAGAATCATCTCTGAAGAAAATGGCATACCAAAATGCATATAGAATCCAATAGACTGCTGACTAATGGGTTTAATCCATAATGCTTATGGGAGTTTAAGTTTAAGACCATTCACCATTCTAGGTGTCCATTTGATATTTAGTAGTCAGTTCTTCCCTTGACAATAATACAAATTCATGAATGTGTAGAAGAGACTGTCAAGTCCTTACCCTTTCTTTCGTTTATTTTCTTCTTCTCATTATCGAGCAGAGTTACCCCGTTGCCCTCAACAGCGACGATGTTGTAGCTCCATCAACAAGGTAAAAAAAGACTTGTCAATTTCCATATTTCCCCTCCAGGCATACTCTTACCAACTTGTACACATTTGTCCTGCTTGAAATAGAGTAGTTTTCACTCTAGGTTTCTGTAGGTCTGTGTGTCGTGATCGAACATTTATGTATTTATTCGAGACTACTGAATGAGGAAAAAGACTGCATCAGTAGTGCTTTTCCATCCGCCACTTAGCTATCTTTTCTGCAGTAACTGTGTTGCAATGTGCTTATCTTGCCTGCTGCACAGAATTTCACATTATAGGCCTTCTGTTGGAAAGAGGAAAAAAATGATATTGATGTTGTTGATAGATTGAGAACTGTGTCCTGGTAGGTTAATCTGATTCATGTTGTTGAGGTAGACTCGGAAAGAGTTGGGTTTACTGAAAATTTAACTTGCTGAAATTAGATTGCAACGCCATTGCTTGCTTGAGTTGTGGTGAGTTTTGATCTTCAAAGATTTGGGTAAAAAGAAAGGCAGATTATTTTTGTAAGTTTATCATTTCTTTTGCAGCAACGAACAACCAAAAATCAAACTAGAAAATACCTGCAAGACAGACAGTCCACAAGAAGGCTTCAACGGCAGCAAAAACGTGAGTTGCATTGCCTCCCAACATAACTGCTCATCAATGAGTTGTCTAGATTGCATCACTGGAAGATTATTTGCAAAGGGGAGGGAGGGGAGGGGGGCAGGGTTTGAAAGAGGAGGGGATCCCTTCTACCTCTGTAACTTTTTAAAATGTATTCCCAGTCCCCTGTTCACTGGTTTCTCTTGGATTGTGATCTAGAAATCTCTGGATTTTGAGGAATGTCTTAGTGGACACCCTTGGTCAATGTAAAACTCTTCCTGTTGTGGCTGTACTCGCCAGGGAGTCACAACAGATCAAGGGATGTATAAGCCTGCTGGTCAGGGGTAGTGATGCCATTTAAAGCAATATTCCTTTCATAATGTTGAAGGAAGTCTTTCACATTTTACTTTCTTCAGGGTGGCAGACAACAGTGGTTAGACACAACGTTGGCGTCAAGACGAAAACGTCTCCATCATCACTTTGATGATTTGGAGCAGTGTTACTTCAGCATAAGACAGAGTGATATAGCACCTAGTAAGTACAACTAAACATCATGCTTACTGTCATTTGCTTCAATCAGCTTACCAAATTTTCCTGTTAAGCCAAAAATCAGCTGCGATCCAGTCACAGCTTGGTTCCTCCAGTTATGATGTTTGAATGTGAAACTCTGCTTTCTGCCTGTTCCCACCAATATACTCTAGTTGTACCCAGATGTAGAATGAAAAGCTATGCCAATAGCTTCCCCTCGTTCTGTATCTCTATGGAATTCTTTGCCTGGTGCATATTTCTCTTCATCTCATGATCTTTCCTGCTTCAAGGGAAATATTAATTCCTACCTCTTGCATCTTTCTTATTCCCCGTTGTAGCTCTATACCTCGAGTGGCTTTCAGCCTTGTTTGGGGTGAATTTAAATTTAATAAAAATTTCAGGATCAGGATTTAAACCTGCAACCTCCGAAACACTGTACCAGCGCTCTACCAACTGAGCTATCGTTCCCCTGCGTGGTAGTATACATGCACGTGACATGTCATTTTGGCCGGTTACCTGTTTTTGCTCCGCCAAACTTTTCTGTGTTTAGGAACATTTTGCAGTAAGCAGCTTTTTTTTGGGTAGAAATGAAATGTTTCTGTCTGTGTAGTAAGTGGTGTTAAACCTGTGTTACTTGTTTGATTACTGCATAGGTGAAAACAGATCAAGTGAGCAACTTAACCAGTTCACCGACAGTCTGTCCAAGTTCACCAGATATAGCTCAATAAGACCACTAGCCACACTAAGCTATGCAGATGTCTACAATGGTTCTAGTATAGTTTCAAGGTAAGATATTCTTAAACTATTCCTAAGCTATGCAGATGTCTGTAATCGTTCTTATAAAGCTTATGGGAAAGTTATTCTTAAACTCCTCCACATTTGTGCAAATGTCCACAAATAGCACTAGTATAATTTCAAAGTAGCCTATTCTTAAATTATTCCAAAACTATTATAATCTATTATATGTATGTTATTCTAAAAATATTCCAAAGCTTTGAGATGTCTAGTGTCAAGTGTTTTTGAGTGGGGGGAAAAGACTCGGGCATGAAAAAGGCTGAACTCAAGATATCTAGACTACATCTTTAGTGCTCTATCGACTGTAACTAGTCCATAATTGAATTTCATTCTCATTCCAGTATCGAATTCGACAAAGACAACGACTTTTTTGCAATAGCGGGTGTCACAAAGAAAATCAAGGTGTTTGAGTACAGCGCCGTGGTGATGGATGCTGTGGATATTCATTATCCTGCCCATGAGATGGTCTGTAACTCCAAGATTAGGTACGTTGTAGATTTTTTTCTTCAAATAAATGTTTTTGATTGACAGTAAATACATTGTATTCTCTTTTGGTGTAAAGAAATGTATTTCCAGTAACTCATTAACTGCAAATTTGGTTAGTCGTTAGTCACTGACAAGTTTGTGCTAGTCTCAGAATTTGGTACTCCCACGTAGTGTATGGGAAAACTGTGAAAAAAAGCGTCTGAGTGACAGGTGTTTCACTTTTTACCTATCATTGAGTTCACAGTATCATCCAAAATGTCTGCATGGCAAAGAAGGTCTTACCATTTGAACTGTCTATCTTGGAAACTGTGTTTTTATGTTGACGAGGTCCATGAACGCCAAAAGTCTCGAGTCGACAGTGGATTTGTAAAACCACTCACATTTGAAGCGCTTGACTTGTTTTTCCCCCCAATGCAGTTGTGTATGTTGGAGTGCGTACCACAAGGGCATGTTAGCAAGCAGTGACTACGAGGGAACAGTCACATTATGGGATGCATTTTCGGCATCAAAGGTCCGGTTATTTCAAGTAAGTCAGCCTGCTCTCTTAACAGAGACGGAATCCGTTTGTACTGTTGTGGGTCATTGGCCTTATTTTATGGAACTGTTCAGTACAAAGTAACGCTTAGAAAATTGTCAAGCAATGCTAAAAATCAGCTGTGAGTTACTCAGTGACAATAACTAACACATACACTCTAGCTCTCTAGCTGGTAACCTGGTCGAGCACGGTATTTTACGGGAGACGTCGGGGTGTTGCAGCGGTTCTGGCAGCCAAATCGAACCGCTACAATGTGTTTGTGCAGTCAAGCATGACATAAACAATAATCCAACAATGGATTTAAACTGCACAAACAGCGGCCAATGGCGTCATCCGGCCTGGTGGCACTGTGTTTTTTTTCGCCCACAGGCATCATCCGTACGCAAGGGGTTAAGCAACACATTAGCAAATTGCTGTGCATAGAGCTCTGCTTCATGAAATTTGCCCAAGTTATTCCAATGTAGTTGCAGTGCCCCAACGTTTATGTGGAACATGACAAGCAGTGGTTGGTTTAACCTTGTTTGCAGCTCTGCTGGGTTGACTACAAATACATTACAGTGAATAAACATATAGGCACATGTACCCTACCCCAGGGTCCATTTGGTGTAGTTGTAAAATCTCAGAATAAAATTGGGTTATTTTGTATTTTTCTAGGAACACGAGAAGCGGTGTTGGAGCGTTGATTTCAACAGGGTGGATCCCAAACTTATCGCGTCTGGCTCGGACGACGCTAAAGGTAAGACATGCAACTTTTCCTCGGATCAGCTGATTTCCTCGTTTTTTACTTCACACTTATGCCATTGAAAATTGAAAAACACTGTACAAAGTCTTGTAAAGATTGGAATTTCCTTGTTTTTTGTTAATACCAAGTTGCATGCTTGAAAGGTAAGCCAGGGAGTGTGATAGAGATTGTATCCAGCCTGCACATTGGAGCCCTCTAGTGGTGAGATTGAGACAAAATAAGACAATTACTATAGGATGAACCATTTTATACAAATGCGTTATGTAGATGCAAGTACTTAATGAATCAGCAACTGCTAAACCAAAGTTCCTCCTCAGTTTTCTCAGTTGGCTAAAAGAAAATGCATTTGAATGTAATAAACTGCATCGGAAATGCAGTAAATATTAGTTTTTCTTAGACCAGAAACAGATATTGCTTTTCATACTTGACTGTTGATTCTCATCTGATCTCTCCACCAGTCAAACTCTGGTCGACTAATCAGGAGCGTTCGGTAGCTTGCCTTGAGGCTAAAGCGAACGTCTGCTGTGTCAAGTTCAATCCTTCCAAGATGTACTCGTTAGCATTTGGCTCGGCCGATCACTGCGTCCATTACTATGACCTGAGATACCCCAAGCAACCACTCAACATCTTCAAGGGCCACAAGAAGGCTGTCTCCTATACCAAGTTTGTCAACTCGGAGGAGATTGTGTCAGCGTAAGTTTCTGAGAGTCCTGTTTGTACAGTGTAAAATCGGGGGTGTGGCCTGTCAGTTGCCACACCCCATCTCATTGTTTGATTATTATGGTTGTTGTCATGATGCATTATGGGTAGTGAATGTCATGCTTTGCGGATGCCAGTTCTTTAGTAGTGTTCCTTATAATTAAAGGTTATAATCGAATGCTGTAGACTTCGTATAGTGTGGGAGTCATTTTCAAAATAATAAGTAATGACCCATTGTGGTAGAAGCTCATGAAAGCATCTTGTTAAATAATGTGCAGTAATAATAATGAAATAGGACACACACAAAAACCACTGCACAGAATTCTGTAGAGTTGTGCAAGGGAACGTCGCTAAAGTTGCAACATTCCCGTTGCCTTTGAATAATCCTTTTGAGAACACTGTGTTTCCATTTTCAGTGCACTGTGTTCACAGCATGTTCCTAAGTGGAACAGGTCATTCCTGAGTTTGTGTACATACATACACACACCATTCTCGCAAGAAGGAATTGCATGGTGTTCCCGGGCTGTAGAATGGTGGAACTTTCCCAAGGTTCCTACTTTTGTGACACTTCCTAAAAGAATTGGCTACACTCACTTGACTCATATTTGTTCTTCCCTATCCAGGTCTACAGACAGTCAACTCAAGCTCTGGTCCGTGGACAAGCCTCACTGTTTGCGGACATTCCGCGGCCACACCAACGACAAAAACTTTGTCGGCTTAACGGCAAACGATGACTACATCGCCTGCGGCAGTGAAAACAACTCGCTGTATCTGTACTATAAGGGTCTGTCCAAACAACTCGTCACCTTCAAGTTTGACACGGTCAGGAGCGTGCTAGTAAGTGCCGTGGTGTTTGTAATGATTATTACCCCAGCTCATCGTGCTATTGAATTATTTTCAGACCATCTCGGGTAGCCAATCGTGATTCTTTGCCAGGCCAAATTTTCATGGTAATCATTTTATGCTAATGAAACTGTTTAAGTTTTTATGTGCACACCATGAAGTGTTGTAGCTGGTATTTATGTATTCAGTTCATTGCATTATCAAAATGCTGAAAAAGGTTTGCTAACCTGAAGTTAACCTGAAGTGTATTTCACAGTTTAGACATTTGTCCTTTGCAAATTCTGCTTCTGAAGTGTGATCTTTGCTGTACTTACAATTCACGGTCACTTTGAAATGGACAAGGTTTTCGTTAGCAAAAAATGGTGAGCAAAATTTCCGACGGATCAAAATGATTGAAATGTGGTTTTGTTTTCCCCGTCAGGACAAGGAGAAGAAAGAGGAAGATGCCAATGAATTTGTCAGCGCCGTGGCTTGGAGAACGGTAAGACACCACAGCTTTCAAAGTCGGGAGTATTTTTGCCGTGACAGACCGTTGAGTTATGATCAAATTGACTGTAGTTTAATATCCATGTACAAGGATATCCATATTCATATCATGGTCTTCTTATTGTGGCAATGATGTAATCGCTCGCCTTATAGGATCGATAATACATTGTCACTGTGTACCTATCAGGCATGGTACTCATCTGGGACATTTTTGTAGGGCCCGACAACCAGATTTTTGAAATACACAGATATTTTGTATTTTTTTGTTTGTTACACTTTTGGAAATTTTCAAGCACTCGCAGAAGTAATTTCTGTTACTAAAAAATGATGTGGAATTAATTAGACACTGTCCATCAATACTCCAAACTCGATTTGTCAGTCCAAATCCTAACATTATTTTTACTTTTCCTTTCCAGGGTACTAATGTTCTTGTAGCAGCAAACAGCCAAGGAACGATCAAAGTCTTAGAGTTGGTATGAAACGTCCCACAACAGTGTCCTCTCACTTCACTTCAAGTCAAGAATTGGTCTGTAAGACTGACTCCTAATTGTGTTCCTTCCCCCTTTATTTTGGACTCCGTCTTGTACTCTAAGCTGTTATCCAACCTCGTTGAACTCCTTTGAGTCATGTCACAATGACATCATAGATTTCTACGGCTTTTCCTCGTTGCTGTGCAGCATCCTTCAATGATGAAAAGTTAGAAGCTTGGAAATGTAACGGGGTCAAGGTCTAGTCCCTAGACTCACCTTCCTGCTACAGATCATGGTATGTCACTGTGTACATTTCACATACATATTGTGCATACTAACATGACATGTACACGGCTATAACGATGTATAATACTTGACGATGCACACACTCATTTAGAATTCCTCCGCTTAAAGCACCATGCACGCTGTTACTTCCTCAACCAAAATGACCACCAAAGTGATTCGACCAGGAATTTTTGGAAATCTTCAATATTTTCTTTTGAAATTCCAGAGATTACCTGATGAAGGTTTGTTGAATAGAAAAAGAAAGAAGGAAAAAAGGCACCTTTAGTGGTGGGGGTTGGCTAGACAAGGATTTAAAGCTCCCATTGGACCACCCCTGCAAACTGCAAAAGCCATCAAGATTGATAGATTGTTATAAAAATATTTATTTCCGAGACGAAAAGTAGCTGCACCGTCCCAAATGTCTACAACCCTGTCCTTGCAATCAAATTTTTTTTTCGTTTTGCCCAAAGACCGAGTGTCATCCTTGTTTTATGATGCCATTTTTATCAGGCCCTAACTGCGAATATTTCAGAAAATGCGACATCTTCAAAGATTGCAATGCGACATGATTATAACAAGCCTATCGACCCATCCTATTGGATTTACGACTTCAAGAATACAAAAGTTCCCAAAGACAAAAAGTCTCTTTAGTTTTGTAATGATTCTTGAGAGCCAAAAATATTCTCTCCAAATTATTCAGAGTATTTTTGTGAGACCAAATACAAGATGATGTATTCATTTTTGATATAATTATTCACTTCAGAACAGGCGCAAGCAATTGTACCTCAAAGAGATTTTTCTTAATAAAATTGGTCCACTGTTTTTCAAGCATATCAAATTCTCATGCAATGAGCTAAAAGAGGAATATTTTTTTCCTCACGTAAATGTACTTTTTTTTTTGCATTTGAAGATGTTTTTTGTAAGTGGTACAGCGTAAAAATTGTTGCTGTAATGCTCAAGAATGGGTACTCTGTCATATCTTCTGATATTACAAAGACATCGAAACATTTTTTGTAGTTCTTACTTCTTACTTCGCTCACACAGAAATAAAACCGATTTTGTCATGATGAGAGAAATTATCTTGCAATGAAGAATTGCTGAACTCACTTGAAGAAAGAGATCCTCCGAAAACTCAAATAATACACAATTGAAACGCTAGCAACAGTACAGGTACAGTCCATTCCTGTTAAAGTGAGCATGCAATAATCTTTGCAATTACATAGACCAGCATTCCTCTGAAGCTGATATGTCCGTGCCCTGACTGAGAATTTAAATTTTCTTGGATTTTCTTGTACAAATTATGGAAGAAAACGAAAGCAGCATGAATACTACACTGTGATCTCCATGTAGTCTTCCTAAAATATATTGTTTTATTATGTGCTAAGCGAGAAGATTGATACACATTAATACTGTATGAATAAGCCAGTTCGGTATTTCAACTGCACATTTGCACAATGACATTTTATCCCGAATGACCCGCGTGACCTAACAAGCACGTGTGAACACAAAAGGTGGTCGCACGTGTTAAATTCAATCAGAATAGGCGTTCGCGTAACATGGCGTGACATTACGTCAGCAATTTTATCCCGAATAACCTTTGACCTTTGAGATACCAAACTGGCTTATGAGGAGCGTCCTGCTTTGTATTCAAAATTAAAAACTGATTAAATCTGTTATCAGTGTGTAGTTTTTTTGTGTGGAATATCTCATTGAAAAGTTCCTAACATATCTAATGCTAAAAAATGAGCAATTCAATTTGATTCTTCAGGATGATATGCCCCAAAGCACGGACATAAAAGCTTGAATTGAACACCTGGCATTTCAAGGCTGTTCACAGTGTGTGTTGGTGGAGCGTTCCAAGTGCTTCAAGTGTGAAGATGTTTTAATCTCTTATCCCAATATTAATAGCAGTTCCAACTCATGCTAATTGTCTTAATATTGGAAGTTATACATTGTAAGGATCAGAGAGATTTGGAATGATTTTTGTATTTTTTACGGAAGTTATGATGGCGGTTTTTGAAGGGTACATGTATCTATTTATACTAAGTGTGCAATGAAAACGAGTAAAGAAAGGCGGTTATTGTTACAAAGGGGAAAATGTTTGCTACTTAATATATTTAAATTTATGCCAGTATATGCAAATGTATTTTTTTTTAACCTATTTGTTTGCTCGATTATTCAGCAATATCGGTGCATATTGCCACTTTATAGGAACCTATGATTCTCCAGTCGTGAAATATTCTGTAGAAAAAAGAGACTGGGAAGAAATGGTCACTACATGTACTTAGGGATTCAAAATTGAATCAAATATTTTCATTGGAAATTACTTTGATTTATTTCACATTCACATAGACTTTTGGCAGTTTTGTATGTTTAAAAATCCCCCAGAAGTTTGAAGGGGAAAAAACGTCTAAAACGGTGGGTATTCTCGTTATTGTAGGTTTCAAGACACTGATGTTTATCAGCATAAGTCACTTTTTTCTTGCAATTTTTGACCAATTGTATTAATATTTCTTTGCAAAATGATCTTCCCGTTAGTTTATTTACAATTTGGATCCGTGTTTAAGGCCCCACCAATATGGCTGTAATACAGTTTCTTTAGTTGAGTTTACTTATACTTCAAATTAACTTCATTGCTAATTTCTTTTTATTATTATTGAAGTTAGCCATGATTTTGCTTCAACTGAAAGCAGCAATTTTCCCCCCATTTTCTTCGAATTGTACTGTATAGAATTGTTTGTATACAAATGTAATATTCTTGTATATATCGTATGATTTACCTCGTGAAATTAAAACAATGAGGCCAACTGATTTCTTTGTTCAAGTAATTTCCGGATTAAGAACTGAAGAACTTGACTTCATGTTGACTTAAGTCCACTTTGTTGACGCAAAACCACACTTGACATAAGTTCAATTTACTCTTACTTGACATTTTTTAAAATTCATGAAAAATTGCATTATTTCCGTCACATGTTCTTCGATTACTTTCCAAATGGGTTTTAGCCACTCCCGCATCTCTCTAGAATTGATTTTTGGCAAATTTGTAAAATGTTGGTTTTGGCCCAAAATCGACAAAATCGAACAAAGATCTGACAATTTGGGAGACCGCCAACATAGGGCAAGATAGCTCAGTTGGTAGAGCGCCGGTACAGTAACCCGGATGTCGCAGGTTCGAATCCCGCTCCTGCCAGTTTCTTTGTTCACTTTGAAAAATTGATGACAAATTGCAATATTTTGATCAGATATGCTTTGATTACTTTCCAAATTGGTTTTTAGCATTCTTACATATCTCTAGAATCAATTTTAGGCAAATCTGGAAAATGTTGTTTTTGGCCCAAAATCGACAAAAATGGTAAGGGTTACCCCTTGTGATTTTTTCAATTTTTGCCCCAAAATAAGAAGTGTCAAAATTGATAAAAAATTGCAATATTTTGATCAGATATGCTTTGATTACTTTCCAAATTGGTTTTTAGCATTCTTACATATCTCTAGAATCCATTTTAGGCAAACCTGGAAAATGTTGTTTTTGGCCCAAAATCGACAAAAATGATAAGGGTTACCCCCTGTGATTTTTTCAAATTTTGCCCCAAAATAAGAAGTGTCAAAATTGAAAAAAAATTGCAATATTTTGATCAGATATGCTTTGATTACTTTCCAAATTGGTTTTTAGCATTCTTACATATCCCTAGAATCAATTTCAGGCAAATTTGCAAATATTTTGTTTTTGGCCCAAAATCGACAAAAATGGTAAGGGTTACCCCTTGTGATTTTTTCAAATTTTGCCCCAAAATAGGAAGTGTCAAAATTGATAAAAAATTGCAATATTTTGATCAGATATGCTTTGATTACTTTCCAAATTGGTTTTTAGCATTCTTACATATCTCTAGAATCCATTTTAGGCAAATTTGCAAAAATGTTGTTTTTGGCCCAAAATCGACAAAAATGGTAAGGGTTACCCCCTGTGATTTTTTCAATTTTTGCCCCAAAATAAGAAGTGTCAAAATTGATGAAAAATTGCAATATTTTGATCAGATATGCTTTGATTACTTTCCAAATTGGTTTTTAGCATTCTTACATATCTCTAGAATCCATTTTAGGCAAATTTGCAAAAATGTTGTTTTTGGCCCAAAATCGACAAAAATGGTAAGGGTTACCCCCTGTGATTTTTTCAATTTTTGCCCCAAAATAAGAAGTGTCAAAATTGATGAAAAATTGCAATATTTTGATCAGATATGCTTTGATTACTTTCCAAATTGGTTTTTAGCATTCTTACATATCTCTAGAATCCATTTTAGGCAAATTTGCAAAAATGTTGTTTTTGGCCCAAAATCGACAAAAATGGTAAGGGTTACCCCTTGTGATTTTTTCAATTTTTGCCCCAAAATATAAGAAGTGTCAAAATTGATGAAAAATTGCAATATTTTGATCAGATATGCTTTGATTACTTTCCAAATTGGTTTTTAGCATTCTTACATATCTCTAGAATCAATTTTAGGCAAACCTGGAAAATGTTGTTTTTGGCCCAAAATCGACAAAAATGGTAAGGGTTACCCCTTGTGATTTTTTCAAATTTTGCCCCAAAATAGGAAGTGTCAAAATTGATAAAAAATTGCAATATTTTGATCAGATATGCTTTGATTACTTTCCAAATTGGTTTTTAGCATTCTTACATATCTCTAGAATCCATTTTAGGCAAATTTGCAAAAATGTTGTTTTTGGCCCAAAATCGACAAAAATGGTAAGGGTTACCCCCTGTGATTTTTTCAATTTTTGCCCCAAAATAAGAAGTGTCAAAATTGATGAAAAATTGCAATATTTTGATCAGATATGCTTTGATTACTTTCCAAATTGGTTTTTAGCATTCTTACATATCTCTAGAATCCATTTTAGGCAAATTTGCAAAAATGTTGTTTTTGGCCCAAAATCGACAAAAATGGTAAGGGTTACCCCTTGTGATTTTTTCAATTTTTGCCCCAAAATATAAGAAGTGTCAAAATTGATGAAAAATTGCAATATTTTGATCAGATATGCTTTGATTACTTTCCAAATTGGTTTTTAGCATTCTTACATATCTCTAGAATCAATTTTAGGCAAACCTGGAAAATGTTGTTTTTGGCCCAAAATCGACAAAAATGATTTTTTTAAATTTTGCCCCAAAATAAGAAGTGTCAAAATTGATGACAAATTGCAATATTTTGATCAGATATGCTTTGCTTACTTTCCAATTGGGTTTTTAGCATTCGTACATATCTCTAGAATCAATTTCAGGCAAATTTTGAAAATTTTGTTTTTGGCCCAAAATCAACATAAATGGTTTTCTCAATTTGTATCCCCCCACCCCTCCAAAAAACATTTCGAAATTAATTGAACTTTTTCTGTAGAAATGTGTATTTCTGTAGAAATGTGTATTTCTATAAACACAAGCACAAAATATTGAAACATTTGAGTGATTTACTTCTTTCGATTGTTGACGTTATCAAATGCATTACACAAAACTACACAGTCACACTTCTGTGTCATTCAGTAAAACCTGAAAACCTGGGTATAGTTTATTATTGTCATAAATTGCACAAAAAATTACAGTACAAATATTTTTTTTGTGGCACAATGTACCAGTACATTTTAAGATCCTGATTACAGTTCTCTATTTATGTCACCTTGAATATTTTTCTTAAAGCTGAATTTTCTCATGCAATCGACATGATTGTAACTATCAGCATGGTAAGAAACTCAATTTAAAAAATGAACTGAGCTCAATCTTTGCAAGCAAGTAGATATTGATATATAATCCTCAGAATCTTTGATAAAACATTCAAGGTTTTTCTCCACCAATATAAAAGATGCGGTCCTACTGTAATAGTCAAAATCTCTTTTAGTCAAGTACTCTATTTCCCAGCTTCTGCAGAAATATATAATTTTATTTACAAATACCCACACTCATCCTTTTCATCTATTCCTCTTTGCCCAAGGCGCCTTGACAATGCTGGAAAGAATTTTGTGAAAACAGAAATAAAATTCAAGTTCAAGTTTGTATATTATATGTTCCACAGCAGTGATATACAAGGTCGTGCTACATACCATCATACCCTGGGTGGTGTGATGTTTCAAACAAATTCATTACTGTTAATAAAAAAGGGTAATGCATGTTCACTTGACGCAATTTTGACTGATGGAAAAGGTTAAACTCCCTCAGGTATTTTATACATTTTTAAAGGTACACATTGCCCTGAAGCATAGCCACACTAACATTCAGACTGGTGCCACAGAGAAAGTGTAGTATATACACAACCAAACTGCTATAGACCAAGGGCACCAGTTTGAATTCTAACGGTGCGACTTTCCAAACCATACTGGTGTCAAGCGAAATGATTTTAGTCAATAATTTTCAGACAAACAGCACATTTTCAAAGGACGTCCTGTACATAATTATATTCTGCTTTTCAATGATCTTTTCAACCAAAGCAATTTTAGGACGAATGCTTTTTCTAGCCCAATTGGGCGCCTTCAAGGCGATACCAGGATAATATGCCAAAAACAAAAAGAAATCACATCGGTTATGAACTGAAAGCATTAAATGCCGAGATTCCAATTTTGAAACGTGCTTGGTTAATAAATTTAATGACACGTTTTAGTTCTTGATATATGCATGACTCCATTAAATATACTAACGGCTCTTTTTTGAATTCCATTTTCACATGAATTCGATATTTAAGGCAATTTGTAGTTGCTGGCGTCTTTGGCATGAGGCAAAAATTTGACTTGCAATGAAATTTGCAATTTAAAATATCTTCACAGAAATCAGTATGTGATTTTTCACATATTGCATTTAATCCAGCTGTGAGCAAATACATACAAATTTCAGCCTACGCCATTTCAAAAAAAAAAATATAATAATAAAAAATATTAACTAAAATCTAAACATTTTTTAAGGTATGAATAATTTTGTGTTCGTTTTCATCCATCCAAAGATAAACTGTAATATACGAGATGGCATGAATGGAACTAAATGCTTTGAGGAAAAAAAATTCTTCGGGTGTTTTACAAACAGAAATCAAGTTTGTTGGATGAGTTTCAATGTATGGCTTATTTCTTGATGAAGATTGGAAGAATGGACCAGCATGAGTAACCAGGAATTTAGTCACATACTTAGTCCAAATCCAGAGGCCAGCGATCGCTAACTCTTGAGTTGATGGCGGCGGATCCAGCTATTATTTCTTGCTATTCAACCAGTCTAGATCATCATCATCGTCATCGGATCCAAAGAGAGGGGGCGGAGACTGGGGTTGGAGCTGAGGGGGGTGAATGAAAGGAATCACAATTATCTATGAGAGTATACATGGTAAACAAACTAGACTTTCAACTCTTTATTATTTGACCCTAACTCCAACTCAAGCTATTTCTATTCATGTTAAACTTAAAATCAGCAACCAGAATTCGGTAATTTAGAAAGCTTACTGTCTGCACCCAGCAGACTTAATTTCTTAAGTTGATAAGAGTCTAAGTTTTCCTACAAAAGGTCTAATACAAACGTCGTTAATGTCTGTTACAGCGGATCGCTGTAAATGACTGGAGATTTCAAGAGAGGGTCGACACTTACATCATTGTCGTCGGAATCTTTGACGACTGGTTTACTGACAGACAGCTTCTTGACAACTTCCTTCCTCTTTGTTGGAGGAGTAGAGAAAAATTCATTTTCATCGTCATCATCGTCACCAAAGATGTCATCCCTTGGAGGACAAAATGTAAATATCAGTCACAAATACATCAAATGGTGTCCCAAACCAGCAAGATAAATTACAAAGTCACCAAAATTACTTTTGAGTTACAGGCCCTTACACAGAACTTATACCGTGGAAATCAACAAGAACTGTTAAGGTTTTCAATCACTTTATCCAAATACATGAAGATGTAAACATTGTGTAATGCATCAAATGACAAGCCAGGTTTGCTCTTTTCAAAAATTTCTGAAAGACTTGTTTCGCAGGATCCCATGAACATTTGTTTCTTATCACAAGACTATTTTCAGGAGTACGCATATCTGCAATGTTGTAATTAGCATTTCATAACTCTTGATGTCTGGAGGTGTTCACAAAACTCGCTGTGTATGTCTGTTATGGAAGCCGTCCAAATACGAGGCTGAAAGTGCACTCAGGGTAAAGGTTAATACAACAGAGGTGGTGGGGGTTGGCCACATTTTAGGTTGCCAGCCCCACCACCGTTACAGTTTTCCTAGGTCCAGATCTAAATAGATACCAAAGAAATTATCCCAATCTTCAGACCTATAGACCCAGGCGGGGTAACTTCCACCATTGGTGAGATCAACTCACCACCGCCCTATTATTTATCATCGTCTCACAACTATGTCTTGTATTTCTCTGAACCTTTGCGTGGTATGGAATTATGTATAAATAAATGATGTTGAGATATTTATGTAGTACAAAGAACTTACGTGGCACTTTTAGACCTTAGTCTCTCCTCGTCTTCTGGGGGTAGTTCAGGGGGAAGGTTGGGCAGGAAGGGTGGGGGAGACATGGTGGGCGGGGGAGACATGGATGGGGGTGTGGCATTGGTCTCGTTGGCATCATCTTGGGGAGTGAAGTCCGGCAGATCGTCCAGAGTGTCCTGGGGTGGTAGTTCAGCAACCTGGCCAAGGTGGAATCAATGAAATAGGATTTAAGAGAGAAATTTTGCATCATACTATAATTCCAAGAATCAATGTCTGTGTGAACGTGTATGTGTGTCTGTCCGTAATTCGATTATCTCCAGAACCGGGCACTGTATGAAGTTGAAAATCGGCAGGTGTATTGCTCAGGACCCAAGAATGTGAAGTGTCAAGTTTGAAGTTGTTTGGATAAGCGGTTTCTCAAAAAAGCTGCAAAAAAGCAGCACTACCGGAGGCCTAGACCCGCAAACGTGGCAGTGTATAGACCGCCACGCACTGCTACACATCTTGAATGGGCACTGCACTGCACTGCACTGTACCGCCATGGGTATAGACCGCCACGCATTCAATAGAGGAATTTAGCCCCTTCTGCGCACTTCCGGGTTGAAAGCGAGAAAGTCAGTGGCAAACAAAACAACGCTTTTCCGCACATTCATTCATGCATGAATTAATCAGGCTATAAAAGGCAGCGCAGGCGCACGATTAGCATAAAGTTGTTTACTGTGACATTGAGATCCTCGTTTTCAAACGCGGAAGTGCGCAGATCGGCGCTAAACTCGTCGTTGTGGGATTCCTGTATGGGGTGTGATCTAATATGCAAATTAGACGCATGCGCATCAGTGTTTAAATACCAAACAGCTTTTCCCAAGAAACTCACTTCCAAAGCTGTGATACACATGTGGCATGGAAACATACAACGGTGGCTTTTTTTACGAAAGCCAAGCAATTTGTCCGTTTCGAACAGGCACATTTTGAACGGGCACTGCACTAGTATTCATCATGTGAAGTAACTAACTTAAAAAACTGAAATATGGTTCTTAGAAGAATCAAGCATAAACTTGACGGGACAGGAGACTTAAGGATTTTCGACAGCGGTGAGATTTAAGGAAAAAGAAAAAACCACGAAAGATTCAGAGACATTTAATATGTAAGTTGCATTTTCTACCAAAAGATACAGTTCAAAATTGCAAAAAATACGGTCATTAGAATTAAAAGAAGACGTTTCAGGTTGCAGAGGTCATTTTGGAATGATAAAAACAATTTAAGGACCAAAAAATCTTCCAGAAATCTGGAAGGCATCTCACAAAAAATTCTGAAATCAGAAAATATGCCAGCCGAACACAATATCCAAAATGACTAATTTTGTGGTCGTTTCAAGTTGCATCATAATGCCATACAAGAGCCATGTGTTTGTAAAGGCAGCCTGTAATCTGTTATAGCAGAGGGAATGACTGTATGACTCACCTCAGTATTTTCCTCGGCTGCTGGTGTGGCATCTTGGTCAGTCATCTTCTCGTCCCCTTCACTATCATCCTCCTCATCTTCACTACCTTCTTCATCAGATAACGGTGCTTCGGGTAGAGCTTCTGGGGGAAACTCGGGTGGGAGGCTGGCTGGCTCATCATCTTCGGATTTCTGAGGGGGAGGAGATGGCTCTGCCTCCGGAACGACACCTTCCTCCCGACTCGCCTCATCCATTGCTGAGGTGTCCTCTGTTGCTGCGGCATCTTCAGTTGCCATGACATCCTCAGTGGGTTTGGCTGTGTCTTCCTCTGGTTCCTCTGGTTCCTCCTCTTCGCTGTCGCTCTCCCCACCCTGGGGATCTTCAGTCGGCACATCAGGGAGTTCTGGAATGTCTTCTGGTTTGTCTTGCACTGGGGGCAGGGTGGAGGGAGTGGGAGCTGAGGGAGGGGCGGAGGGAGGGGCGGAGGGAGGGGCGAAGGGAGGGGCAGAGGGAGGGGAGGAGGTGGGTGGAGTCGAGGGAGGGGTGGAGGGTGGGGCAGATTGGGCCGCTTCTTGGATGGGAGCCCTGGTCTTTGCCACATATTGTTTGGCTTTCTCAACTGGTGTCTGCTCTTCTGTGGAGAGAAACAGCAGCAAACGAAGACGTCAAAGATCAAATTTGTATTGAGCAGTAGTACCTCAATTAGCCAATAAGAATGCTAATTTGGCTACTGCGGAGATGGTAACACAATTTTGTCTTGGAAAACTTTTGCAAACTCACAATAGAACTCTGAATGACAAGAGGCTAATGTCAGTACCTTCCTCACTGTCCTCTTCACTGTCGTCTTCTTCTTCATCTTCTTCTTCTTCATCTTCTTCATCTTCTTCTTCTTCATCTTCTTCTTCCGCACTTTCATCTTCTTCTTCCACACTACCTCCAGTCGACCTCTTCACCAACTTCAGGGTCACAAGCTAAAGAAAAAATGTATGGATGTTTGAATTTTGGAACATCATCTGGGCAAAAGGGATTGGCATAAAGAGACTGGGGAACCAGATCTGGTTCAGAAAGGTTTCTAAAATGCGGGCTTCAATAAGTCACTAAAACATGCAATTCCAAAATGCAAAATGGCATGCTGTGTGTGGTATCGCTTATGGGAACAATAAAGCAGTCATCAAACATTCTGATCTGGAATGAAGAAGTTTCACCATGCAATTTCAATTTAAATTTGAAACCAAAAAAATCACATGATAGCTGTAGAAATTATATGCATTTCATGGAAAATGTATAGCGGGACAGTGGGTCAAAGTTATTATCCGTCAAAAACACAAAACTATATATCAAACATTTTATGATCATTCGCATTTCATGCGGTGTGCGGTCTTACATAATCAGGCAAATTATGGAATGTTACTCACAGTGAAGGGCAGGCGGAACACACCAATTTCATCAACTACTACAAACACTCTTTTACAAATTGCTTGTCCATTATTGGATGTCAAAGATATTTTACGAGCATTTCTCCTCCAGAAATATAAACTCTTTAAATCTGCTCAATTTGTTTTGAAATCTGCACGAGAATTAAGACTTAAGATTAAAAGTAAAAAATTGTTGCAATTTTGCACGGACTTGGTGATTAATAAATACCGGACTAAAACAAAACTATTGGGTAGAAATTATTGTTCAACAAAGATCAATTAAACTTCAATTGCAATCTGAAAAATTACTGATGATTGAGGATAAATTTTTTTTCCAAAAATACTCCATGGAATCGCATCATTTATTGCACAAATTCAAGAAAAATAAAATGAAAGGAAAACAAATTGCCAGTACATTTTACAGTGCTATTTCAGTCCATGCATTTCCGATTATCAAAAAAGAAAATGAAAAAAAATTGAACAGACCAATTATGAGATTGATACAAAATTACATACTTTACATATATTAGATGATTTACTTTATATTAGACATCAATTCCAACCCAAAGTTACGTTTTTTGTAAAATTACCTTCTATTTCCGTTTGAACTAGTGAACATAAATATACTTTCCATTTTTTGAAAATTGTGAATTTAAAATTCAACTGTCAATCAGGAAACGGCTGCCAAATTCACTAGAATGTTATTTTGAATCTGTTATTATACAAATAATGAATGTTTATGAGTGCGATGGTAAGAATAATTTCATGAGGTGACAGATGGCATGTTCCATTCCACAAGGTGAAGCCTCGTGGAATGGGACATTCCATCTGTCACCTAATGAAATTATTCTTACCATTGCACGAATGTGAAACATTCATTATTTGTTTTATACAACGCCTGAATAAATCTGACAGATTGTATGCATGGATTTCTTTGTGTAACGTTACAACGTGCCGTTTACCTTCTCAGTCCCGCATAAAACCGCGACCAAAAATTGTCGAGTTCCGAATCAGTTAAAGCTTCAATTGTTGTTCCTGCATGTCTTGCAAATTCATCTAATCGTTTTACTGCATATTTCATTTGTCTCTTTGTATTTGGAGCGTCAGCATCGCCTACGAGTTCCAATATTTCGTCGTCTGTTAGGAGAACAAACCGCGGCAGTTCGGGAAACTCATGTTGTGTGAATGACAGCCCTGTTGTAGCGCCACTAATAGTGACCGTGAAATTAGGGAAGTTCTTTTGGTTCTATCAATGCGCGCGCGCACCGTTTGATAGAACCATGTGATAGAACGTTTTGGGCGGTGCGGGTTCGCGTCGTGTGATGGGTCGAATAATTCAATGCACGTGATCGACGATCCACCAATCGAATGGCTGGGATTTATTCAGGTGTTGTATAAAACAGATTGTCATTTCATGAGCTATACCACTGATCTTCACAAACATGTCTTCGTATCATGCAATTTTAACAGTCCAATTCCATTGTCTAATGATACATGTAGCTATATAGGTTATGACTCGTGGTATTTGAACAAACTGCAAGGACTATAGAAACTGAAAATGTAACATTTCTCTACATATTACCCATGATTCTCTGATAAAATTTTAGTTCCCATCGATGAATGCCATCCGTCACTGATAAATGACTCGTGGACTTCCAGAAAAGACTAGTGTCTTTGAGCAAGACACTTAATCACAATTGCTTCTCTCCACCCAGGAGTAGAAATGAACACATTGGCCCCAAACAAACTTTCATCAAGCGTAAACATACACAAACACAAAACCTCAGTGATATTAGTCACAACAAACTCAGTGAAGATAATTTTAGTTAGAATAGCATTAACAGCAGGCTAATATTTATATACGTTTTAATCATAGTGCATGTACAGTGTAGTAAAGAATGATATATGTTATACATGTATGTTTTACAGTTCTGATGCAAATATATTTGTATATACATGTGCAGTAACTTTTTAAACTCTCTTGTATGAGATTGTACAAACCATAGATATCATTATGTGCCGTTTGCGCAAAGATATATTCTAGTGAGGGCACATGATGGGAAACGCTGCTGACGTAGCTTCACTTAATGCTAAATTTTGCATTTTTAATGACTGCGGGCAATGGAGATTAATCGAGCACTTCTCCGTATAACTGTATTATTAAACTATTCACTCTGAAAAGTTTGTACACGACAAACTTTCAAACGAAATCATTCTTGTGCATAAGACAGCTCCGCTTCAAATAGAGAAAAGCTTTTATTTACAAAATTACTCATTTTTATACTTGTGTTTGTACACAATTTACTTGGTACACTCTACAATTTTACACTTTTTAAACTGACAATTTTGATTGATAGATTAAACTTGAGCGAACCCGGCGTACTCAACTAGCGTACAAAGTTGTTACATTTCAGTAGGACCATGTAAAACTAAACAATTGTTGATTCCAATTTGCATCACTAAATATGCACCAAATTCAATTCAGTGACATTCATCTGAAATTTTAAAGAAATACATTTTCGAATCTGCAACTGCAAACATTTACAATTAAGCTAATAATAAAAACGTTTTTGCCTGCAAAAACTTGAAAATGTTTCTTTTTCAAGATCTTGATTGAAGTAAAATAAAATGAAAGCCAACTTTTAGGTTTTCAATTCAGGACAATAATTCTTGAGTGCTAGATAAACAATGGTATTTCAATATGAACAACTGAAGAGTTTGTAAAGTTTAGAATTTCATCTTGACAAGCTCTCATCAAACTAGGACTGTTCACAATCAGTCGCCCTCAAAGCAATACGAAGATTAAATCTGTAGAAACTATCTTTACAAGTTTGTTTTAGCTCTTGTCTGTTCAGAATGATGCAACTGACGACACAACACAATAGACGAACCTTTGATCAAAAGTGGAGATACAAACCCTACAAAAACACATTTAAGTAACTGTATAGAGATATCAAAACTGGGCTTACAATAAAAAAAATTCAAGTGAGGCACTTTATCGGAAAGTGGCTTAAAATCTTAAAAACTTACTCCAACTTAAAAAGTGAAGTGCAAAAAGTGCCCAGCAAGTTTTACTTGACATTTATTTTCCACACTTGTTGACGCTCACCTTAATGGTGTTCATGATCGTGTTGAGGATGTCTGCTCCCTTGTAATTGCCACCTGGTTCAAACTCGCTGCGCAACGTGTGGTACACACTGTTCATGATCTTCTTAACCTACAAGAAAATGAGGAGTGTACACAACTACATTAAGCAGTCTTAGCCACTCTGGACTGCAGGGCGGTGGGAACCTTTGGATGTCAAAGAGTGGAATCGTTTGACTTTGACTCAAAACTGGACTTGAGTCTGACCCGAGCTGCACTTTCCATGACTAGGATTGGCCTCGAGTCTATCTTGAATTATTTTCTGTGCCTCGGACTTGAGTCATGATGGAAAATGACTCATGACTTAGACTCAAACTGCATGACTTGGGCCTTGGGAATGTTGACTCAGACTGGGATTCAGACTCGATGTTTGATGTCTCAAATTCAAGTCTGACAAAGCACCAAAGTGACATCACATTGCAGCGTTTAGAACCGGATTATGCGATTCTCGTGCCAACACTGAAAAACTGATTATTATTAACCAAGGACACATTGAAAATCATGGTGTGTTAATAGAAGAAAATCATTATGTGTTAATAAGAATTTGTTTGAAATCAGTTGCTACGACAACCACTGACCTCATCGATGACGTTGCTATGAGAGGCAGCTCCATCTCTCGTTTCCTTGTCTCGGACGAGTTCCTTGATGCGTTCCTCGTATCGTTCCTTCATGCCGACAGCATTGGAATGCAAGCCATCATACTGCAAAGGACAGCAATAGGCCGCTAAGATTTACAGAGTTTTTCTTAACCCCTTGAGTACGGTTATTTATACGAGACGCCGGGGCAGCCCGTGCAACCAAGCAAAACACACACAAGAGGCTTGTGCAGCCAAGCGTAACATACACAATTAATCCAACAATGGATTGAAAATGCAGAGATTGCATGTATAGACGTCATCCGGCCTGGTGGCAATTTTTTTGGTGTGTATAGACGTCATCCGTACGCAAAGGGTTAAGAATGTTCTCAGTCATCCAGGTAGAATAACAGTAACTAGTTCAGCACAGCTACAGGTTTACAACTAAGTGATGTACTCTTATGGAACAGAATCGGTTTCACATGCTATCCCAGATGCTTCTATGAGCTAACTCTATACAGACACAACTTGATTAATGATCCATGACGAGGTGGAATGGTCACTGTTCAATGAACCATCAAAGGGGAGCAATCATGACTGAGTAGGAGTGCAGTAGGAGTTGCCAGGAACAACAATGAAGCTATAACCTCTTCAATACGGATGACTGCCATAGCCACGGTTTGAAAAAGACCACCTGGCTGGTTGGCATCTATACGCGCATTCCTGCGCATACTCAATCCATTTATGTTTCAACTATATTGTTCTTGAATGGAGTAGTATGCAATTTGCCGGTTCTATGTCATTTCTTGTTTTTTCACTTTTCTCTCTAATTTTGCTGGGGGTACATACGTCAAATTTTTTTGAAACAAAATAGCCCCAAAAATCGCCCAAAATTTTGCTGGGGTACTACACACCAAAATTATAGAGAAATCATGAAAATAAAAAGTTTTTTCCATATCCCACAAGCGTACGAAATATCCGGGGCGCCCGGGCGGAAAAGGCAAAATATGATTTGTCGCAAGGCAAAAAAAACCCTCGCCTCTACACTCAGTAGAGATGAGGGTTTTTTTGTCTGTTACTAACTACAACTACTCTTTGCAAGGAGCGCTAGGCCTAGTCTCTAAACTCTCTTGAGCACTTGTGTAGCTAGGAGGTTTATCTATACTCACGTTAAAATCACACTCGTACTCTTTAGCTACGACTAATTTAAAGTTGTAAGTTTTGCGATAAGATCTTTTTTTTCTTTCGCTAGAAGCTCGACCACTTTCTTTTTGACCTCATCGTCTATTTCTTTTTGGTTAGAAACAGACTCTTCTCTCGCTTTAGTTTGTGTCCTAATAGCTTCTTTCATTCCATTAAACTTGTTTAATTCATCGTTAATCAAAGTAAATTCTTCGTGACTTACATCGCCATCATCTACAGCCTGAGACACTAATTCATTTATCGTATTTAATTTTGTTTCTGCTACTACTCTAATCTCATCGTGTTTCTTAGCTTTACCTCTAAACTTTTTACTAAATCGTTTTAATACCAAACTTACACCCACGCATCCTATAGCTAATCCTTCTAACACTACGCCTATAGGTATACTAATGACACCTACAACGCTGACTATGCCTATTGTGCCAGATAAGGCACCTAAACATTCCATAACGGTCTCTGCGTTAGATAAACAGGTAATAATTTTATTATACTTTTTGTGTAACCGTTCTCTCTTATCTCTCTCGTTAGATATCTCTTTTTGCACTCGTTCGATTTTATTTAACCTAAAGACTGAAGACTCGTTCGTTTCTATAGGTGCACTATAATCGGGCAATTTAGGGTAAACGGATTCTGCGGTCATTTTATAAAGTCGTTTATTATTTTAAATTTTTTTGCATGTATACGAGTATCAAAGTACCAACACCCACCAATAACGTCCACACGTGGTCTGCCAACCAACCGACTGATTTACTTAACAACGTAAACAACCAACTCGCGACAGCACCCAAAATACCAGGTAAAGCGACTAATAACTTACTCCCGAGCTTTTTTAGCAAATTAGCCAAGTTTTTTAAATGATTACTTATCCAATCTTTCACGTTACCTCCAGGCTTAGGCGTAGGAGTAACGGGTTTAGGAGGAACCGGAGTCGGAGCAGGAATAACCGCTGCAGCCGCCGCACCACCCCCACCAACAGTCTTCACTAAAGAAGCAACGATCGTACTTATAATAAAAGTAAACGCGATCAATACACTAACGACCGTCACACCTTCTTCTCGAAACAGTTTTCTAATCTTTTCTCTTAGCGAGAGATCGCGTCCTAATAGTATATTCTTCATTTCTGTGAGTCTATAGCCTTGGCTTTTGATATCATTCATATTGCTGTTTATTGCCTCAGTTCTGGCCGCTCTTTCATCTCTGTAGCCTCTTAATTCATCAAGCAGAATACGTCTCTTATAAGCATCTTTTTCTTTACCTAAGGCTACTTTCATTTTCTCAATTTCATCATTTAACCTATCCTTTTCGGACATATTTAATTCTAAACTACCTTTTAACGTTTGTAGTTTTTGATCTAAACCTTCAAGTTCTCTATAATTTAACCCATCAGTTTGCGCTTGAGCATCTACTGGTATCGATTGAGAGGAAGGAATTGTATATCTGCCGGTTTCAGGATCATATTCGGGATCTATTTCAGGGCCATACATACGATCCAGGTTGTCAATCACATTGTTAGCTATCTCAACCATTCGTCTTGGAGTGACGTATCTATCATACGCTTCATCTATCGTTTGTTCAGCCTCTAGCAAATTAAATTCATCGGTCGTTAATAAACCCAAATCTTCTCTAAAAAATTTATTAAAGTTTCCGTCTGGAAACCTCTCTTTAAAGTTGTTTTTTAACGTCTGTTTAAGTATATATTGATTATGATTAACTTTACTAGTCAATCTAACACCATCGAAGTAACTACCATTTTCATCTCTAGTAAAAAGTTCGTACCTAATGAGGTTTGGTCTAACGAAGCCGTCTTTTCTCCCCTCCCAATAATCATAAAAATTATTAGCGAAACCTTCTTTATTTATATCACGATATCTATCTATAATATCACCAGCTTCACCAATTGTCTCAGGCGGTTGTGGTTCATCCGGTATGTCTAATTCAAAATCATGGTCGGGGTCTATTTCTAAACCATCGTCGTCATTGGCATCTTCAAAAACATCATCAGCATCAGCAGCAGCATCGGCTTGTTTGTCTTCTTTACCACGCTCACCCATTTCGAAACCTTCTCCACCTTCAGCCATTTTATAAAGTCATATATTTTATATTTTACGTAGTATTCATCACATTCTGAGGAATTATTCCTTGACTCACCAACCAAGTCTGAGTGGCTAGAGCGCTACCTACCGTAGCGGTGATTTTAACCGTATCTTCTACGTCTAACTTTCCTAAATCGGCGGGCTTAATTTTCAAAAGTTTTTTACTCAACATAGTATAACCTACAGTCAACAAACTCAACACAGCGCCGTGATAAAGAGTATTTGCAACGTTCTTCGCATCCATTTTACTTGTACAAACATTTTATTTTTTTATTTATTCCATTTCTAATGATTCTTCGACTTTAGGGGTTGAAGTTGCGGTCTGTACCACTACGTCTCGCTGTGCATATACGGGTTTACTCTTTTTAAACGCGAGATATCCTAGCGATAAAACAGCCAAACCAACTATCGCGTATCCCCAGCTCGGAATGTCTGCCATCGTTAGCGCTGGCGTTTGCTCTTCTTCTATACTTTGCATTTTTTGTATTTGTTCTTTCATCTTTCTATTTCTTTCGGCCAGTTTTTTACCTTGCTCTACTCTTTTAGGGTCTTTTGCTCTTTTTTTTGTGACTCTTGATAGAGCCGGCTGAGTCGGCTCTTGGGGAGACTCTTGGGGAGACGGAGCCGTCTCTTGGGGTGTCTCTTGGGGAAGCCGTGGGGTCTCTGCTACTTGATCCGTCGTTGTCGTTTCTAGGCTCATCTTTTATAATAGTACTACTATTATTTGTTGTTATATTACTACTACTATCTACCTGTAAATGTTTAGTCGTGATCAACATAGCCACCAAAGGAGATAAATAAACCCCATAATTATAATGCACTTCGCAAAGTAAACTGGACAAGCTGCTAGAAATAACGGGATCTTTTTCTAGGTCGTTGATAAGGGCTTCTTCGGAATCTAAACAAAGTTTATAACCGAATGGCGAAGCCAGCGGCAAAGTCACACCTAAAGCTTTTGCGTAAACGGTCAACACGCAACTCCCCAAACTGACTATCATTTCTTTACCGAGCTTGGCTTCGTATCTTTTATATAGTTTTTCTTGTTTTTCCACAGTCAATCCCTCTATTTCATTGACGGAGTATTCTTTACCGAAATATTTTTTAGAATCACCGGAAGCAACTACACCCAAAAGTCTATTTTTAGGTATAGTTGCTTCCGGGATCGTCGCTATTGTCGTGGGTGTAGCAGCTACGGGTTCTTGAGATAACGTGCTTAGAGATTCTATCGACTTGCTCATTTAAAATAGAACTATATTTTTTAATCTTATTTCTACAAGAAATATAATCGTAAGAAAATAAAGATAAGTTGATGGCTATTACCAGTTTTAATAATAGGTCTAGATATTCTATCATATTTTATATATGACTAGATAATCTGTAGATCATCTATCAGTTATCTAACAGTTATCTAATAGGTATCTATCAGTTATCTAACAGTTATCTAATAGGTATCTATCAGGTATTTAACAGTTATCTAATAGGTATCTATCAGTTATCTATAAATCATCTATAAATCATCTACAAATCATCTACAAATCATCTAATAGGTATCTAATAGGTATCTAATAGGTATCTAATAGATTAACTGCCAACAGACTGGAGGATCAGTTTTTACCACTAATTTACTAAAAGGCACGTCTCTTAAGATCTTTTTAATTCTCGATCTTTCTTCTAAAGGAACCGCATCATTTTCATCGAGGCATACTTCGAAACTATTTTTATCTTTGCAATAGAACAATACGACAAATGCAGTTTGAGCTCTAAAATCTGTCATTACGCAATTATACTTTTGAGTCATCAACCAACAGTAGTGATTGTCGTGCCTACCGCTAAACGCCAATTTCGTTAAAACGCAAGTGTTTTTCCCGAGCGCCGCCTTGCGATATTTTATGTCTTGTTCCGAGCTACAATCGTCTATCAAAAATAGAACGTGCGATCCTTTAAATTGAGCTCTATAAAATGCTAAAGCTTCGTTGAGGGTCACCTTTTCTACCTCTAAATCGCATGGGTATATCTCGGGATCTAACCACAACCAACGTCTCTCGCGATAGGTCTTGTTGTTGCTCAACGTAGGGCAAATAACTACGATCTTTTCAAAGTGATCTTTATACTCAGTTTCTAATAGATCTAAAATATATTTGGTTTTACCCGAATTAGTCCTACCGCAAACTATCGCGCAGTGTGGTGTTTTTGGAAACATTTTATGCATGGTTTATTAATAAGGTTTACTTTTTAAGAATAACTACCGCTAAATCGTCCATCTTCTAGCACCAACTGACCATCCATCACCAAGAAAACGTAACACGTTAGGACGCCAGCCGTCTCAGCCTCTCTTTCTAAATGGAGAGAAATACCTCCACCTACATCTCCTATTTTCCTGCCAGAACCGTGACTTTTGTTGTCGTCGGTTACCCTCGTATCCAACCAAAGACCGTAACTAGTGCTTAAATAATCTCCTAGAGTCATATCGTGTAATTCTAAGTCTTTGGACACGCTAGCACCAAATTCTGTATTAGAGTCGCCGAAAAACTTGGTAATCTCGTCCCAGTGTTGATAACGCTTCATGCCCTGACTATACAATTGATTCGGCTTACCCTCTATCGTAACGTCTACTTTTTCGATCTTTGGATTGTAGAAGACCCGAGGATCTTTTTCGCCCGATTCTTTAAATAAAAGAAGTATACCTTTGAGACTTCTAATGGCTTGATTAAGATTAATGTTCCAAGTAGTATCGGACTTGTTTAGCGTTAAAACCGTTAATCTTTGAACTTTTTCGTATAGAAAATGAGTTTTACCTCGATATTTTTGTCTGATATTATCGGCCAATGTTTTATTGGTCACCGTTTCAAACTCGAGATCTAGCCCCGAAATTTTATACTTCGCGTTGGAATCGGTAGATTTTACTACGCTCGAGTGATCGTTAAATGTAAATTCATAAGTTAGTCTGTCTTTGAGCGTCGATGGACTAAAAGGCTGATGATCCGTAAGCATTTCAAAATCTAGAGGAATGTAATATCGGTTACCGTAAGCGTTGGCAATCGCTTTGTCTTTTCCACCATTCGCGCTAGCAACCCCATCGCTAGATTTGATTCTGAGTTTAGTGATGTTGCTATCTTCGAGTCCTCGATACGCATCGTTCGCGCTGGCTGGTCGCCACAGGTCTTTATACGTGTTATATACATCGGCATCCGTAAACGCTACGAAATCTTTACCTTCTAGTTTGATTCTTACGCCGCTAATTAAATTTCGCGCGACGTTATAATATAGAGTTCTTGCATCGTCTTCGCCAGTGCCTTCAGATTCTAAGTCTATATTAAAAGCTAATCGTACAGTACCCGGTACGACTACATCGTCTTGACTCAACATAGGAAATTCAACGATCAACAGACTGCCGGCCGATGCGGTACTAGGATTATGAGTAATAACCATCGATTGTCTCAATCCCTTTAACGCTCTAGGATTTTTTAAACTTCTGTGTGGATTCAGTTTGCTTCCATAAATTGCGTTCATTTTACTTAACGAAACAAAATAAAAAGTAAGAAAACTTTTAAATAAACTTAAACTTTTAGACAAACTTATAAACTTAAAAAGCAAAAAAACTTTTAGACAAACTTATAAACTAAATACCCTAAAACAGCAGTGCCTCCTAAGATAAATACAATTTCACCATCTTTTTGACCTTCGCTAGGTGCGTAAAAGTCTGACAATACAGGTTCGCGAGGTAATCTTATATCTTCGTTGGTTACTTCGTTATATTCTCTCAACGCGTAATCTACATTTTGAAAATCTTTTTGAGCCCTGGCTTCTTTATGTAGTCGATCGTTTAGATAATCTAGATACTTGGTTCTTTGTTCCACCCACTCTTGTTTAGCTCGAGTTAATTGTTCTAAAGCGAGGTCGTGTCGTTTACGTTCTTCAGCCGACGATCCACCCATACTCGAAAATAGAAAGTTCGATCCGCTAAACGCTAAAGCGTTTACAATAGCTCCACCAATCATCATTAATGCACTCGCCATTTTTAATAAGTCATTAAAATTTTTTCTGCTTTTAAAATAAAATGGAAACAAAACTAAGTAAAATATTTTACAGCCCTAAAGGATATTGGAAAGGTGCAGGCGCTATAAAAAAATTATCGTTAAAAGCTAACGTATCCGAGCCAGACGTTAGAAATTGGTTGAGAAAACAAGCCATGTGGCAAATATATTTGCCTGCCCCAAGTTTTATACCGAGACCTACGAGTCTCAATAAGGTTATAGGGAGGCCTAATGAACAACATCAAGCGGATCTGTTGTATCTACCTCACGATGTAGTTAGACGAAAAACTTATAAATACGCGTTGACGATCGTCGATGTGGCCACTAGATATAAAGAAGCTGAACCCTTGACAAGTAAAACGAGTACTCAAGTTGTAGAGGCGATAAAAAAGATTTACAAAAGATCGCCCTTGTCTTGGCCTCTCACGATAAAAGTAGACCCCGGTACAGAATTTATGGCTGAATTTAATACTTTGATGCGGACTCGCAACGTAGTAGTACAGAAAGGCGAGGTTGGTAATCATAGAGCTCAAGGTATAGTAGAAAGATTTAATCGTACTTTAGCCGAAAGATTATTCGGTCATCAATACGCTCAAGAAATGTTAGAGCCTACCGAGCGTAGCCGCGAGTGGGTAAAAAGATTACCCGATGTTATAAAAGCGTTAAACGACGAAGAAACTAGATTGATATCGACTATGAAAGGTAAACCGTTAACTCCTCGAGCGGCTATGTCTCAGTTAGAAATAAAACAATTGAGTTCCTCGGGGCTCAAGAGCCCCGAAGATCTTTTAAGCGCAAATGACGATATCGTCAGATATCTTTACGCTCCTGGAGAGCTCGAAAAAGACGTTAGAAGAAGAGCTACCGATCCTATTTGGAGCTTAGAAATGTATACGATTAGAAGAAGAACGACAGATCCCGGACAGCCCGCGTTGTACTGGCTGACTGACGGCCCCAAGAGATCGTTCGTTAAGAAAGAGTTAATGGTCGTTCCACCAGATACTGAGTTACCACCTTCCTCAACGACGTAAAATATCGTAAGCTAGATACCCAACCCCAGCAACGGCTATTAAACCAACGACTAAAGCCGTTTTTTCTTGTTCATGCGAGTCTGGCGGTGGCGTAGCTACGCTCGTAGGGAGTACGTCTGAGATTGAAGGTAGCGGAGATGTAGGGGTTGGTAACGGACCTGGCGACGTCGCCAGGTCGTCTAAATCGTCTAAATCGTCTAAATTCTGCTGGGTTACTACACGACTCTTTTTTACGGGAGAGGGTGGGGTTGGTACGTCGTCTAAATCGTCTAAATTCTGCTGGGTTACTACACGACTCTTTTTTACGGGAGAGGGTGGGGTTGGTAACGGGTCTACATCGTCTAAATCGCCTAAATTCTGCTGGGGTATTACACTACTCTTTTTTACGGGAGAGGGTGGGGGTGTAGGGGCAGGTACAACGTCTGAGTTCAAGTTAATGTTTAATCCTATCGATGCGTCGGGTGTAGCTATCTGTATATTATTATTATAGCCTTGGTGAATACCGACCAAAAGCTCCATATTTGATGGAATTAAGTACAATCCAGGGCTAATCACAAAGTTTAACGAGCTTCTAGCGTACTGTAAAGAATTTTGAAATCTGGTTATAGAAGATTCCAAGTCCGTATGGCTGTTGATTATATCTTCTACTATATTTTCAAATTGTCTTTGCGCATCTAATCCGGTACCTGCAGTTAGTATACTCGTTTTTGTTTGTGCTTGCGCACCGAGTATGGCGTACACGTATGTTCTAATGCTTTCGTTTATTTTTTCTATACCGACGTCGGTAAACGAGCTCTTCTGACGTATAAAATTTCTAAAACCGAGTCGTACAACGTCCGCAGATTGTCTGATATACGCGAGCGTAATTTTACTATAATGTTTCGCATCGCCCGACTCTACAAATCCCATATAGGTGGCGCCGGGGTTCATAGCTTCATAATCGTATTCCCACAATTTATTAGCCGTCACATAGTCACCCGTACTAGGGTCATATTCAGCCGAAACCTTGTAAAGCTTAATAGGGGTATAATTTTTACCGGGTACGGGTAAAGGTATATCTGGCGAGTACTTGTTTATTTTAAACAGGTAAGAATAAGCGGTACCTAATCCTCCAGAAGTTAAGTCTACGGTCTGTTTAAAACTCAAGTTTGGATCGACATTAAAATGTTGACAAATATCGCTATAAGCGCCTTTATCGATGCCGTTGTTTAGATCGTCGAATGTATCGTCGTTTGGAACTGGGCATTTTAGAAAGTATAGTATCTTTCTGATCGTGAAATATACGTGAAACTTGAATAAAGCCGATATTACGGGGTTTTTATGTAGCAACGATTCTAGTCCTACACCGCAACCCGACGTCGCGCACCAAAATGCGAAGTTGAGTTGATTTTGATAAAACGTCATGGGGTCCGATGCGTAACGTTCGACCACTTCGTCGTGTTTTACGTCGGACATTTTATAAGCGCTAAATATATCCGTTAAATTAGAGATAAAAGAACTATTGTCGTTGGCGTTTACGATGATGCTAAGTTGGCTCAAGTGCATGTTCAATGGGGTACTCTCCTGGGTAATCGCTTCGTACTTGTCGCTTATCGCTTCGTACTTGTTGCTAACGCTTTGTACTTGCGTAGCTACGACCGTAGGGAGTACTCGCGTAGCTACGCGAGTATCGTCTTGTTGATTCGCGATATCTAGAGCATTCTTTACCGTTAGTTTGTTGTCGTTTACAAGCGCCATAAGTTGAGCGAATTTCATTTTAATTTATAATAAACCAAATATTTTTTAAAGCTTATAAAAGCTTTATTAAAATGGAATCGCACGTTTTTGAAATGTTTGATAATGAACAAACGTTTAGACTGTCAAAACCTATAGATAACTCTAAGGGAGATTACTGTATGAGTTTAACCGGCGCGATATTTACCGCGGGCTTCTACAACATGGCTAGTAATAGCGAAATTAACTATTCTATACATCAAATCGATCCAAACACTGGTAAAAAAACGGGTAGTACGGGTGGTAAAATTGATATTCCTGCTGGATTTTACGATATAGATTGGATAGAAGGCCGACTCAGTAAATTAGTTTGGTTAGAAGTCTCTGTAGATAAACTTAATAAAAAAATATTTTTAAATGTAACGGAAGAAAATAACGATCTGCGCTTTGATAAAAACATTAAACAATTGTTGGGGATAACGGCCAAAAAGTTAGTTTTTGGCGTAGATTATGTAGGGCATTATAGTACAATGCCTGTCGATGAAATTTTTTTACATTGCGATCAGTTATCTACGTCTAATAATTTCTATAATGGAATGGGAACGCACTTGCTAGACGTTATACCGATAACGAAAAGAGACGATACGCTCGTAGAGCGTGCGAGATTAACCGCTCGTAGACTCGTGGGTGATAAGATAAACCAACTTAGCTTTAGTATCAGAGACCGAGACGGCGAGTTAATCAATAATCGAGGAAAAAAGATTAGTTTTAACTTGACGATAGGTAAATTTTAAGTGATTTTTGAAGATTTTTTAAAAAAATCTTTAGATTTTTAAAATGGAATCGCACGTTTTTGAAATGGCTGATAATGAACAAACGTTCAGATTGTCAAAACCTATAGATAACTCTAAGGGGGATTGCTGTATGAGTTTAAACAACGCGATATTTACCGTCGGTTTTTATAATATAACTCAACGTATAACTATAGCATGGCGAATAATTGGTTCGAGGGGTAACCCTAACGGTGAAACTGTAATTCCGGCTGGAAATTATAATATCGATGAGTTAATAGCTGAATTTAATACATTAGCTTTGATTGTAGTTTCCGCAGACAAGATTAATAAAAAGATTATTTTTAACCCCGGTGTAATATCGGATAATGAAGGTGTTATAATTGAATTCGATCTATATACTCAAACAGTGTTTAATCTACCCCGTAGTTGGTTTCCTTCGCGTGATGGTGAACTTATAGGACATTATAATATAAATTATGTGAATACAATTTTTTTACATTGCGATCAGTTATCAACGTCTAATAATTTCTATAACGGAAAGAGCACGCACTTGCTAGACGTTATACCGATAACGAAAAGAGACGATTCAGATGTAATAGCGACTATCCAGAATAAAAGAAAAACTGTCATATCGCTAATTAGGAGTAAAATACCCGAACTGAGTTTTTCTTTCAGAGACCGCGATGATACTTTAATCGATAATAATCATAAGATATTTATTTTTCGAGTAGATATTTATCGATCGTCTTGTTCTGGGCTTTAGCTACGCGAGTGACCATAAGCCAGAGTGTCTATACCATTAGGTAAAATATATCTCTTAGTATCTAAAGGATTTAACGATTGCTTAACTTGAGCCTCCGTGTATATCATGTGACGCTCTGTTCCAAAACGAATCATCTTGTTTGAATAGCATTCGTTCGATAAAACGCATCGCTTATACTTTTCGTAAGATAGATCGTTGTTTATAACCACTCGGTTTACGCCTTTGGCCTTCTTTATACAGTCGTAGCTACGACCGTAGGGAGTAATATCGTGTTCCCCGTATAAAATCGAGTACATCTTCGATCTGATGCAAGTAGCTTCGCTTATGACTTTTCCCCCGCATTCGTCTTTAAATTTGCCGATAACTTTCTTGTTTGTATCGTCGTATAAAAAGTGGTCTTTCTCGTAGTTTGAAAAATCGTACAAGTCTTTATCTTTTTCCATGTCGAGATAAACGTCTTTCGTATAGATAATCAAAAGAAGCGAGTCCGTGTCTGTATACATCAATCTTACTTTATCGCCATACGTCTTTTTTAATTGATTGTAATAAAAGTCATACATTAGAGTCTTCGATAAGTCTAAGATACTAACGCCACAGTAAATCGGTTTATTTAAATACGTTTTCTTTTTGTACGATTCCACGAATGAGAGGCCGCATTCTTTAAACGCAGTAGTAGACTTGTAACAAGGTTTAGAAACTATTTTTTCGTATTCTTTTACTTGATCGTTTCTCAGTAGCACACCATCTATTCTATTTCTGACATTTTCCATCGTTTTGCCGAATACGGAATTATTCATCAATTTGAAAAAGTCTTTTTCGAAATCTGACTTTGCTTTCGTTCTGAGTTGGGTATTTTTATCGATGTACGATTTCATCCAAGGTTTTTGTTTAAATTGTAACGCCCGATGTACTTTATTTAGTTTTAGGCCTAGCCTCAAACACTGTTTCAAATTGACGTAGTGCAATACATATTTTTCTTTGCGATATAGCGTACCGGTTAATTTTTTTACCTTAGCTGTGTCTCCTATATCACTCGCCAACTCTCGTTGATACTTTGATAACCATTCTTCAGGTATGACTATATTATCTGCGGCTAAAGGATAATCGTTGTGTAGATCGTGTAGTTCGGCTGGATATTCAAGGTCAACTTCGAACATATATCCCGTTGGAGCCTTATCTTTCAACGCCATTATACGATCGTGGGTAAATTGTTTCGTATTGACCCATTTAAATCCACCGTAAGGTAGCGGTCGACTCATGGCCCATCCGTAGAGGTTGTTGGCGTCTAAATAGAGAATATACGAATCGGGTTTATCTTGATCGTAAGAAGCTAGGTACTTATTGTTGGCTTTGGCATAGCGACATGAGCCGACGCTCGATATTCCTCCTCTTTTCGCTTTTTCAAAAAATATATGTTTATCTATATCCGTCAAGAGCTCTAATTCTATTTTAGTATGCCTTAATAAAGCGTCCCAACTTAATCCCGGTGCTGTGAAGTAGTTAGCTGGATCCAACTTGTAATTCATTCTACACATTTCTCTAAAATTCTCGAATACGCCGGCTAGTAATAGAGTATCCGCGGTTACATACAAGTCGTGGTATTCGCCCATGTTTTTGATGTTAAAGGTCTGCCATACTCGTTGTGCGCGCGAGTAGTCTTCATCCGTTATATGTTTGTCTTTTAGAGCGCTGTAAAAATGGTGTTTAGCTGGTAGACTACTCTCGCTAAATCGTTCAAAGCTGTCCATGTACTCGTACGGATATACACCCTTTTGTAATAAGAGGTCCGCGTTTTCTTCGCCATAACGTTTCAAGAGTAGCCTAAATGCGTCTCTCGGGCAAGACGTTACCAATTTGTCGAGACCGCTAGACATAAAATGAAACGAGTCGATAAATCTATATTGACCGATCGAAAATGAAATGTATTTTTCTGAATTTTTGGGTATACACCAGATATCTTGTTGATACTTGGAAATGCCCTGCATGATCAAGTGCGCGTCATAATTTTCTAAGTTGTGAAAGACAACCGGTATTTTCGTTTCACCAGGTTTTACTCGTAACTTAAGATTACAGTAAGCGTGTGCGGCTCCTCTGTACTTACCTGTAGTGTGACAATGATCTCTTACTTTTCGAAATTTGTTAATTTTCTTTTGGCAGAACGTACATTTTTGGTCGATGTATCCTTTTTCGTTTTTGTACGTGTATTCTTCAAGTTCTTCTTTGCTTTTAGGTTCTACAGGTTCGTAACACTTGCAATTACACGAGTAATTTGGAAAAATTGGTTTTTCGCAAATCCAGCACTCGTTAGAGTTTAGGTGTATCTTTTCTTCTTTTAGCGTATATATTATCGGCTTAATGCGAGCTAGTAATTCATTAATCTTAGGTTCGAGTTCTTGCAACGAGATTATAAAATTGTCTATAGCGCGTTCACCTCTATAAGTCTTTCGCTTGATCCGCTTGCCATCGCATCTCACTACAACGTAAGAATAACCGCAGGCTCTATGTTCGTGAGTTTTACCCTCAGTCTCTTTTTCTGGTACTTCTGTAGCTACACTTGCAGAGGGTACCAAGATAGATTCAAAATCCGCGTATATGACATAAGGTGCATCTTGTAAATTCTTAAAGTTTTTAAACATTAATTTGCTTTTGTCCAAGTATTTATTCGCATTTTCATGCGGCATTTTAACGGTAGATAAAGCAGAGTCTATTCCTTCACAATCTTTTATGTGTCTGTCTAATTTCTCTTTCGAACTAAAATGCGTTAAACATCTTAAGCAAAACAGTTTACGATGTTGACTATTGGTAACCCCATATAAGAATCTAGGTAAGTCACTTATCCAACAATAATGACCGTCATATAATAGCAAACTGATAGTTTCTCTATCGTATGGTCTTTTAGATAAATATAGCGGATATATCAAGCCCCTTTTATCTTGTAGATGGGTTTTATTTTTGTTATCTTCGTCGTATCCTAACACGTTTATACTTATATCGTTTTGCCTTTCTATTCTCGTTATCTGATTTATAGGTGTGGGGAAGTCTATGTCCTTAAAATTTAATCCATCATCGGTTTTATAAGTAGATGGATTATTTCCGCGAAATTGGTACTTTGGGTTTGTTGCTAATTGGTTTTTAACTCTATCGGTATATATACCTAGGGCGGCTCTTAAACACCATCTTATACACTCTTGATCTTCATTTTTGATGTTGACGGTTGCGTGTTTGTTAGCTACATACTCGGGTAGTTTTACGTAAGAAGCGCCTACCAGAGGTTTAACTCTGTTTATGTTTATGTAAAACGCGACTATTTTATCTATTGTCCAACCACTTCCTTTATTCGTAAATTTATCTATCTGAGATAATATCGTTTCATATTGTTTCCCGATGGTTGTAGCTATCTCGCTCTTGTTTAATACTCTATTTTGGTAACTAAAATGAACAGCGGTTTGTGTTTTAGTCTCAGCACCTGATTTTTTTACATACTTTATTTTAATAGCGATCTGTAGTTTCATCGTTTTTATTTTTATTAATTCAGCTACGATTTTGTTTTTGATCATCGATGTATGGGTGTTGTAAAATTGCTCCGGATCGTCGATAAACAGATTCGGAATCAATTCCAAATTTAGATAACTGTTTTCAAATCTTCTAGTCTCTCGAAAGTCTGCTTCTCGAAAAGTATTTTTCTCCTTAAATCCTAGTATAGCTTCGATGTAATCCTTTTTTATCGCTCGACCATTTCTACCCGTTGATACGACTCGTAAATTTTTATCGCGCGCGAGTTGCGCTAACGAAGCTTTAGATCGTATTCTCAAATTTTTATACTTCCCTTCTTCTCTTTTTATAGCTAAAATATAATCTCGCCTGATATACGTATTACGGCGTCCTGTTGGCGATCCTAAAGATAATTTATACTTATCGATATATCTTTTTAAAGATATTTTGTTCCATCTATTGTATCCTCGAATCGTGGGTTGTGTTTCCATCTTTATAGTAGGCAATATAATATTTTTAAAAAAAATAAAAAATTATTTAATTTTTTTTGTCGTATGTTATTTTAGGAGTAATGTCCTTTTCCGCCCGGGCGCCCCGGATATTTCGTACGCTTGTGGGATATGGAAAAAACTTTTTATTTTCATGATTTCTCTATAATTTTGGTGTGTAGTACCCCAGCAAAATTTTGGGCGATTTTTGGGGCTATTTTGTTTCAAAAAAATTTGACGTATGTACCCCCAGCAAAATTAGAGAGAAAAGTGAAAAAACAAGAAATGACATAGAACCGGCAAATTGCATACTACTAATGGGAGTGTAATGAATAGATGCAGCTTTTTCAAACAAAGCTTTTATTCACATGAAGGCGGGGCTTCAAGTGCGGTGAATAGGACCACTCTATTCAGTGTGGTGCCTATTGTTTGCGTTTACGCTTGGCTGCACAGCCCGTTCTTGGCATACCAGCCTCCCATCAAGGACAGCCGGACACAGGGGCTTAAGAAAAATTCCATTTTGTCACAGGTCATTGACAAACTCGTGCCAAAACACCAGTTAGTCTGTAAAGGCGTCCAAATACTACTCGATAACTGTCTAATTACTCAGATTATCAAATTCCTGACCTTTTCTTTCCAGCCACTCATCTCAGACAGCTCCTCCTTGAGCCGGGCAGCCTCCTCTCGGATCTCTCCTTGGCCTGACCTCAAGGCAATCATCTACGAGTCAAAAGGATGACAAACAAACAAACAAACAACAACTACTCAGTCAGGAGTGAAATCCATTTAAGTCAAGTAAGACTACCAGTGTGTTCTACCTTACTCAGTTCATTTTAATCCCTCAAAACCAGGTTGGATACTGGCTTGAAGGGCCCCATCAAGTTCCAGAGCCTCTGCTTTTTGGGTATGTTTATTGTACGCTGCGGTTTTGCGCACATACAGTCGGAAACTGGATGTAATACTGTGTTGTCTTGAGCACGAAGCTTGACTTTGAACGTAAAGAATACTCAGTTCAAATTTTAAGAGCTTACACGAGACTTGTGGATGATTAAACCAGACAGTGTCCTCTATTGTTTCTGCAAGCCCGCAAACAAATCTTTTTATCATTTCTCTGTCTGAGGTTTTGTCGTACCTTCTGCTCAGTCTGAGCAAGTTTCTTAGCTAGCGCTTCCTTCTCATCGTTGAGTTCGTTGTACAGCCTCTCGCGTTTCTCCACGGCCTGAGCAAGCAATCGTTCTGACCTCTCCCTCCACTGCACCTCAAGTTCACGCTCTACCTGGGCAACCTACGTAAAAATAATATTTAAAAAAACGATGAAAATATGTCTATATCTGTCGCAGATAAATCCAAAGGCATTTCTGATTACGGGCACAAATACAGTGCTCAATGCCTGTGGTGTATACATATGGTAAACATTTGTTTAGGATTTGCGATAACCCACCACTTGACAACAAAATGACGTTTAAAATGCTAATAGTGGTGGATGTTTTTAAGAAAAAACAAATCTAAAGAATAAAACGAAAACAATTCCTGTGTTTTTCCTCGTACATGAATTACAACTAGAATTACAACCCGTGATCTGTGACTTGGATTTTGACTTGACATAAATAGCTACAACTCAGACTTACACTATGTTGGAGGTCTTGCGTAAATGTTGGCTAATTACTATACAGAGTCAGCACAAAATATCTGCCCTTTCCTTGCATACAGACAAACCCCCCCTCCCTCCCAGGTGTCTTAAACAGACCTGTTCTGCAGTGGCAACATCCTTGGTTGACTTCTGAAACCTGAGTTTGTTCTCCAGACTGCTAATCTCTTCCTGAAATAAACACAAAATATAACGTTGAATCAGGAGGATAATTTGTGAAGATTCAGGATAGATCAGATTGGTAAAAGCAAGTGAACGAGTGAAAAAGTAAAAAATAAGGAAAAGGAATAAAAGGAATTTTTGACAATGCCAAAGATATATTAACCAAAGAGTAAGCAAACACACCGATGTTATGGATTTTGGGTGAAACAAATTAAACATGACACAAAGAACAAGACAAAGTTTTTGTCATGTCATCCATACATGTAAACTAGCTCTCAAAGCTGGGGAAATGTTTTCAAGACAGGCTGCTTTCTAAATGCACCAATTTTTAACAATTTAGATGGTTTGATCTTCCAAATTTTAAACATTAACAGCAGATTTTATTTTGTATTAAGATTAAAAAGTTATTACATTGTATATTGATTTAATTTAGACCAAGGTTATTATTTCAAAAACAAATTACATTATCTTTTTGTTTACTTGAACCAACTGCAGTCAATTATATGTTTATTCCAATCATTTAAAGACAAATTCTCACATGTAATTAGCCTGTTAACACAGACAACGAACATAAGAGCTAACTACTTGAACAAAAGTTTGACAAAACCTGAATTCTACTTGAGAACTTCCAACCACTGCAGGCATCACAGTCATGATTCTAAGTGTCAACACGGGGGATTAGGAACGTGCCACAAACAAACAAGTACCCTGACAAATACCTTCCCACAGATACTTGCAAAAAATAAAAAAATAAACAATTGCCGGAAAACAAACGGATTCCAAAATTATACCTTGATCTGGGAAGCAATTGTACTCTGAGAGCAGAAACAAAGAGAACGCAATCTTAAATGGACGCCGTAAATGGAAATTATTGCAACAGAAAGACAGAACAAAGCTTTCTACAAAACATCCATGTGTATATCAGTAAAAACATTTAGTGTCCCTAATTAATAAGGTCAAACTTTGAGAGGATTGGTTGTACTATGGAAGGGGAAAGGGAGATGATTGGAGTGGTCTAAATTCTACATTCTAAGTTTAAAGCACAAGTCATGTTAGTTTCTTTGGCATTTTTATTAAACTTTACTTAATTCTTCTAAATCCCAAACTGTAGTAACCCAATCGTAAATTCTGTAGAATCGGATATGCTGAATGGTGGAAGCAGTGATATCAGATATTATAAGTGTGAGGGCGCTGTTTATCGGCTGCCTGCTGATTTTTATCTGTGCTGTAGTTTGTCGTTTTTAAATCTGTAAAAATCTCATTTTTGTCTAAACATCAACGTTCTGCTTTTATTGTGCGGATTTAGCCGCTTTTTGCCGTTTCTTTCGTCAATTTCTGTCGACCATTGACTGTGATGTAAGTGTGTTTTGACGAAATGTTTCGGTGGATGGATTGCTACAAACTATGATACGTACGTACCTCGCAATGGCTGCTTACGGTCTACAAGCCTTACATGTTTGTAATGGTTTTTAACTGTGCTTCGTGGTTTTCTTCACCACATTTTGTGTATTGTGGATCTGGATGTAAGTGTGCTTCTATTAAATGAGAGCCAGCTGTCTTGTATGGATTGTTCAAAACTACGCATGTAATCTTAACTCTACCATCCACAATGGCCGCCATGAGACTTGTCATGTGTGTAATATTCATTACACTTTTTATACAATGCCAGTTTCAATCTTCGTTTGCCAGTGTATATTTGATAACTTTTTCATCTTCTTGTCCGTATTTGAAACGATATCAAGAACAATTGTATTATGATCATGTCCCAGAAATTTCATTTGCTGGGGCAAGACCTAACAATCTCCCAACTGCTGTGAATTTTAGACTATGTGCCTCTGGCTTTTGTTCTTCAAAGTCACCAGCGGGCAAATGGTTGAAACATGGATACTTCTGCATGGTCATTCCTGGTCATGACCCACCTACGGATATTACCATTTTCATGGATGTGTTAAAAAATCCTGGACCTAATACTTGCAGGTCCACACTTCATCAGCGAATCATTTACACTCCAAATGAATTGAAAGCATTAAGATGTGGGATCAAGTTTTGCATAACTAAATCTACATATGATAGCTTGAAAGCCTTAGATTTACTGAAGAAAAGGAGAGGCCGTAAAGCAGGTCGTCGGCATTTTAATATTCAAACTGCTGACATCTCGAGACTCAAGTGTCAACAAGGACGACGCGGAGGAATGGTAGCTAGTCATACCAGGGAGCTTTTCAATCAAGCCAACGATGACCATTTTCAGTGTTTTCGTCGGAGAGGAATTCACATAATTCATTTAAATCTAAGATCACTTATTCCAAAACTTTCGGAATTAAAGATTATTGCCCAAAAGTCAAAAGCAGCCATTATTGGAGTTTCCGAAACATGGCTGAATAATTCCGTCTCAGATGTTGAAATCATGATAGATGAATACTCAGTACTGCGTCACGATAGGTCGCGTCATGGCGGAGGAGTCTGCGTGTACATCAGGAATGATTTTGCCTTCATTCAAAGACAGGATTTAATGAAAGACAATATGGAGACAATTTGGCTTGACCTACTACTGCCCAAGACTAAACCTATAACAATTGGCGTATGTTATCGACCTCCCAAAGACAATAATTTTCTTGAACAGTTTGAAAACATTATGGCATATATTGGGTCTAATTGTGAAACAATTATCTTGGGAGATTTCAATATCAATTATCTTCAGCAGAATTGTAGCTTGTTTAAAGAGTACAAAGGTATTTTGGATTTGTTCGATTGCAAGCAATTGATTAAATATCCCACCCGTATCACAGATTCTTGTTCAACCTTACTTGATCATATTGTTTGTAATAACGAAGATCGGATCTGTCAATCAGGAACTGTAAGCTTGGGTCTGAGTGATCATCTTCTTATATATTGTACACGTAAGGTGGTAAAAAGTCCAAATGGTTTTGGTCATAATACCACTAAGATTAGATCTCTCAGGAGCTACAGTGTGGATGATTTCTTACTGAGGTTGTCCTATGCTGACTGGTCTAATGTGTATTGTAGTAGTGTAGACCAGGCTTGGGAGAACTTTAAATGTACCTTTTTGCAAATTCTCGACACTGTTGCTCCAATCAAGGTGATCAGACTAAAGACCAGGACGGAGCCATGGTTCAATCATGAGATTCTTGATAATATCAAACTTAGAGATCAACTTCTGTGTAAATTTGGGAAAGACAGAAGTAAGACTGCACTTTATAAAGCATATTGTCAAATCAGAAATAAGATTCAGAGGGATGTAAGGTCTGCCAAAGCAAATTATTTCAGTTGTAAGATCGAAGAACACAGAAATAATTCTAAAAAACTCTGGCAACAGTTTAAATCACTTGGGTACAGCAATAAGGCTAAGGGTCAAGCTACAGTGGTTCTTGAAATAGATGGCGAGTTTTGTTCCGATACAAATAAAGTGGCGAACTATATTAACAAGTTCTACACCACAGTCGCCTCAGATTTGGTGGATAAACTGCCCTGTGCCAAAAATATCTTTGGTACTGAATCTTGTGCCTTCAAGGATTACTATGAAAGTAAAGGTGTTATTCCTGAATGCCTTAAGCTTTCTGCTGTAACTACCGATTTTGTATATAAAGAATTACTCAAATTAAATCCTAATAAGAGTACAGGTCCTGATAATATACCGGTCAAATTTCTTAAAGATGGTGCAAATGTACTAAAAGATCCCGTTTCGTTCATCATAAATTTGTCCATTTCCAGTAATACTGTTCCCACTGATCTGAAGTTTGCTAGAGTTAGGCCATTATTTAAGAAAAATAGTAGGTCTGATGTTGGCAATTACAGACCGGTCAGTATACTTAGTACAATATCTAAACTTTTGGAAAGAGCAGTGTATAACCAATTGGAAAAATATCTCACTGACAGTAACCTCATTTATAATTTGCAATCTGGGTTCAGAAGTTCTTATTCAACTGACACTTGTTTGATTCACCTAACTGATTATATTCGATCTCAGATGGCCATGGGTAATTATACAGGTATGGTGTTATTGGACTTGCAGAAGGCTTTTGACACTGTAGACCATGTGATTTTATGTCAAAAATTACAAGCAATGGGTATTCATTCGGACTCTATTAATTGGTTTCAATCATATCTTTCAAATAGACAGCAAATTGTCAGTGTCAATCAGGTAGAATCTCAACCATTGGGAATAACATGTGGTGTTCCTCAGGGTAGTATATTAGGGCCACTACTTTTTCTTTGCTATGTGAACGATATGAAAATAAGTGTCCATTCCAATTTGCTGCTGTATGCTGATGACAGTGCCCTATTCATTTCTGGTAAGGACCCTGAAGTAATAGCTGACAGTTTGAGTAGGGAACTGGAATCATGCAGGCAGTGGCTGATCGATAACAAACTGTCTTTGCACCTCGGCAAAACTGAGTCTATCCTTTTTGGATCCAAAAAGAAATTAAGCAGTGTTGATAAATTTGAAGTGTTTTGTAATGGAAAGATTGTTACCCCTTCAAACTCAGTTAAATATCTTGGCATCACACTTGATCCGAGTCTAACTGGTGAGAACATTGTAAATTCTGTGATTAAAAAGGCTGGTGCTAGATTGCATTTTCTTTATAGACATGCCAACTATTTGAATGAGAGATCTCGCAAAACACTTTGTTCTGCTCTTATACAATGTCATTTTGACTATTGTTGTTCATCCTGGTTCTCTGCATTGTCGGTCAAATTGAAAAAAAGGCTGCAAGTTGCACAGAATAAAATAGTCCGGTTTATTTTAAGCATGAATTCTAGATCACATATTGGTCAAACAGAATTGGACAGGCTGGGTATGTTGAGCGTTAACGATCGTGTTACACAACTTAAGCTAAATCATGTTTATAAAATCTTTCATGAAATGGCACCAGACTACATCTGTCATAAATTTAGGAAGGTTTCAGATATGCATAATTACTCTACCAGGGGTAGTTCCACCAATTTTGTTGTTCCAAGAAATAAAGGGCCAGAGTGCAATACATTTTTTTATACCGGAATTCATGAATGGAATTTACTTCCTAATAGTATCAAATGTTTGAACAACCAATATCAATTTAAAACTGCAGTAAAAAAACATCTCTCTTCTCAGTCTAATTTTTAAATGGATCAATTTTTAATCACCATTTTTTGATATTTCTTGTGTAATTTTATCTTCTTCTTTGTGTATTGTATATATTTGTTCTGTGGACCCCGATGGAAATAAGCTGTGTTTTAAACAGCTTTTTTGGGTTATCCTTGGCCTGTAATCTGTAATTACTTTGTGTTATCGTTTACATTTGCCAAAACAAATAAAGTAAGTAAAGTAAAGTGGTGGCAGCGGTGGGATCAGATATTTTAAGTGGTGGCAGCGGTGGGATCAGATATTTTAAGGGGTGGCAGCAGTTGGATCAGATATTTTAAGTAGTGGCAGCGGTGGGATCATACACACCTCATACTGCTTCTTGAGCTCCTCCATCTCTCTGTCAAATCTCTGCTTCTCTGTAGTAGCCTTCCTCTTTCTCTCAGACAGATTCTGCGAAACCAAGCAACCACAAAGGCTGTTTCATCTCAATAGCAAGCCAGGGATTTGGGAAAAACTGGCCTCACCTCTTGCTCTACCCCTACCCCCCCCCCCCCCCAAAAAGTAAACAAGGAAAGGAAAATGCACATTTTAAATGTCTGTCTGGTTAGTCAGAATAGGGGGAGCCACAAGCTTAGGGGGAGCCACGCAAAGCCATTACCCCACCCCCCCCACCCCACAAAAAAAATGTCAGAAAGTAAAATCCCTCAAGAAACAATTGCTCAATCTCTCAACAAACTTTGAATGTAACCGTTATCCCTCCTCCATCCATACAATAACTTGTACATGATTTTTTTGAAACACACAAGAATTCTTTTTTGCTTTCTGGAGTTTACCTTGTCAATGGTTTCCTTCTCACTCTTGAGGTCGTTGAGTTCATCCTCGATGACCACGAGACGGTTACCAAGCAACTTCTTCTCTGCTTTCTCCTCTTTCAGGTTCCGCGTCAACTCCGTTACTTTCCAGTCAGATTCTAATCACACATGACAAGAAAATTTAATCAAGCTGGAATGAAACACGAGAGCAAAATTTCTGTCCCATCATTTTTGGAAAACATAAAGATGTGTGCCTTCTTTAATAATCCGTCTTTTATTAACATGTAGTGATTTTTTAATGACTGGTGTCTATGAATTGTTCCACTTTTACAGGTTCAATCTTTTGAGACATCCTCATTGGGGTGGGTAAAGATTATTAGAAGGGGGCAATCTTTAAAAGTAAAGCCCTGTGTCAGCTTCAAAGGCATAAACTCTCATAGCTCGTGATATGTAAACCTCAGGGTTGGGACTAAATTGTTAGGTAATGCTGGGGAGGGGTGGGGGGAGGTGCCGCAGTCTCCCTCTAAATCCACGTTTGCTCCCTACCATGTTGTTTGGCCCGCATAACTTCCATCTCGGACAGCTGTGTCTGGGAAGCGTTCATTCCCTGATTGAGTTGGCTCTTGAGCTGTCCCTCCCGCTGCTGGACTGCTGATAGCTCTAACTGAAGGGCACTGATCTTAGCCGTGGCATTACTTAAGCCTGTCGTCAGTTGAACCTGTGCATGCCAACACAGACAGGGTGTAAATGTGGGGAAGTATGACTGGTTGCCCCTGGGCAACACAACGTAAAATAACTGGTTGCCCAGAAGTCAACTTTGGTTGCCCAGAAGTCAACTTTGGTTGTCTAAATTGGCAGGTAAACAAGTTTCTGGCTTAAGGTTCAAAGAAAAAGAAAACTAATTTCAGGACAATGGAGTGAAGTAACTCAACAGGTTTGCTTTGTAGTAACCCAGGAGTAGAAATGGGTGCCAAAAACCTGCGATAGACTGGCATCCTGTCCGAGCAAACCGGTCTGATTATTAGCCTCTGGCCCTACCCTGGAATCAAGAGATAATTTGTGAAGGTATACCTTTTCCTGTTCCATCTCCAACACCCTGGCCTGAGACTGAGCCGTGGTCTGCTTAAAGGAATCATTCCTCTTCTCCAACATGGTGTTACTATCCTCCACAAACCTAAAACATCAGGATCAGAAACAGAATTAAGCTCATCACAAGATGGCCTCCAAATGGCTGAATTCGTGCTGGTTTTCTCATTAACAATAAGCAGTCATCCATGCAGTAGTGATCTGGTATCCTCTCCAATCCATGAATAAAAAAAGGAGTTTATTTGACAATGGATATTATGTTCAGTTGCAAAACAGACAGCATGTATGGGTACATTCGGTTCAGGATAAGGGTCATGCTCAGTTAATTCTTCACGGGAGTGTTCTAATCAACCTCGAAAGGGGTAATTTTGATCCATCAGAGTGCATTATTTGCCCCTCAACCCCCCCCCCCCCCCCAAAAAAAAAATGGGATTAGTGCAGCTCATGTTAAATTTTTGTTTCCAGCAAAATTAAAATAAAAAGGATCATCAACACGCCTGGTGTGAACAAAATCTCATGCGATGCAGTTATGAGCATTGTGTGCATACATTTTGTAGCCTATCTAAAATATTGATGAATAGGCCAATACACTGGTTTAGTCACTGCTTCAAAAATATGCAATTATTTTCAGCCTCGACCACAGATTCGGCTTCTCTGAAAATTCCCACTTCTTCATCTTTACATGCAAACCTATAGAAACTGTTCATTCGCATGCAAATGATATGCAGATTTTGTTTATAGTCATGCTAATTAGACGCAGAGCAAGATTCAGGCTGCATGCGGAGCGGGTGGACCTACTTTTTGACAAAACCGTGATCATTGTTGACTGTCTTGTTAACGTTGTTGTGTCTAGAGGGGTGGAGCAAGTAGGAAAACGGCCCAAATAAGAATATGAGGGGAGGTGGGAGGGGCTTAGAGGATAAGAAGGCGTGGCTTAGCACAAGTAGGAGCATGTAATGAATATACAGACGGACAGCTGATGACCATGGAGTTAATGCAGAGTGGTGGATTTAGGAGAATTCACAAAGGTTCCCAGCAAAAAAGTCTTGGGGTTAGAATTAAGGGTCAGTAATCACAAAACTAAACTTGACAACTTTCAATTCACTAGGTGTGATTTGGATACACATTTCCAGTGGATCTATCAAGGAACCAGATGATGTTTCAATGCCAAGTTCCGCCCCTGTTGATTCCCATTTTAATGTGTTTTTTTTTTTTAATATCTATTTCCGTCAACTCAAACAGCTATAAATAACTCATCAATCATGATACCACTAGCAGTTAGTTTGTTGCCAACGACGTACCACTGTTTAATAAGGTACATCCTGAAAAATAAGAAAATAGGCAGGAATAGGGTGGATTGAAGGCACAAACGGCTTAGAAAATTCAAAGTAGTCACACAGACTGGTAATTCATGTGTATCCGTCTCAGAGATGTAGTTGAGTCCATCACAAGTCGCTGCAAGTCCATCACAAGCCCTCCAGTCCTAATCCCAATCACAAGCTATTCAAATGAGCTTTGACAAAGGCATTCCTTTGTCATTGTTCATCCAGTTACTTGTGACTGGCTTTATGAAAGGACTTCTGACTGCACTTGCGAAAGGACTTGCGGGGACTCAAGTACAACTCTGATCTGTCTACATATACAAGGAGGAATACAGGGAGAAGCAATGTTGGAAACCCAATGATGTAATTTCATAACCATCACAGATCAATATTTGGATAGAGGTGCACTTGGGAATGGATGGAATAGAATGATAGACAGGGTGGAAAGTAATGAAATAATTTTGTAAGCAGAAAATGTCCAAGTCCTTTTTTAACATTATAACACTGGCAAATACATAATATTTCCCACCCATACACCCCACCCCCCAAAAAAGTGATAAAAATCGCTACATAGACTAAGACTGCAGTAAAAGATATATGTTTGACAAATTTTGCTGTGAGTTGACAGGAAGCTTTTTCAAAACTTTGCTGGGAGTGGATAAGTTTAAAACCCTGTCAAGTTGTCGCAGTTTTCAAGATGAGACAGACATCTCTAAAATGACGAAACCTTTTTAATGTGCAAACAAACACGCCCATCCTTTGGTGAGAAATTAAACTGGTACAAATAGGGTCAAATTCACGTTGCCGCAAAAATGGATGCGGACTTACATCTGGTTCCTCTGAAGCAGCTCGGCAATTTTCTCATTCTGAGCCTCAATCTTGCTTCCTTTCTCCACATTTTCCTTCTTCAACTTCTCATTCTCCTGGACGATACGCGAGATGTTCTGCATCAGGATGTTAGCCTCCAGGGTAGGGATAGCCGTGGGCGTGGACCCGACTGACGAAGACTGGAAATTTAGTTTCTCAACCTGACAGAGAGAATAATGAAGAAGGGAAGCAGAATACAGATAAGTTTAAAGGTTTAAAGGTTTACAGAAATCAACATAGGGAAAAAAAAAGTTCTGAGATAATTAAAGGCTTGGATCTATTTTTGTGTTTTAGCAATTTATCTAGATATAGGACAGAAATGGGATAAAAACCACATGTTTCTTCTCGCTGTAAAGTGATTAGCACTGAAAAGTGTTGCTACACCAGCCCTCGTACACACAACTATATCAGTCTTGTACACGGTTCCAGATACCAGGGGCGTGGCAAGCATGGTTTCTACTGCCGATTATGTCACAGCTGGAAAGAGGTATTTCTGTGGACGAGGCCACATCCCTAAGTCTTGCTAAATTACTAAAAAAAACACCAAAATAATCACAATCTTTCAATGCTCATGTACATGTATGTACCATTTCTTCAGAACCATTTGTAGCATATTTTTCCATTATGATCTCAGACAACTTTTAGATTAAAATCATCCTATATTAATAACTATCACAGCCTATACAAAACTCTAAACACCAACTCTCACAGTTTGTGTGTGTTTCAATCTGTCACCTGATAGGTTTTGATATATAGGGTAGCTGGCTCAATTTTGGCCTTGAGAACAGGAGGGTTAATCAATATGACAAATCAGGCAAGTCCATGTGTAGCCCGAAATTCCAGTCTGTCCGAGTCAGTAGTAACCACAGATCTTTCCACGCGTACCTCACATGCAAATTCAGTGCTTTCCCTACCAGTCTACAGGCATAGCTATGGGTTTGATGGAGTAGATAGTTCATTTGCAGTAACTATTTTATTTTGATGTTCCCGACAGACAAAGCTGATGGCACCGTAAGAGACGTACCAGAGGACCAATAGGAAAGCCGTGTTCTGATTGGAGTAGCCCAAATTCTCAATGATCCCTTTCAGCCTTCCAGAACAATAGACTTTACATCACACACAGTCGACCTTCAGATCCCACACAATACTGTGAGCACATGAAACCAACTCAGTCTGAAATATCTTGGTGGTTGATCTGAAATTGATGGTGCAACCAAGGATACCCAGGAACAAGACGGAAACTCCAATTTTTTTTAGCTTGCCCAACACAAGGCCCTACAAGGCCACTCGGGGCAAGGGCTAAACAAGGAGAAGAAAAATGGACCTGAGAAAGAGCGTAGAGACAAATATAACTCCAAAGTCCACACTATCACAATATAAAAAACTTGCGATGAAAGAGCTACTTTTTTAACCCATTGAATACAGACGACAGCCATAGCCAAGGTTAGTAAAAGACCACCTGTTCGGTTGTCATCTGGAGCCGCATTCCTGTGCACACTCAATGCATTGTTTACATAGCTTACCAGCACTCCATTAATAAACAGCAGGACATAAAAGGGTTTAAGACAAGATGTACACGTTCAGACAGAGATGACTAACAGGCAGACGTTTTCTATATCTCCTTACAATTTTCCTTCCCAAAAATGAACCCCAGAGGGGAAGGAAGTGATTCAGAAAGACCCCCCTTGTACCTGTATGGTGACAATGGCCGGTACAGTACAATACATGTACCCATCGCTAGCGCCTGAATTAGGCCTGGAACGTTGATTGTTGGCCGTACCCCCGCTCATCTTGGCTTGCAGTTTACTGTGCTAAGTCGGGCCCAACGAGAAATCACCGTTACCCAACATTCACGTCTTAAGATAGGATGCCCGATAACGTCTTGAGAATGACTGTACTGCATTAGACTCCTCTCAAGCAACATCTTCCAGCGCTAGGCTCGTTTCAAGTATGCTTGAGCTCTCTTTGCACCTACAGACGGGAGACTACATGGACATTTGGTAGTTTGGCTTGGGTTCGTCTCTCATAGTGAATTCAGCGGCTTTTTTCTGTCCCTCTCTGAAGGAGGGAGGGGGAAGGGATATGCTTCAGCTGTAACAGCAGGAATTATTAGTCACTGCCGCAGATGAAGAACTTCCGTTTGTAATCGCTCAGTGAGAATTAGGGAGCTTTTAAAAGATTTGCATTATGTGCAAGCCAGAGTACACGTTCTGATGAATGAATCCCTTCTGTGATTTCTCTTTCAGTCACTGACATCTGCCATTTGTAATACAGCTGTTAATTTTCTGGCAGGTAATTGCTAGAGCTTTTACTTGTTCCTGTTTTGTTGTCACTTCAGCAGTGGGGCAGGGTGTGGCTGTACACGTAGCTTTAATTCAAACAGATTAGTGACTTGTATGGTTTCAAGCAGACAGAAATAACGGAGGGGATTATCACAGTGCACTGTGGGCTCAAACCACAGCTAAAGAACCATGCTAGCATGACAAAAAGCTGTGTCTACACGACATTACGCCTACGCTAGTGAGGACAAAATCTAAAAGGCTGATACTAGAAGATTTGCATCTTATATTTCCAAGAACAAGAAAATCCGATAATTTTTACCAGATTAACCCTGCGAGCTGCAAAGCCAAAAATATCACACCGAGCGCCGGAGGTGCCCACACGGGGGCCAGTTTCGATTTCGCGTATAAAATACATCCCCTACCACCCCCCCCCCCCCACACCCCACACCCCACACCCCCCCCCCCCCACCCCCACCCCCACAGTACAGCCTTTGGTGCCTTTGGGCCAGCAGTAGGATAATTGATGATATTGTTGTGAGGGCAAAGTCAACTAGGCTGGAGGGCCAACTTTCCCAGGGTCGGCTGACCGCGACTGAACTCCTACATGAAAAGCGACGATACCATCTCAAACCACAAGGTTCCCTTGAGGATTACATGTAGTTTCAATGGAATTGGGCTAAAGCTTCATATAAAAAATTTAAAAAAGTGTCGCCCGTGTTGGCCCCTTTGAAGCTCGCAGGGTTAAAAGGATTCTTAAAGGGATAAATGTGTGTTTTTATTTTTTATTCTTTTATCAAGTTCTTCCCGAACAAGGCTAAAAGTCACTCGAGGTACGAAGCTATGAACAGAAAAAGAATCAAAGATACAAGAGGAAGGAATTAATATTCAGGAATATAAGCAGAAAAGATCATATGATCAAGGGAACTATGCACCGGGCAAAGAATTCCATAGAGATACAGAACAAGGTAAAAGCTATTTTGTGTAAACAAAAGAAGAGACAACAGATATCATGAAAAAAGCTAAGCATCTCTTCCCCACCATAGTTTTTGACGGCAACAACTTGGGCCAAAACCGAACGTATTTATTCCAATATTAGAGGAAACAGGTGTGTTAGTTAACATGGCCCAATTAATCAAACCCATAAGAACACCAGTACAACATAAATATACATTTCATGCCAAGTCCCAATGCACTGACAAAACACAGGTGCTTTGCTATAAATAACATTCCACATTTTGTACAGTCAAAGCAAGAACTAGAGTCGTCAAACCTTAATTTTAGTCTGCTTCAATACAGCAATATGAAAATCCTGTCAAACGTACAGATACGATACCATAATTGAGATTTCTATCATGGAAATTTCATTTATAAAGCTGTGGCATTTCCCTGCACAATATGTACATTGTGAAACCGTCGGTGCAGTCGGAGCACGTGTCGCCTGGTGACTCACACTCAGGGATTTAATAACTTGGGTCCTTCCTGTCAGGAAGAGCCCTTGCCTTGGACTAGTCCGATGGTGCTCTCTTCCTAGGGAATGCTTGCTCTCCCCGCTTCCCTCCCTTGGTTCCAGTGTCATGTGAGGAGGGCAATGGGATACTAAAAATATTCTCAAGGTTTTCTGTAATATCCCTGGCCATGGAAAATAAAAATATTTCCAATTTTTGCATCATGAATTTACTATCAATTTGTTTTTTGTATCACAAATGTTTTGAAGTAAACAAAGAAACCTGGCAGCAGTGGGATTTGAACCTGGAACCTCTGGATTACCATTCCGGTGTTCTACCAACCGAGCTATCTTTCTGTGTGTTAGAGGTCGGCTAACCTGTCAGTATCTTTGTCCAAAGTCTGTGCATTGTTTTAAAAAAAGATAGCTCTAACTTTTCAACTTTTAAACTTTGTTTCCTGTTTTTCTGCAATTATACAATTGTGGTCCAAAATTACCAGAACATTATTGTAGCTACATATAGCAGCTGTCATTGTGGGCACATGTACACAACAGAAATCACAACTGCCATGGTTGACTAATTGTGAATTTACAAGTACAAGTACATAGGTGGGATCTGAGGTAAACTGTGCAATCAAATCTACGGTACTGAAAATGTTCAAAACACGGATTTGTAGTTTGTACATTTCAAAACTGCTTCATTCAGAATGACCAGTATTCTCCCTTGCAGTGTCTTGAATGACTTCCACAAATTAATCTGTTTACAATCACACTATTAACAGAAATTAGTAAAGTTTTGAAGGTTGCACGGTGAGGTATATAAACAAAGTGCAAGTTTGCAGTAACACCATCCACACATTTTTGCCGCAAACTTTCACTATGTAACAGAAATGATTTATTCGCTACAGATGGAAGAATCCCACCCAAAAAAACTTCCTTCAGAGTTTGTGACTGTCTGCTGTGCGTGCCGAATGTAGAGGGCGCTGTTTGACAGCGCAATGAGAGAGAAGCGTGAGAAGGTATGGTGTCACGGACAGAATCAAAGCCAAGCCTCCCACACATCTTCACAAACGGCACAGTGTGCCTGAAACATTTCCTACTTAACCCTAACCCTGCCAGACGCAGCACAGTGCATCTGTGGTGACAGCTTGACCTTGCTGCACTCTGCACACAAGTCAATGTGACAAAGTAAGCAATCTGATGCGTCTGGCAGGATTTCTAGCCAAAATACCCTGGAGGGTTAGGGTTAATGTGTACAAGACCGCAGCGTACATCGTGCACTTGCGTCACATCCCAGGGTATGTAAGAAAATAGAACAAGTTTTCCTGAGAATTATTCCCATATGACATTGATTTTCAAGTGGTGTCATTGCTCACCTCAACCTAATTTCATGGACTACTTGCAATTCTGTGATAACTGAGCTAGCAAAGACATTCTACATTAACCATCTAAGCGCAGAATCCATAGTTATGAAATGTAAGCCTGCTCACAAGCCACAATTCCTCGTTAATTCTTTCCTGCCATCATTTGCTTAAATTCCTCTCTTACGGCAAACACTGCCATGAAATTGGGCCCTTGTTAGACTGCATCAGACTGGCAGTCAAGTCCTAAAACCAGAGTTGTAGTCTAGTCCCTGCAAGTCCTTACACAAGTCCTTCGCAAATCCAGTCAGAATTCCTTTCATAAAGCCGGTCACATTTGAATAGCTTGTGATTGGATTAGGACTGGAGTGCTTGTGATGGACTTGCAGGGACTTGTGATGGACTTGTGATGGACTCGACTACATCCCTGCCTAAAACCGCGTCCAAGTGTCCATTTTGAGTCTCTGGTCATAGAGGTCAAGTCTGAGTGACAAACAAAGTTGCAGGGAGTATTTTTCTGATTTTGTTTCCCCTTTTGTAAAATTTAGTGACTCACAAAACATCACCGTGATAAAGCACGCCTCACAAACTTGCATTTTTGAAGATTTTTCGGGGACAGGATCCGAAACGAACCAAGTGTCTTGATGAGAGAAATCTGAAATATAAACTCACCCTTGTAGAGAGATTGTCAATCTTGCCTGACACCAAGTCCATGACCATCTTGAGATCCGAGTGGTGCTGACGAGACTCAGACAGCAACACCGGCAGCTCCATCGGTTGTTGCACCAATGCCTGGCTGGTACCCGTCAGTATGGTCCCACCAAACTGCTGCTGCTGCTGTTGCTGTAGGGTCTGCTGAGCTGCAGCGACTGCTGCTGCCTGCTGCTGATGCATCAAGAGATTGGGGTCGGTGGTCTGGGTAGTATACTGTTGCTGAGGAGAGAGCATAATTGAAGCCACACTGAGACGAAAATTATATCAAAAGATATTTTGTGCGCCTTTAAGCGTAAACTTAGAATAATTTTCAGTCTAATCGAGAAATATTCCACTCTTTCAAGTTAGTTTCCACGTGGTGTCACTGAAAACCCTTTTACATGGTGAAAACAAAAATGACAGCAAAAAAACAGACATTCAGAAAGAAGAGTTTGGGTAATAAGGGGGACAGTAAATAAGCAAGCAAGCAAGCAAGCAAGCAAGAGAAAGACAAAAAAAATCCAAACAGAAAAACTTGATTTAGTAAGCACCTAGTTTGCACAGATGTTAGGGTGTGACTTTCAATTCCGTTAACGTGCAAACTGGTTATGTACGAAGAATCGTACAACAAATATCAGATGAACATCATTACTGGAAGCTGACAAACTAGTTTCCGAGGCAAAGCCGAGGGAAATAGTTTGTCAATTTCCAATACCAGGGAGTTAACCGACTGTCCGTCCTCAATCCGTTATATTTATATAGTAATACATCAAGGTTGACAGCCATTGAAAAACATAATAACAAGAGACTCTGAATGTTTTGTGCAATATAGCAGGCCGACAGAAATCAAGGAAATACACGGTCCGTTTGATCAAACAGAGGTTTTGTTATAACATTTTGGAAATGTAGCAACAATAAATGTGTTGTTGTCACACCCTTGCAAGAAAATGAAAAAAAAAAAAAAAATGCAAAAAATCGAAAAAGAACTCAAAATGCACAAAGCAAATTAAGTGATGCGGTTGCCACGGTACCTGGTAAGGATAAGGCTGTCCCGTCGCATGGAAGGTCGTCGACTGTGGATGAAATGCAGGGAGTGGCAGATGTAGGCAATTATATGCGATGCACAGACAGTAAGCAAGAAGGGTGGACACACAGGGGGAAATAAACAGACTGACAGATGGACAAGTGGAACAGCATCAAATCTACATAGCCAAGAATAAACAAATTTCAGCTATTTCGTCTACATGGTGTGTGAGCAACACAGGCTGCTCTCCACTACTGAGAACAAGGAAGAAAGTAGACCCCGGGAACAAGGTTGATTTACATATTGTTTGGGGAGTGGTCATATTATGCACAGCAACATCAACTTGAACAGCCAATGAGATATCCAGATTTGTTGACATGGAGTGAATGCTTTCGTCCGACTTACCTGAAATACTGGTTGCGCCATTCCCTGCACCCCTGCCATGCCATGCATGCCAGGCATCCCCATAGCCTGCTGCTGCATCTGCGGCTGTGTTTGAAACGGCTGCTGCTGTTGCTGCTGAGGCTGGTACACGGCCACTGCATGGGACTGTGGCATGGCTGTAGGCAATGGAGGCAGATACAAGACCTTAGACCAGCCGTGTATTCTGTTCTTACAGCTTGCAATTTTGTGCAAACTGTGCTAAAAAAATGAAATTCTGTACGAACCACATCAGCATAGAATTCTTAGATACCAGATGTACTCATACGCACAATCTATAATGGGAGATTTTTGAGACACTGGGGGCAGCAGACATACCGGTCCTTTTCCATTGTTCTCACCAGTCGTGTACATGCTCAGAAGAAGCAAAAACGACCAGTACATGTATGTCTTCTGCCACCAGTGTCGCAAAAGTCTCATCTCTTTCCAACTAGTAAAATACACTCACCACTAACACATAATTTTCTGCTACAGATAGCGGAGATTCCTTGCTGATGGTAATTAATATGGTAAGCAAAGCCGTTAAATTGTGCCATGGCTTGTGACTACTATTTTACAATTGATAAAGAATAAATAAGTTTGCAAAAATATGTAGGTTAACAAAGTTGAACTTCATCGGACCAGTTTGCCGAAGGCAACACAAAAAACTCTGACTTATTTCCATTGTGGATCCTTGTAGCTACTAATAACCAGCAATGTAACCAATCCTTGCAGACTGGTTCAAACTAGTCAACTAGATTAGTCAACCATCGTGGACTACACAAAGATCGGATTAGGTTAGTCCAACTATCGTTAAACTCTTGAATATGGATGACGGCCATAGCCGCAGTTTGAAAAAGACCACCTGGCCGGTTGTCATCCATATGCGCATTCCTGTGAATACTCAATCCATTCATGTTTCAACTATATTGTTCTTGAATGGGAGTGTAATGAATAGATGGAGCTTTTTTCAAACAAAGCTTTCATTCACACGAAAAGGGGGCGGGGCGTGGCTCCAAGTGCAATAAATAGGACCACTCTATTCAGTGTGGTGCCTATTGTTTGCATTTACGCTTGGCTGCACAGCCCGTTGTTGGCATACCAGCCCCCCCATCAATAACAGCCAGAAACAAGGTGTCAACTATAGTCCCGAACTTGCTCCACGCTATACAAAAAGCACTAACATGTTTACCTTGTGATGTCTGAGGCATCATGCCGGCCGGCGAGTTCTGCATATGCATCTGCATGTTGGCCTGCTGGGTCATAGGGTCAGGCCCTGAAGGTAGCTGGTGCTCTGGCTTGACACTGGTAGGCGGCTTGCGGACGTTCTTAGCTGGCTTACTGCGTGGGTGATGAGGGTGTGCGGTTACCGGTGGTGGGGAAGGATAACCGGTGTCCGAGGCACTGTTCTCCTGTGATTTGTAATGGACACATTGAGATTTTGGATACAATTGACCCAATGCTGTAGATTTGCACGAGCATAGCTCATGAAATGTCTGATCAAATCAAGTATAATACAATGTCGAACAGGTAACATTTTAGATGAACATCGATTTTCATCGATTTGTCTATAGGACGTTTGCTATGCTCCAATAAGTGATAGGTCATTGTCCTAACCGCGCTAATACAATTTCTCAAATTAATTCACAGAAAATGCACGTGGCCGACTACAACCTGCACCATGGGGTGCTTACGATTGTGGATACAATTGGCCCACTGTAGATTTACTTGAGCATAGCTTTAATAAAAATGATGTCCGATCACATCAAGTATAATTTCTAAAAACAGTTAGGAAAATTGCAAAATAACATACAGAGACGTATACAGCTGATTACAAATTGCACCATGTGACTACTTACGTCTGCTTCTGATTCGTCAGTACTCTCCGTGGCAACCGCGGCCCCCTGCAGAGGCAGCATGGGCTGACCCATCTTGGCCATCCTGGAGATCAGTTTGGCTTTGCTGCTAGTGGCCGGGCTCTGTGGAGAGGTCAGAAGAGGTCAGGAGAGGTCAACAGATATCACAAAGAGCAACTTGCACACTGGAGTCTCAGTCTATGTCTATCCTCTCATAAGATGCAGGCCAGCAGCATTTATTAACCCCTTGGGCACGGTATTTTACGGGAGACGTCGGGGTGTTGCAGCGGTTCTGGCAGCCAAATCGATCCGCTACAATGTGTTTGTGCAGTCAAGCATGACATAAACAATAATCCAACATTGGATTGAAACTGCACAAACGGCAGCCAATGGCGTCATTCGGCCTGGTGGCACTTTTTTTTTTAACGCCATATGGCGTCATCCATACACAATTATCCGACTGTTATGGATGGGGTGCTGGTATGCCAAGAACTGGGCTTTGCAGCCAAGCGTAAATGCAAACAATAGGCACCACACTGAATAGAGTGGTCCTATTCATCGCACTTGGAGCCCAATTTCATGTGAAGCATGAAAGCATCGAGTACGCACAGGAATGTGCCAATAGACATCAATTCGCCAGACGATCTTTTTCAAACTGTGGCTATGGCCGTCGTCCATATTCAAGAGTTTAAAACCTAATGCGTGGGCAATGGCAGTGGATTTTAAGAAAATAAACCATGCAGGTTACTTAACCCCTTGAGTACGGTATTTTACGGGAGACGTCGGGGTGCCGTGGCGGTTATGGCAGCCAAGCGAACCGCTACAATGTGTTTGTGCAGTCAAGCGTAACCTATACACAATAATACAACAATGGATTGAAACTGCACAAACGGCGGACAATTGCGTCATCCGGCCTGGTGGCACTGTTTTTTTTGCGCATATTTGCGGCATCCGTACGCAAGGGGTTAATAATATGTGTAAGAAACTTTCCTCCAAGACTGAACCTTTGCAATTCAATCTTTTGTAATTCTACAACACACCACGGATTCCAGAATTGGACACAGTGTTTAAAACCCAGACACACCAACCCCAAACGGAGGGTTGCGACTGTGTGTGCACGGAGCCCATAGTGTATTTCGATTTGTGATTTTGTACCAGCTATGCTTGTTTACAACCTTCCGTTTCCCAAACAGCATAAAATTTGGCAACTTACCGTGGAAAGTTGTTCAGTTATGGAAGCCGATCGCGTCTTGACTGTCTCATCGCTGCTACTGTAACAAGAACAAACTTAAGCACATTAATCGGAGGATGAAAGTACATACAAGTCCGGAGATTTGTACGAATTAAACGGATGTACTTTTATCTCTTAACATGAAAAGGAAAGGGCTACTTAATTAAATGGGCGTAGTAAAAAGACGTCAATGGTGAGGCTAAAAACAGCTGCCAATTGGAACAAATGAAGTGACAATAGATGGATTGCCATGATGTCATACATCTCCCATAAACCGTTTCTGTCCGCCATCTTTGTTGTTAGGTGCAACGGATAATGCAGAATAAGCCAGTTCGGTATCTCAAAGGTGAAAGGTTATTCGGGATAAAATTGCTGATGTAATGTCACGCCATGTTACGCGAACGCCCATTCTGATTGAATTTAACACGTGCACGTTGTGCGACCACTTTTTGCGTTCACACACGCGCGTTAGGTCACGCGGGTCATTCGGGATAAAATGTCATTGTGTACATGCGCAGTTGAAATACTGAATTGATTATTGCCTGCCAAATAAAATCCCGCCCCTTGACGCTACATCAGACAACTACTGAACATAAATACACAGGCCATATTGAAACCTTGGCACATGCTATTTTATAGAAAAAAGCGAGTGTGGCATAACGAGGCCTCAATGATGACAAACTGTAAAGGATTAAGGGCGATATGTCTAATGCAAACGATCTTTCTATTACCTTCCTATGCAAACATACATTCTGAGCCATGTTGTTGTATGGGTCAAAATCAGTCAAGGTGATTGTTTTTGACCCTCCTGCCATAGTACAAAACCACATGTAATCTGATCATGTCTGTGTAAAAGTATAGCAGGGGAGGTGGAAGGTAATTTTGACTGATTTTGACCTTTTAAATAGTAGGAGGGCTTTTAAAGCAAAATATCATTGTAATAAGGGTAACAAGAACAATGATACAAGCAGTGATGCTGATCTTTACGATGACGATGGTATAAGAGCGATGACTACCACCGATGACAATGGAGAAAGCTGCCTGATAGAAACAAAGTCTCAAAAGCGTTGTGGATTAATTACACTTTTCGGTTAGGTTTGGTAGTTTTGCTCAAACTCGCTGCCGAGGGTGACCGCTTCTTCACCGTTTCATCGCTGCTACTGTAAAGAAAAAGAAACATGCATATTGTACCGGGCGTGGCACAACAAAGCTAGCCCGGATGGGCCAGCCCGTACCCCATGGGTCAATCCAAACACAAAAACAAGACAATGAAAAATAGAAATGGCTTGACAAAAGACTGACATAAACACAAAGAACAGCGGGTACATTTCGGGGGGGGGGGGGGGGGGGGGGGGACCTCCCTCCCAGATATTATTGCAACATAATTCATAATATTTATAAAACAAATGTGGAGAAGTGTAACAGAATTTAATAAGATCAACGAACACTTACAAGTATAGGAGACTGGTTTAGGCACGAGGCTGGAGGCTGGCAATGGTGTTAAATGAACACGTGGGAACGAAGCCAAAACAACAGAGGAAATAGCCAAATGTAAACGACAAAAAAAATGACCAACAACCCAATTACCTGCTCCAGTCTTATATGCATTGCAAAGTGCACTCAAGCATCAATTATATTAGTTATCACACGAGCGCGAGTGGGATAACTAATTCATCTTTAAGCAAACTTGATGGAACACGCAAGCTGTACACAAAACTAGAATGTACAACACACACACACGTGTATCAATAACAGTTTGTGTTTTGTGTACAGCGCAATACACAAATTGCGATATTGACCGTGCAATATGAGATATTATACAACACCTGAATAAATCCCCGCCATCCGATTGGTGGATCGTCGATCAAGTGCATTCAATTATTCGTTCCATCGCACGGCGCGAAGTTACATCGCACGGTCGGAGCGTACGATGTAACTTCCCCGATTTCACGGTCACTGTTGGTGCCGCTACGACAGACTGGTTTCCGATCCCTCCATCGTCCTTCTGACATCAAATGTATTATATACATATGGGGACCGGGTTGAAAGTGCATTAATTGGTTACTGAAAGTTGTGAATTTGTGAAACAGTGTTTTAACTTGAATAAAATGCATTGAAAGGTTCCACCTGCTGTTAGTGTTACTATCTTACAAGTTACCAATCAGATGGTGAGGATTTATTCAGGCGTTGTATAAAACAAATAATGAATGTTTCACATTTGTGCAATGGTAAGAATAATTTCATTCGGTGACAGATGAAATGTCCCATTCCACTCGGCTTCGCCTCGTGGAATGGAACATTAAATCTGTCACCTCATGAAATTATTCTTACCATCGCACTCATAAACATTCATTATTTGTATAATATCACACTGTCAGTTGCCATGGATCGACCAATCAGGATCCAGGATTCAAGTTTGCTTGAAGATAAATTTAAATATAAACATGGGGCACCAAGCATGCCCCTGTAACAGTGAGTGACGTAAGCGACTTTTTGTTATGTTTACACTCATTGTGACTGCAATGATGTTGACAATGAGTCTAATGACACACCACTATAAACAAAAGTGACGCTAATAATGTGATTTTTTTTTAACAATCTCAGTGAAGTTCCATGAATTACAATTTTCTGTCTGGCTTTGCAGGTTTACTGGGTTTTGGTGGATAAGGAATCGGCATCTTCTCTGCTTCATCACTGCTACTGTAAACGGAAAATATAAACATAGCATAGTCACAAAAACCTGTTGGTACAACTGCAGAAAAGTAAACGTTTGAAGACATGCTGGTCTTTTGCCAGATCTGCCAAGCCTGTTCAAGTTTGCCCACAACCTGGAAGTTGCTTCCAACATCAAATTTCAGCCGTGTCTAATTCAGATATCTGGGATTTATTCGAATAAGACGCAGCAAAAACTGAACTTTTGAAGTGCGCCTTACACACAAGATAAATGTAAGACTGGTTCAATACTGCAATCCGCTCCTGGTATAAAAAAGAGTTTTTAACTTCTGATAATAAAGTTGGCATAGATTTCTCAAGAATGATCTAGTTTCCTCACCTCGCTCCATCTACTCTTGGCGAGGCAGCGCGATTGCTGCCGTTGGCTAATGCTGCCACTTCCATCGCATCAGAAGACACGGACCCAGTTTCATCCTTGGAGACTTTGATCTGTAAACATCAACAAAAACTCTCAATTGCAGAGTCACTTGCAGTAAATAGATATGCACTAGTGCCCTCATTGCCAGTCAATATTCATCTTATTATACCTGGTCATCATGGAGTCATCATTTTGGCACTCTTGGCTGGGACGAACCGAAAGAACCAGTCATCATGTACAATATGCAATGACATGAGCATGAAGAAGCTTTCAAAAAATCAACCAATCAATGTGTACCTTCTTTATTTCAACATCAAATATGAGCGTGGAGTTGGCCGGTATCCGAGAGCCCAGTCCCTTCTTTCCATAAGCTAGTGAAGGCGGAATCAGCAGCAACCGGCGCCCACCTTTCTTCATCGAGATGACGCCTTCCTCCCAACCCTGTGTTTCCCAGAAAGAAAAGACAGAAATATTCACCGATCATTGGACTGAAACAAACCTAGAACTTCAAGGCAAAAACATTTTTTGTTTCATTTCAAAACACAAATGAGGAGTAAGGTTGACACAGTATAGTGATACTTTCCGCACCTTTCACTTCTGTGACCCGGGTTCGAATCCTGCCCGGGCTGATATGTGGTATTGGGTTTCAATCTCTACCTGATTGTTTATTTTCCCAGAATACCATTACGCCTATAAAACTGAGCATTTTGTCATCTTCTTCGTACTGATTTTTTTCAGGCTGTTGAACCACAGTGGCGTACACATTTTTGAGGAATCCTTGGTTTCATTACCAAATAAAAAAAAAAAAAAAGAATTAAACTGCTGCAAACTGCACTCTGACGGAATTTTCCCCTAATACAAAAAATCAACAAAATTAGCTGGCCTAACGTTTCAAACTTTCTCAAAGGCAAATGACCATCGAGTCATTTGCCGTTGACCATCGAGTCATTTGCCGTTGACCATCGAGTCATTTGCCGTTGACCATCGAGTCATTTGCCGTTGAGAAAAAAATTGCTTATGTTGAAAATGTTAGGCCAGCTAATTTTGTTGATTGAGATTAAGATAAATAAAATGATAAGACAATACGAGGACTACGTTCGAAGTCTGCAATGCGTGAAGCCGTAATCTTTGTCAGGCATTATTGGACAGATTCTGGGGCAGTTTGTCTGAATCCTTTTGGTAATGAATCGTTTTTCTAACATGTTGCAAACTGTCTTCTATCACTTACAGAAATAGAACAGGCAAGTATTAACACAACGTTTTCAAAGAATTAATCCAATGATCGCACAGACCTTTATGACTTTGCCCCTGCCGATCTTGAAGCGGAAAGCCTTGTCAACGCTGGCATTGCTGTCAAACACCTGCACAAAAACAATAAAATCTTTCAGGTTGCAAAATAATGGCTGGTCACTCCAAAGAAAACGCCAATTCAAATTGAGGTGACCCGACTTTTTCCATAATTAGTCTCCATATATTACCCCAAAAAACAAAAACATGAAAAGCTTTTTTTTTTCTTATCTTTTCGTCATTTTTTCAGAAGCATTTATTAACGTTTTTCCTACTTTGATTTCCATGAAGATTAAGAAACTTACGCTTCCAAACGCCCTGTTTTGATACAGCCAGCCAGTGTATTTTACTTCTACCGAGTCCCCCTCACCAACAGGTTCCCCCATGCCAACGATCAGGTCCTGCTGAATGACTCCTTTAGTGATACCACCGCTGGCATTCAGCTTGGCTAGACCCACCTAGGATAAATAAATACACAGCATATTTTTAATGTTTGAATTATAGATGGAATCTATCATGGTACATCCCTTATGTAGTGACATCGAGCACCTTGCCTGATTAAAAGTTTTCCATAAATTACTCTGAAGTAAAATTGTGCCGAATTCAAAATATCCCTGCTCATAAATCTTGAGTTTACCTGACACTTTCAAAGTTTCTAGTAAAACATTTTTGACGTTATTTTCCCGAGTTTATTTTGAAGTTCACAGCGAGTCCTTTTGAAATGTGCCAGCAAAAACAATTTTTTGACAACCATGAAGTTTGGTATGTGAATGGAGATATACTGGTTGATTCGTCAAACATGAGATGGGATGGGACATTAAGGATATCACCTACAATATTTGAATCCTTCACATAAAAACACTTGGATCCTTAGTTCACAGAAAAAAGCTATTTCCTGAAAATATTAATAAAAAACTCCAAAATGTTCAATCCTTGGCAAACAACTTTTCCCTTTCAAAATCAAAAAGAAGAAACTGGGTGTACAATTTAGTTCTTACACAACTAGAGATTCTACCTGCTTGGCAAAGTCAACTGCGTTCTGTTCTGTCTCAAACATGACTGACCAGTTCTGCCGTTGCTCATCGTAGAACGTGGCATAGTTGTTCGCTTGTGTCTTGGTGTGAAGGAAAAGAAAACGAGAAAGAACTTCAGTTCAGTGTCGTGCTGACAAAAATGCACACTCACATCCATTTCCGTATTAATTCAATATTTGGCGAGAAGGGAACAGTTCAGCAAAAATGTTCTAAGGTTATGATATCTTTGCATACATTGGTGGGCAAAATGGTTAACCAATGACGGTTGCCTGTACTGCAAGGTAATTTCATGTTAACAGTGATATTATAAACTGTAGTTCAAACAGATAATTTTGTAATTTGTACGTAGATTTTAAGCATTAAACAGAGCTCTAAATCTAGAATGAAAACCTATTGAGTGATTCTAATAAATTTTCTTTAAATCTGTTTTGTTCTTTCTTCTTAAAGGCGCTGTCATTGTGGGAGCCATCTTGCCAACCTTGTCCAGCCGTTATGAATTGGGGCAACCAAACTTTAACACTGCGTAACCTGTTTTATTTTTTTTTAGTTTAATACTCGGGGTTGACCTGCAAATTTTCTTTATTTTGCACCACAAGACAAAGGTTTTTTTAAGATGTGCACAGTTAACCCAAGATTGATACTTGAGTGCTTTATCTACCGTTACGCTGCTATGGTAAATGCTTGTAAGATCTCTGTGGGTTGGGGAGGGGAGGGGTTTGTTGTGACAATAGGGGGTGTGAATAAGAACTTATATACATGTACTTACTGTAAACATGAAATGTGGAGTAATTCTAGCATGCGTCACTTGCTGCTGTTTGCTGATATATAGTAGAAGTTTGTACTGCGGAGGTTACAGAGATGGCAAAACGTTACAGTTATTCAGGAACCAAAGATTAAGGTACAAAGTCAATCAGATTTTGCCTCGTTTCTGACCACAAACATTAAACGCCATGAAATCTCTCTGCTGCAAATTAACACCCTTGTACTACATTTCCGAAGCCTCAGGCTTACCGATTATTTCAAAAGCGAAGTGATTTCAGACTTACATCATTTGCGGTGTGGTTGCCCAAGATGGCCGATCCTAGCTTGCCATGCTTGATGTACGTTCCATTGGAACTGAAACAAGTTATGTAAATGAGAATGTTTATTATTAATTATACAACAATAGCATTATACAACGCGAGTCAAAACTACACCCAAATATTTACTGGGCTGTCATTTTTAATAATGATGTTTTGATAAGTTGTTTTTAGGAATAAAATCTTAAAATTGTACAAAAACCAACAAATTTAATAGATGATATTCGAGTTCCTTTTTTCTCTCACTCTTCACTTGGCACACTGATTATTTTTCTCCAGTAGATTACACATCCAGAAAAACAATTTTTAGAATAGTTGTCTAAAACCTAAAAGTGATTTGAAATTATTTTTTCTGCGATTTTCGATGGCTGTTTTGAAAAAGGTGAAACAAAAAAAACAATGCCGCAACTTGCTACGTTACCACATCACAGTTAATTTTGGGGCAGTTACCAATGTTCTGTGGGCAAAGAATTACAAAGAAATCACAAACAGCAGTACAAACAAATATCCCAGGGCTATAAAATAACAAAGACCACTTGATATTTTTAGCTTTGTTTTCCTAAATGCTAGTGCTAGGATTTTCAGGTTTAGCATTTTTTTTCCTCCATATTTTGGCAACAAGAACCTTTAGGCACAAATTTTCAATCTTTACACGTAGTTCTGAGACGAAAGGATGTATGTTTATAAAATTGCCAGAGCGTACAAGCAAAACTACAGCAGTTTGCCGAGCTCATCAAAGCTGCAGTGAAGTCAGTGTGCTTTGGTATTGGCAAAGTCGGTGGAAGTTTTGTAGCAAGTCCCTAAATCGGTCGAGGATAAGGCTGTGAGTCAGGGCATATCATGCCAGGAATGATCTCAAAATAGACAAGCGGGTTACCGACATTGCTCATTAAATGACAGGATATTTGTGTATGCTTTGTGGCTTGGGAGGAGAAGACACGGTTCATAGCAACCTTTGTAGTCAACAGGAGCATTTACTTTCTTTGCAAAAAAATGGTCCGTGCCAAGTAAATATGTGTGCTTAACAGTGCCATTAAATTAGCCGCCCGGTGCGTTGTCGAGTCATTTTATGACCACAACTGAGATGTTTGGCTCTGCTAAATTACAAGTAATTTGTGTCCTAGAAGAGGTTAACTCAAGTGGGACTTGATCCATGGCTTCCTTCCACATTCTCACTGGCTGTGTGGTACCCACTCCTATATTGGATTCAAATCAGCCAGCAAGCTATGTGGTTCAGTGGTTAAGACTGTAGACGTCTGCTCCAGTAAGCAGGAGGTTGTGGGTTCGAGTCCCGCCCGAGTAAGCCTGTGAATTTTTTTCCCCACAGGCTCTTGGGAAAACATGAGCACGCAGTATGTAACACCGCGTCAAGGAAGGGAAAAATCTCTTCCAATTTACATAATCTCCGACCTGAATTCCATCTTCACATTAAAACTGCCAGTATGCCAGAAAACCCGAATTGGCAGGGCTGTGTACTGCACACGTCCATCCCAGCCTATACCCACATCCATACATGTACATTAGAGCATCCTGTATGGGCTCCTAGTAATAAACTGAATATTCAGCGAGTTCAGTCTTGGGAAATGTTCTTCCCGTTTACATGCACACTCACAATCTGTAGGCATGGACTGCCACCGCTAGTAGCAATGCCGATTGCCCTCCCCCCGATGATGATGACGCTGGCGCCGCCCCCTCTGCAGAAAAAAATCACACATACAGGAATTTCAACAAAGGCAGTAGGGAACAGATACATTTGTACAAAATTCCAGTCTGGAACTAAGACTAGCCAAAGGAGTCAGGGGTCAGGGGTCAACTCGTCAACTCACGTACCTCTGGATCCTTTGCCTCCTTTCTTAGGCTGCTTGGGTGCCGTGTAGGTCAGAGATTCATTGCCTCCCTGATTACTAGCACGGTCCATCCCAAACAGGGAGCTCAACTTGGACCTGATGAGGAAAGAAGACATGTAGGACGCTTGTTAGTCGTTAGACAAAAACCACTTTCTTGTATTAGGACAAATTTTATTTTTGTATTCTTGTAACATGCTGTAAGTGAGTGAGTTTAAATTCGCATTCAATCGTGGACCTTTAACACGCGAGAACAATAGGGTCCACGTACAAACTCAACAATGGTCCTTAAGTTAAAATACATGTATACATACATTGTAGGACAATAGGTCCACGATTGGAAGTGTTTACAAGTTTGGGTGTGTGAGTCTGCAAAAACTAACCAAAGCTACCGAGGGCTATTTGAAGAAGTTTTCTAGTCTTGCTCGGGGTCCAGGCAATATCAACAACAAAATTGAATTAAAATCAACTTGAGTCCAAAACTCGAAAACAGATTCAGGTCCAGACTTGAGCCCTGGTTCCAGCCAAGACTAGATCCTAAACTCCAGAAGATTTTTTGAATTTCTTAATGGTCTTAGAAGAACGCCCAGACTCAAACGAGTCTGGACTTGCCAAGTCCAGGAATGATTCTAAGACCATTCTTATAATATAACATACTTTGGAATCTGGAATCAAGTGTACGCTTGTCTAGTCAAGTCCAGATTTGAACTCCATTCTGGGGTTTTGAACTCCTAGTGGACTTCAACTTTTGCTTCAATATTTTGGCTCCGGACTCAACTTAAACAGCGATCTGGACTACACACATATCAGCCACAAGGTCAACGCTAACACCTTCTTTATTTCAGGAAACAGTTTATGATGTAAGAAAATGAATTAAACTGCTGCAAATTTCAGACTAGATTGACCTGGAATATACACATCGACAAATTTAGCTGGCCTAATGTTTTGAACTATAAGGAAGTTCCTTCTCAAAGGCTTACGAAGTGCAGCTTTCGAAGTCACCTATGAACCAAACAACACAAAGATAAAAAAACAGCATGAGTTTACCTAAAAGGTCGTTTCTTCCTGTACTTGTAATTACTATAGGTGAATGGATTAGGATCGTCATCCATTGCGGCAAACGATACACCGTACATGTGTATGCACAATATCTCATTCAATCAACGTGACATATGGAGGCGTTGATGACAAACTTCGCAAATTGCCTGCGCTGATTCACGATGATGCATGTTGGCTCATACCGCAGTTTGCTGAGAAAAAATGTCGCAAACTGCTGGTACATAGAGTCTACTCAAGCAGCTCTTCCAAGAAATAAATTCATAATGGCTGAAAGCTTCTGAATACAAGATTCCAATAGAGGTATAATCCTGGTTCAATGTTAATTAAAGTCGACAAGGCTCTTGACTGAAAAAACAGTAATTCTTTAGTTCAATGTCATAACAAGCATATATTCAGTGCTGTTAGTGTTGCAGGTTATGCTTTTGCAGATTGGGTTTCTACAGTAACTACTAAAACAATTTATCAACTTTCAAACACGCGGGGAGATGATAGCATTTGTAAATCCAATCACCGGACAGGTTCCTCTATGTACATGTCCGTGCAGTTCTCTGTCCAAAGAGTTCTTAAAAATGGCGGTTAAGACATCGCAGATGAATAGTAATGTGGCCATCATGTAAACCTGTCATTTGTACATGCATATGTACACGTATATAATCCTCATAGAATGAATGCGAGTATGCCAGCGCACACTGCAGTAATCCACCAATGGTACCGTACTGCTGGTTTACAAATTATCCGACGGTGTACTGTATGCTTGTTGCTAATCACAGAGCTGTCCCACTGAAAATCACAAAATGCTATCTGAATCCAACAAATTGCATTCGTAACTCGAAGCGATGACAGCGATTGGAAGAAGTCCATCTGCTACCTCATCCACTCTGGTCAAGAAATCTGCAAAGACGAGGTTCCAAGTCTTTCTCCATTACACAACTTCACCACATTTCACACTCTTGCAGGAATCACAGTTCAAACTGATGTCTCAGCTGTCCAACAAAAACAACTCCCTAATTCCGATCCCATCTCTATTGTGTTAGAGGAAATTTTCGATTTAAGCATTTAATTCCTGTCACGTAGGCCCACTGACCATTGGCTAATAGCACAAACGGATGATACACAAAGACTTAATTGTAATTCCGGATGTGACGAATTTACAAGCCTTTACGACGAAAGGCACAAGTAGAGTATGGGCAATGCCTGATCCGATATGGGATATTTGGACAAACAGGTGTACTGGGGGATTGTGCCTCCCTCTACAGTGCACATGATTGGTCATTGTTGCAATTTTCAGAAATGGGCGGATCTGGGGGTTAGTATTTTATAGGAAATATCATTCCACTGACCTGTTCAAATTTTTGCATTGTTGGATGGCGAAAAAAACGAGAGAAAAACGGCGCTCGTTTTCAACCGTCGGGCGGATGATAGCCTTTAGTCAAGGCGCGCGTGGCTACCTGGACACGTAAAGCGCCCCGAATACCAGCATGTCCGGGGCGCGCCACTCGTCCGGGTAGTCACAAGCGCCTTTACTAAAGGCTACAGGGCAGTTTTCCAACAATTTCCAGCTGGAAATTGTTGGAAAACGATATAAATTTCCACCGTTCTTGACAACGACAGCACACCTGGTGCCATCATTTCACAGGATGATTGAGACTACTATTAACTTATAGTCTAGTAAGGTATTTCGTAATAATTCAGTAAAACAAAAAAATGGAGGATTACCAATCGTGTACACTACCCTTTAAGCTTGTATTTTTCACCTGAATTTCCCCCTAAAAAAAAAATGATGCACCAATTAGCTACCCCCCCTTCAAATAGGATGCTAGTTCAGTAGGGTGAACAGTCAAGATACATTGTACATGTACATGTACATGTACACGTCTATATTTTCTGTTGTTACGCTAAGCTCCAAGTGGTTTTGCTTATGTTTTCAAAGCGTTGGATAGAGGTGCTAGAAGAACACATGAATATCTTAATGAACAATAATATGAGGCAATTCAAGCAGGTATTACACTGTATAAGAAAACAAATTATTCATTGCTGCAATACACTGTGACTCACAATCTGTAATTTTGAAACTTTACTTCACTTACATGTAGCCTGTTATCATTACTGTTTGGTACCATAATGGATTATTACAGCGTTCTCATTCACTCAAACAGGTGCATGTAACATGACCTATTACAAGAGCTCTTAAAGTAAGAAAATACAGGTTTAACCTGTACAACAGATTTGAATACTATGTAAAATTTCTCAAATTACAGAAAGCAACTTTCCCTGCTCTAAAAACACACGATATGCAGAGAATCTAACATCACCTGGAATAAGGTTTCCATGACGACCCCTTTTGGTAACGCTCCATCCTGTTTGGCTGTCCCAAGTTAGTTATTCCGCCAAAGACAGCTTAAGACACGACTCGGGGTTGCTCGCTCGAGCAGAAAGGAAACATTTCCAGTAGGCCGAGAGCAGAGAGACGCCACAGTTATGCATACAAGGGGTGTATCGAGCAGATTGCGTCAAGTGACAAACTTTTGACAAGAAACTGCCGGGCCAAGTTCATCCCAGCAGGCGCAACCTCTTCTAAGAACCCTGCTCAGCCGATGAAAACCATGGGCAATAATCAATTTGTCAAGATTCTGTGATCTTGCTGTCCCCAGATATTGCAAAGTACCTACTGCAAACTGGCCAGAAGAAACAAAAATCCAAGCTCTTTGAAGATGGCTTTCAAGAAAACTAAAAGAAACCTTCAGGCACCGTGTCGAACTTTCGCTGGGGTTGTTGTGACCTTCCTGGAATATTTTCTTTAAACGTTCTGATTGGGTTATAATAAACTGACTCATTTACATGTCAAGTTCCGTCAAAATGTTGCAGCAGCTTTCCAGAAACACGGAAAAAGCTCGTCCCCGAAGTCCTTGTCGGAAGAAATGTTGGAGTGATATTTGGAGAGAACATTTGGGCTAGGGGTGTGCATCGGAACCGGGTACCCGACCGTTCATGTCAGGAACCGGTTACAGATTATGGAATCGAGTACCCGTACAACTTCACATTATCGCATATAACTTCCCAGAAAATGAAAAAGGAAAAGTTTCGAATTAGATTTGTGGGAAATTTTCAAAATTAAAACCAGGCTACATGGGAAACCAGCACAGATTTCATGTTTATGAAGCTCACGAAAATTGACAATAAAGGGAATTTACCGGTTGTGGTTTTTGTAGTATGGGTATGGATAAAGAGACTCGACGAGACATAATAGCAGACCTCATTCCACAATAAATACAACTGTATAAAGCTTCTGTCTTTTGTGATATGCCAGCGCATGCACGTGCCGGAACATATGTAATGGCAGAGTGGTGTTCATGTTTACTGGACAGGTATGAGATTTTTCAGACTTTTGAATCTCGGAGAAAGACATCATGGCAACATTCGGGATTGGAAGTTTTCGGTTGGGTTTCTTTAACAGGTACCCGGGTACCCGTATTTTTTTCAATCGGGTACCCGTAAATGCACACCCCTAATGTGGGCATGTGTACACATGGCACATAGCCAAGAATAACCTGCTTCTTTTAGCAGGTGATGAAACGACTGTGTTAAAACACTTTGGGCTTTCTCTATATTAATCTTGTTACAAAATAACAATGAGTTATGGACAATCTACAAAGGAACATTCACACTCACATTCCGACAATAAAGCCGTGTCAGAATAGGGAACTTGTGGCTTTTATTTTTGCCATTGAAGCACTATGGTGTAATAAATCCATAGCAGGAGAAAAATGGCTTTCAGATACGTACATGTAGTCTTTGAGTAGCACATAGGCCCTGGTGCATATTTATGAACACGTACTGCCGGCTAAATTGTTTGGGATTCACTACCATGTCTACAAAGTGATTTTGTTTGGAAAAATCTAGATTAACTCAAATCCTCAGGGTGCATACAAAATCATATCCAAATTGGAGGATTTGGGACTGTTAGGGATAAATCATCAAGACCGAGTTGGAAATCCAAAATGTCCTTAGCCATGTTACTGTTGCTACATGTATCACAGGAACATATTTAAGAGCCCAAGGTCCAAAATTGCTTACAAGTATCGTACATGTTGTACTTACAGTTGTGGTCGGAATTATTCCTGGAGATGTTCTATACATGTATTTTTTCTGTTCTCAGTATAAAATCACAATTCAAAGGTCCTTCCTCATGCTTGTATAATCAAACTAGGGGATAAATTTGGAATTCGTTCGAAGTGCCGCAGTGTACGTAAACTTTCAATTCCAGCTGTACAATTTCACATCAAACCGAAAGCATTGGTGACTAACGTTGTGCAACACTATCATTAAAACAACATTTTTCAGAATCTTGTCACTGTGTGTATAAACACATTGCCATTTCCTGCCTTTAAGTTTAATATGGTCACATACTTGCACATATTTGACAACAAATTCCATCACAACTATTTACATATTTACGTATATCTTTGCTGTTGACGCATTTTGTGATAATCGTTACTGGATGACTGACAGCGTAGCTCGTTATCAATGGAATAATCAATATTGTCAACAAAGACAGTATTCTCTACTTCAAGCTCAAATTGATACACTTGTCTAAAAGCATAATTGGAATGATTATTAAAAATGTGAATAGGCCCCAAAATGATACGTCTGTGGCTAGCATTACACATAATTCCTGGTTATTTTCCATCTACAATTTGTACTTCTGGGAATGTGGCCTTAACAATTAAATGAAGTACACATGAGAACATTTGTTATCAATTAGATAATTGATGCACTTATGTTACAGGTGCGTTATAATAACGTTGATCCAGACTTTTATTTAAAGTTCTTTACTAAATTGGATTTATTTTATCTGAAAAAATTCCAAATTCAATGCTTCAGTTAATTTAATAAAAAACAACCCTTTTTTTATATTTTGGGCAACTGAAACTCTCCAATAACAGGTATTTTTTATTCTCGGTTGGTTTCCTGTCGCTGTTCAAATTTTGTAAAGTAATTAGTTGATAGATAAAACATGGGCACATTTTTTGTTCATTTGATGTTTCATATAATAGTGAGTAACTTTTGTGTTGCTACAAACGTAACAATTTAATGAAGGAATTTATTATTCAGGATGCCATTTCCCCAAAAAATGGATATAGCCACTTAAAAAAAAATATATTAAAATGTATAACTGTACATGTATTTTTTGTGCATTTGACACAGTGACCTTTTAAATATTATTTCAGCACCCCCCCCCCCAAGTTTGAGGTCGTCTGGAGCAAGGCATTCACTGGAGTTAATACATGACTCACAGGAAATATGCAAATGCAATCACACTGCCTGGATTATGACCGCACCTCACCCTTACTGTGGAAATCACTATTGCATCTACGGCTACGAGGTAGACCCAGGCTAGCTCAGACCACGACCATTATCAGCTGGTGAAACCTGTACGACTTCCCCCTCCCCCTTGTTGTGTACATGTATTTCATACTGTGCTAAGGGATGGAAATGTGGGTAGGAAGTGGATATATAGCAGGGATCGAAATATCCACTGGACCACTGAGCGTTGGTCTAGTGATTTTTTTCATACACTGCGTGAAATGCTATCACTAAAGTTCTTTTTTTTTTCTATATCTGGTGAACTGAAAAAGCCCCATAATTTCCGGAATGGCCATTTTTAGTTTTGAGGCAGGGAGTTTCAATCAAAACAGCATTTCTAACCCCTCCCTCAAGAAGGTCGGCAAAGGGGAAAAAAATCGAAACAGCACACTGTGTTCATATTTTTACCATTGGTCTTATGAAATACCTTCTGGTCTAGTAAAAATTTTGAGCTACTAGCCCAGCTGTCTAGTGGATTTTTACCTGAAATTTGACCCCTGTATAAGGGTAAAAAAAGGAGAGGGAAGGGGGGTTGGTTGATGGAGGTGACTACAAAACTTTCCTGCAGGTATGCACACTATTAAAATATAAATTTTAGCTTTGAAATGATTAAACTGATGTCCTGTCGGGTGGACCATCATTTCTGTGGAAACCAAGTTTTTTTGCCCATTTTGAGCCGACATGAACTCATGGTTGGCTGATTGAAATCAGGTTGATTTAAATCAACCAACCATGAGCATTCGGTTTGGCTAATTTAAAATCACGTTGATTTAAATCACTGATTTGAATCGCGATTTAATTTTAATTTTTGTTTTTAAATCACTGAATTAACCCCTTGAAGCCGGTTATTTATAATGAGGCGCCGGGGTGCCGTGGGTGCCTGTGCAGCCAAGCAAAACGGACACAAGAGGCTTGTGCAGCCAAGTGTAACATACACGATAATCCAACAATGGATTAAAAAAGCAAAGAATGACGTGTATAGACATCATCCGGCCAGGTAGCAATTTGTTTACGTGTATAAACGTCATCCAACGTCATCCAACGTCATCCGGCTTCAAAGGGTTAAAGTCTTATTTTACATGTACCAAAAAAAATCGGGGTTGGCTTATTGAAATCACATTGATGAATTACATGTACAAGGTACACATTCAACATTTGTTACAGTTGTAATGGCAATCAGCATTATCCAAAATTAAAGGACAATTTTGAAGCAGTGTATCCAAAAGTAATTTGCCAGATGTATTCTACTTTTTTTTCCTAACCAGATGGATTTGATATCCATTCTTGTACATGTATAATACAAGAAAACCTTCACACATTGTCTTCTTGAGGGAATTCTTACCGTGTCCATGGCAACCAAACCTGATCGCAGGATGGGCAGATTAAGCTCATTTAAGTTTGGCACCGGGTTGGGAAAATCTCAAACAGGAAGTGTAATTACATGTACGCAGTTTCTGACATTTTGATCCAAGCTAATTCACAATATATTTGTACACGTATGCACACTCCGAACAACTTATAAACTAAGACCAGAAACTGCAACTCAAAATCCACAATGACTGTGAACTCAGCCTTTTATAAAATGCTGATCCTTTTCATCTCATACATGTAGTCTTATTGCATAAGGAAAACTACTACCATTGACACAACTTTAAAAAAAGTGAAGGGCAAAAAACCCATTATATTGAATTTACATCAGACTGACGCAAATTCCATCTTGTGAATGGTTTGGTTGCAGTACCCGTAAAAAAGCCAGCCAGCCCGGAAAGCTCGGTGGTCAAGTGGTAAGCCGTCTGTACTCGAAAGCAGGTCGTGGGTTCGAGTCCCACCCGAGTGATTTTTTCCAAATAATCTTTCGGGACAACACTGAGTATACAGTGTTTATAAAATACGTTGATGAAGGGCAAAAACCCCATATGTGCATATATTAAATTTACAACTTTAAAAAATTCTATTCTTTTGGTACTGTAAGAAATATTCTCTACCGGATCCAAATATGTGAAGAGTACACACAAGTTTGCAATGCACTTTCACATACTACATGTACATGTACATCTTACAAACTTGTACATGTTATGTGTAACTGATTGCTTTGGACAATAACAAATGTACTTCCAGGGGTGGATTCAAAGGGAGGGTTGAAGGTCGATCAAAACACCCCCTTGCTCTTTCCCTATTTTTTTTTAATGCACTATTCCTGTTCCATCCGTCTCCATATCATTTTGGTGGTCACAATTCTTAAATAAGTAGATTTATAGCAATGACAAACAGATGTAAAATATGCTGTAAAATATTGAACAATTTCCAGGAAAGGTCTGGTATACCAGAGCTTCATGGGATGTCTAGGATATAGACAAAGTATACAAAATGTGAAAGAATACAAATGTATGTCACATTGGACGTACATGTACCATAGGGGCAATTCCATGTCAATGTCCCCCTGTGACTAAAAATGAAAATTCATTTTATTGCAATAAATGGGAAAATAAAATGTGTAGTTGATGAACAGACATTTATAAAAACTGATAGAAGCAGCAGCGAGCCCATGACTTTGTGTTACCAACTCCTTGAGCAAGTAAATGTTGACAATTCAAATGTGTAACGTCCATGACGTGCCTACAAATGTAACATCAATGACGCTCATTTGGAGGTGTTTCTATAATATAGCAAGGTGTTTTTCCTAATTTGTTTTCAAATTTAGATAAAGTGTTACCATGTTTATAATATTAAACAGGAATTACAAAACTTGAGGTTGCAACTTCAGAGCTTTTGTGTTTAAAAAAACCAAATGTGTGTCCATTCGTGTGATGTCCATGACGCTCACTTCTAAAGCTCATAATCTTGTTAATTAACTGGAGCTTTTCTAGAGATTTAGTATTATTTTAAATACCTGAATGTTAACTACCAGTACCACAAATACATTGTGACTTCCTAAGCTTCCTGGTATGTTAAAATTCTTTGTAAACACACAGAGATTGGTACAAATGTTACCTCCATGACGGTGAAATTGCCCACATTTTGTACATTGTACATGTTTGGTTTGAACCAAAATACTTCTGGAGTGAACATTCTGCCACCTGTCTACATGTACAAGGTCAATGCAAGGGTTACTTTCAAACAACTCATGCAGACACAATACCTTCTGTTGAGGGGCGAGACCCCCACCGGGGTTCGTAGGGCGTGGCCCGACCGGTTCCGCAGACCCTTCAAGCTTTTCTTTCGTCCAATCATGTTTCCGTGCCGAGGCTGCGATATCTATGTGCACAGTTACACACATATGCGGTGAACGTAACAAATCTACTTAAACTGGTGAGTCGGTGTGTTCTTTTTTTAAACCTGTGAGTAATATTGGAACAAGTCTCTGTCTCCTACATTGAAACTTCTCCAGTCTTACTTTTTGATGTAGGATGTCCTATCCAATCAAAAAAACTCACCACAAAATCAGCACAACTTTCAACATGTGTGAGTAATTGTTTTCACTTGGCAAAATTCCGATCCTACCACGGATCTATACTAATTTTTGTTTTACCCTCGACTAATGCAAGATGGGAAAGACTTCACCCAGACGAACAGAACTTTTTATCCATTGAATGTCAACAATTAAAACAATGGAGTAAATACAATGTAGGTTACAATTAAATTTACGCTGCCACAAGTGCATTCGAACCACCTGCAAACGCAATTTGCTGTGCAAGAAGAAGTTAATATGTGGTTGATAACATAATTTGGAAGGTTCAATTTTTACATTGTATGAATATATAAGTATCTCCGACTTACCAAAAATCATGCAGAGTACACCAACTCAAGCACCCTAACTATCCAAAGGAGCAACCTTTACACAAGTCGCACACCAAAATGAAGTCTAGTGCGGAAAGTTCGTCGCCAGGAGCCTAATTAGCATCTCATGCATATCATTAGACCAATCACAATCCCGGGAGGCCTGTGAAAAGCTCAAACCCTATTGGTGAGAAGAACTCTCGGCAGGAAATCTCGCTTCCTATTGCCTGGACAGAGATAAAGGTTAGAGTGTCGATCGAGAGGGGCTTAAAGGCATATTTTGCTGCAGATGCTAGTCTGGGTAGGCAGCTGGCTAGACGATGTAATGCATCCAGTGACGACATGTGTATATGAAAGATGACCTTTGGATGCGACCCCCTCCCCCTCCCCCTCCCCACCCCATGTGGAAAGGCTGCCTCTAAGGGTTTTAATGTTAGAATAAGAATAAGATTTCTTCAATAGCTTTGTACAGTAAACGGCTTGAGTGTACAAATGTACATGTGTACTGCAGGCCATACACTACATGTATGTATACAAACAACAAAATTTAATACCGTATTTTATGACAGGCCGGATTTCTGTCAATTCCAGTAAAAACTGTCATGACTGTACATGTATACATATGACTGCAGCTGAAATGACTAAATTAACTTGGTGTAATCAATACAATTTAGGTTTTCTATTAAATGTGGTTTACCTATGATGAGTACTCGCAACATGTTGAGCAGCGCGCATCATGAAATCACCAGGTACATGTACTGGTAGATTCTCAAATGTCGGCATGAATTGTGCTGTGTGGCAAGTGAATTTTGGCTGTATTTTTTAAGAGATGGTTCAAATAACCAAGTCAATGACCACATGTAGCTAAACTGCAAGTTCAAATGGTACACTGCGGACTTTAGGCGTGACGACATTTTCCTGCCGAGATACATGTAGATCTATGAATTAACAATTAGCACCCTGGATCGCTTGGAGCCATCACACAAGTTGCACATGTACATATGTACTATGTAACTTCCAGAGTTATTTGGCACCTGTTGACATGAAGCGCCACAATAATACGACACAAATTCATAACGCTTCGTATTAGTGCAAGGTGCTGCATGTATTTTCAATTCTTATCTGGTTTAATCTAACTGATTGTAAATGTATGTACATTGTACATGGGCACAGCAGATTGTGAGACTTTATACAAAACTGCCAGGTGTGGTAATAAACTGATATAAACTGGAGTGACGGTTAAACGAGGTTGAATACAATTTCGTCGGATTTGAACAAATACTGAAGTTGAAAAAATGGTTGATTCACTTTACTTCCACGATGGTGTGAATTTTTCTGACCCAACCGATTCCTCTGCGACTGCTTCCATTTATGAACCCGTCAGTGATGTTCTGACTGCTCTGATGATTGTGACGGATGTTTTAATCCTTGTTCTGAACCCGCTGTGCATTGTGGCTCTTCAGCGTGTTGACAATGTCCAAAGCACGACAAAGGTTTTCCTAACATCACTGGCTGTTTCCGACACCTGCTTAGGAATCTTCACGGCCCCACCGGCTGTGGTCCACTATGCACTTGGGTACTGGCCATTCGGGAACATCCTATGCAAGATCCTGGGTGCGACACGAAATGGCTTCTTTTACTCCAGCGTGCTGGCTCTGCTTCTTACGAACTTTGACCGCTACCTCGCGATCTGCTTCCCTCTCAAGTACGCATCGCTAGTAACGGTGTCACGCTCACTAATCGCAGTGTGCTTCACACTCATACCAGCTTTCATACTGATTACGGTATGGGAAGGGGTCACTACTCCAGCATGCAGCTGGAGGGATGAGAAACAAAACTACTTAGAGTTGGTCATCCTCATTGTACCACTTCTCATAATATGGTTCATGTATTTGCACATCTTGGCTATAGCACGCCGTCAAGCTCGGCTCATCAACGCCATCAGTGGAGTATCGAATCGTGGACCAGAAATATTGCCCTCTACACTGTCGAGGCTGCAACGACTCAACACCAAATCAATGACCACAGTGTTCATAATCACGATAGCCCTTGCTATCTTCTGGGTACCCAACATGGTGCGGATAATCTTGACCTCACTGAAAGCAATGACCTTGGCAGCCAATACCGACGCCATGTTGGACCTCCTCTTAATGACCAACAGTTGGATGAATGTTGTCATCTACAGCCTTCGAAACAGGAAGATCAGAAAGGTGCTGTATCGCATAATGTGCTTCAAGAAAAAATGTTTATGTCCAGGAAGATGCCATAAAAACACCAACAGAAGCTAACATTGATTTTCTGAAAACAGGAACGAAAGTTCATGTCAACTGACGAAGGTGAATAAACTTGATGCAAGACTGCCTAAAGGTTACATGTATTTTAGAAAATTTTATTTGGTTTTAGAAAATGGTGAGATATAAAGTAAAATAAACAAACAAATTTAAAGGTACATGCATGTGAAGTATGTAAACAACAACATACTCCTTCATTAGGCCAAAAAAGAAAAATTGTGTTGCTCTTATATGCGAAAAATCAGAAGGGAGGGTTGCATCGCTCGATCTTCATTATTTTTTACCAGTCAAGTACATTTGTAACTTGGAAGTTGAGAGGCAAAAAGTAAGCTTATTTAAATGTGAGATTCACGGCAAAATGCACGATTGTGCCGTCGTAGCTATATTTAAAGACAATTATGTTTATATAATGAAACCTGTTCGGGAAAAGGTGAGATTTTGAAGAAGAAACAAAATGTGACCAAACTTTTGTGACTTTTAGGGTCGGTCGCGGAGGGTAAACAACTTTTTTTTCGGGGGGGGGGGGGGGGGGGGGGGGGGGGGGTGCCTTACAACTTAATCTTTACCTCTTGGCAAGTTGGACAAGAACCTTCCACAAACACTTCCTGTAGCACAAAAATGCTGCAGTTCCAAATCCATCAAAATCTGCCTGTGCATACTGCAGTGTAATGCAGTACTGAATCCACCATAATCCATCAAAATCCAACTATGGATTCTGCAGTGTACAATGTGGTGCAGTACTGAATCTAAACAAATCCACCAAGTATTGCTGAATCCAACATACATGTGTAAGCTCATACATGTAAATTACTTATCTTAAATTAATTTATTTTATTTAACAAACATTGATAAGTTTGCTGGTCTTTCCATTTTCTCAAACTTGTACCGGTACATTTACATTTTATTTCCGATTTCTAGTTCCTAAGATTTTTTTTCCTGAATTGTAGGTTTAACGGTTAGTTTATAGACATTAAATTCCGACAAACTTTTCTGACACAAAACATGCATTGCACAACTACATGTAGCATTTGGTCAACAGAGGGCTCACTTCACAATGTTCTGGTGTTGTAAAGCTTGGCCATAAACCAGCTCAGTGGAATCTTGTACACGGCATCTATCTGCACCCATAGACTAACTTCACTAAGCTCCAAAATAGTAAGCACAAGCAAACTTGCTAAGCACCGAGTAGTAAATCTGCTGAGAAACAGTCTCAACTTTTTTTATTGTAACCCAATAAGCTCAGTTTCTGACTTGCCGTAGCATAACACATTTAAAAAGTAAATATATAACTTTGGGGTGCAACAAACTTCTTACTGGTCATATTACGAGAGAACAGCCAGAATGCCAACAGGTGTTTATGTGGAAACCTTTTTGGGAGCGGCCAAAATGGCCAGATACATGTAGGACAGGTGGCCGGTTTAAGAGTAACGGGTGTAACTACATGTAGTATAAAACGGACAACTACAGTGTATGTAGTCCACAACATAATTTTGTTCCAAATTCAGGCCTATACCATGCAGCATACCCTGTAGCTAAAACCTTGGAGCACTACTATGGGTGCCTCAGAGAAAACATAAACAATCATCCTTCAGCGGCTTTCTACAGCACAAACTACACACCCAAACAGCAGTGTGACTCCTACCTTTTGGGCATCCTCTCCGGCTGTCAAACACCCTTGGTCCAGGAGGGAATAACCCCGAAAATTTGGTAAACGATGCGAGAAATCCACACAGAGAAAGACTGTCTTACCCAAGGCACCGTAAAAGGTGACTCACTATTTTGATAGCACTGGCATTATAGAGCGACAATGCATGACAGCATAAGGTACACACTCACAGTACGCTCGGTGTGGGCTGCAGTCAGTGTCCAAAAATGACTAACTCTTTGCAGATTACGAGTGGGACAGATCCTTCAAACTACATGTAAAACAGATGGGATGAACTTTGTTTCAATTTGACCTCAACTGAATGATTCAAGTTTTCTTTTTTTCCAGCTTTGCCAAGTAATTTTTTTTTGACAAAGATGGGACACAAAAAGAGGAAAAAATAAAAGGGATTACTCTTACACATCGACAGGCCCCCCACCATTAACATTATATTGGACGTGTGCCAACCACAGCGTCTGTACATGTACATGTACCTAAGTACGTAGGGCAAAATTAAGCTGGTAACAGAGAAACTTGGGCCAAGTAAAAACCAGTTACCAGCCAAGATATCGTGTAAAGGTTTATTTCTGCTTAGGAAGTAAAATCAATTACAGGATTGGAGCTTCATTCCTGTAGGGCCAAGCAAAGTGCACTTGTATTGAAAAGCACACTATTGCCCTGAAATTCCCCAAATGTAATCTCTTTGGTTAGCTACATGTACCTACAAAGTCTGGGTTTAAAAATTCTACCATAATGTGTGATATTTACAGAGAAATGAGTAAAAAAAATAAGCATGGACATGCAGACGTTCAGACTGGTGCCACACATAGTGCAGCCTGTACATAGCCATAGCACTATAGACCAAGGGCACCAGTGTGCATTCCAAAGGTCCGTTTTTTCTGAACCAAACTTTATTTTCAATGATTTCCAGATAAATTGCACATTTTTAACCCTAACAGTACTCAACCTGTCAAAACCCAACAGCATGTTTGGTTGGAATCTGTTAATTAGGATGGGTACTGGACCGGACCCCCAAACTGATAGTCCTTTACACTGAGTTTGGCATACCACCATAATCAGAGTCCAAAATTTGTGTGTACAGTTTACTATACGGTGTTGGAATTTGACGGGTTGAGGAAGGTTTCTAGTAAAAATGCTTCAAAGGGAGTTAGGATTAAGGGATGGTCTTGTACATTATTGCATTGAATGAAATTTCCAAACATAGCAATTTGAGGACGAATGCTTTCTGCAGCCTAACTGGTGGGCACCTCCAAAGCAATGTCACTACCCATGGATTCCTTCCTCCAAGCACTACCCAAAACCTTACAAACTCCAACAGCAGGTTGTGTTGAATTTTGATGGGTTCAGGACTGTAACGCCTTGGCACAATTACTTTACATGGAGCTACTATGTATGATGCCCCAATTTGTCCAAGTCCAAAGAATGTGCGATTTTGTACACAGTATACTGCACAGTGTTGGATTTTGACAGGTTGAGGACACTTCCTAGTAAATTAAAAATGCCTTGGAGGTTAGGGTTAACCCTCGGGTATTTCATGTAACAATCCCCTGAATATGACAGATATTGAAGTACGAAGCCTGCTGAATCCAACAGAATCAAACAGCTACAACAAATGATCCTTTGTTTACTGCTCAGATCAACAAGATCCAAGAGAAATGTACTGCTCCTGATCTTGTTAGGATTGAGAAGGGTCCCCGGTTGAGAAGGGTCCCCGGTTGTACAAAACCAATGAGGGTCCTTGCCAAAAAGTTGAAGTATGAACAAAAGGAGGTCCCCGATTTACGCAATGTACATCTGCATGTGTGTACACATGTCCATGTCCATGTACTGTATGTGCTTAGTTGGCCATTTTCTAGGACAATAATGGAACCATCCTGTTACTCAGAGGTTTGGGGAGGCTGGGGTGCGGTGAAACAGAGACTAGAAAAGGTCAGAGTCAGTAGCAGACACCGACAGGGTTTGATTCAAGGTCGTCCCTGTTCCGCATTCATCTGTAACTCTGACAACCTTATACAGGGGGCGTCCTTGTCTTTTTTTCTAGACTTAACTCTCACCCAGTTCTGTTCTCTGATTGAATGATTTTCAACCTATAAAAATCGGTTACTCATACTATAAATGGATTTCTTCTGTGAATCAAGATGAGCAGATGAATGGACTGTACTTTATGTATAGCACAACATAAATTGTTAAAGCCTGGTTTCAATAAATTGGCTTTTTTTTAATCAGTAGTACAAACTAATGATTTAATTCTGTGATCCTTACTTGCTTCAGTGATGCAAGTGGCCATTTTCTGGGATTTTTTTGCACAACATATTTTCAATGTCATTTATAGAATTTGTCTACAGTGTTGGACTCTTACCTTTCCTACAGGAATGAAACTCACTTAAATTAGCTGGTGATGATGGGCTCTTGAATCATCAAGATAAAAATATGGAAATACATGATTTAGGGCACTGGGTGCTTCTATTTTTTAGGGGAATTTGGGTTGAAATGACAAAGAGGAGTTTTGTTAGTTTTGTTCGTTTGGCAAAAGCGGTTAAGAAAATTGCATTTCTTCACTAAAAATGATTTAAACCAGAGTTGTTCAGACTATAGGAAATTTGTCCAAGGTCGCAAATGTTATTTTGGAATAAAACTATTTAAGAGCTAAACAATTACCAATGTTTTTGAGGTGTCCTAAACTACACAAACATGGGTCAGGAACACAAAAATCTGACAAAACAACCATCCATTCAATTCAGAATTGTTTAAAAACATGGCACAACCTTTAAGTTTGTCACATGGGCACAATTGCACAATACCCCGCCACTCGTCTATCCCCACCTCGTATCCAGATACGTGGATACGGGGTCACGGTTTATTGCCCTCAATAAACCATCTCACACACACGTACATCCGTGCCTAAATGGCGCCCTCTTTTTTCTCTTAACGACTCTCACCCACCCCGTATCCACCTTGAGGGAACTCCTTTGAACTTAGACATTTTTCCGAGCCTTCCATTCCATTTGCGTCAGTTGGTCCGATTCCAGCCTCCTCGGAGGAAAAATGGCGCCCTCTTTTGCCAACTCCTTTGGACTTTTTCCGAGCCTCCCATTCCATTTGCGACTCCTTCTCACCCCGTATCTGCATTTTTTTAAGGGGGGTACTTTCAGGTGGCGTGGTATTCTGCAATTACCAGTGTTGTAGCCAAGTCATTTTTTCTCAAGTCAAGTCAAGTCGCAAGTAAGCCTGTTCGATTTGACGATATTTCCCGATATTTCGATATATTTTTCATATCGAAAATCGTATCGGCCCCTTAAAAGAACACCGGAATATCGGGGAATTCGATATACCGAAGAATATCGCGATATGTTCCTTTTGGCTGCATTAAGTGTGGATTTGTCCAGTTTACCTTGCTCGAAATTCCAGATATTTCCAATTATTGGACGGTAGAATAGTATATTATGATGTATCATAACGTACTTTCAGGAATAAAAAATACATGCATGTACTAAATGTGTCGTTTCTTTGACCGTTTTCTAAACCATGACATCTCCGCGCCGTGCGTAGTCAAGAGCAAACAACCACACTGAGGCTATACCGTCTTATTCTAGTGTACAATGTACCTACAACGCTAGCTAACGTGTTGCGAACTCATCTTAAGATCGAGGGGTATGGCAATTGTTTGCAATAAGGTCAACCCCTGTAGCGCATCTGCACGTGCGCATTGCTTTGTTGCTAGCCTTGGTCAAGTACAAGTAACCGCACTGAATGCCACCGTCTTTCCCCAGTGTGCAAGGCACACGTACATGTATGTGCCCACACGTGTAGCGAACTGTCATGCGTCTTGAGAAAAGATTAAAACATGTGCAGCGCATCCATTGTACATTGTGCAATGTTGTCTTCACAAAACAAAACATACGATACGATACGATACGATCCTTTTTTGACAGCTGAAGGTAAATGTCGTAACTCGTAATACTCCAAGTACTCAATGAGCAGAGGGAAGCCTTGTCAACCCGGCCCCCCGTTCCTGCCGGCGCCGGCCCCGGCCCCCGTCCCGAACTTGCCAGCCCCGGCCCGATTCGCGATCTCGGTGGCCGGCCCCGATATTAAATTTTAGCGGATCTGAGCTCAATCCCGGCGGCCCCGATCTCACGATGCTGTGGTGACTTCCATCATGTATTTTCTTTTTATTCCTCCGTTCTTCCGGTAAGGAAAAAGTGACACCATCACGATAATATCGAATATCGCGAAAATTTGTTGCCGATATTTCGGTATCAAAATAAGTGGATATCGAACAGCAAGTCGCAAGTCATTTTCTTCCCAAGTCAAGTCTCAAGTCAAAAAAATCGCGACTCAAGTCCAAGTCAGCGACTGGAGTACTGGAGTCAACAATACTGGCAATTACTCTGTGACATTTTGTCAGGAAATTTCCATGCTATAGGGTAATCATTACCTTTAGGACACCTCTATTTTGTTTACGAGTTCCGTTCAAAACTGAATTTTGCAGATGACTTTACAGTACCAAAGTGACTTTTGCAGGCTAAAGCAGTCTTTTCTCATTTTAACTCATGTTTGTTGTAATTTTTAAACGCACTTTCAAAGAAAATGTGACTTTCCTACCTTTTTTGCAGTCAGAGACGTTGCCATTTTACCCCATAATTTCCCTCATAAATCAAAACCCTGCCCTCTTTCCACAAAATTAAGCTTGCTCATATTCAACATATTGATATCTTAGCGAACTATTTAGATGATTCCAAGTACACAGAGTGACTTTTCCTGCCTGTATCATTGCAAAATATTGAGGTAAGTTTTGAAACATAAATTGTCTCTTTCGTTCTCTTATTATATGGAACGGGGTCCTAAAGGTAAGGATTATCCAATATAAGGGAAGAAAGTTTGTGTGGACTGTTACTTTTAATTTTTATTGGCATCATAGACGTCACACTGTGTTCTCAGTCATAGTCATAGTCACATAGACAGTCATACTCAGTCATAGTCATACAGTACATGTTAATTTTGACCCGTTTTTCATGGATTTTGCTGACATAAATTTTGAAATAACAGGTTGTGCCACATGTTTAGACAGTTGATATCAATCAATCAAGGAGGGTTGGTTATTTCCCAAGATTTTGCTGTTCCTGACCCATTTGGTAGTTAAAAATAAAATCTTTCAAAAATTAGTAAATTTCCCTATCCCCGCCGTGGCACGTGACAAGTCAAGGAAGGTTAGCAAATATTGACACCGGTAAAATGAAAATTGGAAAATTTTAAGGGGAAAAAAATCATACTTTCCAGGGGGAGGTCCAAAATCCCCTTCTACGTCATCTCCGTCGAAGAACATGATCCCACGGAGCTCAGACCGGCGATTTTAGCAAAATTCCTCGTGATTATGGACAGAAGTTGACCCTCCTCCTCTCTCTCGAAACGAAAATGGCCGATCGCTAGGTGTTTTGACGAAACGAGCAGTTGATGTCAACATTTATTTCCATCCTAGAAACGCCCACGGACGGTTTCTCAGAATTTTTATAATACATCAGCGACTACTTTACCGTCTTATGATTAACTACGAGGTGGTACGAATGATCCCAGGGGAATTAATAACTCAAAACGCCCAATCATTTTTCATGCATCACGTACACGTTGGGAAGCGTTTACAGATATACACACAAGTTCATGCGACAGTGGATCACACAATAATGTTTAGCGCCCTCTATAATATAGGAGAAACCCCTCCCTCCTCCCTTCCCTCCCTCCCCCCTCCCCCCCGGTGGGAAACGCTACGCGGCGCTATACTATCTTTGGTATTATGTCAAGCCTCTTAAAAGCCATTAAAAACTGGGCCCTAGCACCCTCCCCCTCCCCCCTTTTTCAAATTACTTTGCTGGACGGCAAAACATCTGCATGGACACTTTTAAACGAAAACTTACAATTTGGTCCTACCATGGAGGAAGGAACACCCTACAAATCTAGCTGAGAGAGATTTCACCCCCCCCCCCCCCCCTTTAATGACACTCCCGCTCCCCACCTCCCCTGAACAGAACCATGGCAAAGCTGCTACACGCAAGATGGTTGAACCAAACGTGGAACCAAATGTTGAATTAAAAGCAACATGACTAAGGCCGATTTACGCAGTTTGGGGGAATTTCTGATGTAGAGTCGCAGACATTTTGGATAAAATTTAATGTAGTCAGGCCTACCATTCCTATAATGAGGGCGCCCTTTCAGCTGTCCAGTTTCAATTTCAGGGACTGTTGGCACGTTAAACAAAACCAGTTGATGCATAAAAGTCCAGCAGAACTTTTTCAAAGCGCTATAGACCAATTTCTGTCAGGTCGAAGGCATAAAGGTGAGTGCAGAGTGATGACTTTTTTGGTTGAGTTATACTAACGAGTCAAGGGACGTGCGTTTGCCGTGGATGCGCAAATTAACACAAAATATGTATTGTTAACAAATTATGTACCATAAAAAGACGCAATTGGCAGATTCAATTTGTATTTATTTATTTATTTTGTTTTGGAAGGGGGTGGGAGCGTTACAAGAATTTGGCTTGGTAATCATATTTGAGGACCTGAATTTCAGAAATCCTTTGGAAAACTATCGGAAGTCTTTCAATTGGTTTTGGAGGTAAAAATTCAATAAACTCTTCGATTAAACTTCGTTGATAAAAACAAACCGGAAGCAGGAAAACCTTAGCCACCCTTACTTAGAACCACGCCCTGGGGTAGGTGTGAATAGATGTATCATTAGCAACAATTATATCATTATTTAAAGAGGCAAACACTAAACGTTTATTTAAAAAAAATACTTTCATGTAGGTTCTCATTTTTTCCCTCCAAATGGTAGCCTTTTGACAGATAGACGACACGTGATGTCATCTATCTATTAAAAAAATCCAACAACTATAAAAGTATGGCGGGTTGTCTAGGTGATGGTGATGAGCAGCAGGAACCACGTGACCGAATCCTCCTCCACGCTGGTATAAATAGAAATAATGCTGACGCGCAAACAAAGATGGCGGCGATGACGAGAAGGCTAAGGGTGTAGTTCCCCGTGATGTCATACAATTGACCTAGAAACAAGGAAAGAGGAAAAACTGATATTCAGCTAAAAGGAGAATCATCCAAGTGTCGAAGGGGAATTTTTTTTACCCTTAGTGGTGGTTTTAAATCCTATAATGAGTCCAGAAGTTTAAGCGTTTCTTTAGTGTTTCTAACTTGTAGATGTTAATATTCCCCCATTGTCATTTGTTTACAGATAATCCTCCTGGCAAACCCTCTTGGGGTCTCTTGCCCACTTGGCCACATGGGGTTGTCTTTCCATTTCCGGTTTATCCTTGCCACTTCCCTTTGTTCCTTCTCTTGCCCTATTACCACCTTCCATTTCCCCCCCCCCCCCCCTTCACCACACTCCTTTGTCCCCTTTCCCCAGCTTCATCCTTCATTTTAATCCCTCCCCTCCTTTATCCTTACCCTACACCACACTTCTTTGTTCCTTTTCTTTCTGGCTGTCCTTTCCCATCCCTTTGATGTTTACCCACTGCCATGCTCCTTTGCATCCCTCTTTTGTGTTTCTCCACCCACCCCCTCATGCATGTGTGTTCCCTATACATGTTTGTTTCTTGTACTCTGTCATCATTTGCCTTTGAGAAAGAACTTGCTTAAGTTCGAAACGTCATCAGGCCAGCTAATTTTTTGATTTATAGATGTTGGAGATAGTTGTATCATTCTATCGTGCCACTAGACTGTCCATCTCATCCTAACGTTTTGGGTTTGTGTATACGTTCTGTATTTTGACAGTTTTCTATCTACAGCTGCATTTTGGCCTAGTGCTGGAATACCTGTAGACGAACTTGACCAAGCTTTTTGGCCATGATAGGGCGCCATCCACACCTGTAGAGTAAGCTATGATTTGTATGACTGTAAGCTCTGAATGCAGTCACCCGAGCAAAGGGGTTGACAAAGGGACGGTATGTGGAAGCCCCTATGTTAGGGGCGTCCCAATTTGTCAGTGTCCTTGTTTGGACCGGGGGCGCTAGTCACAAGTCATTACTTATAATGTCGTTTAGTCAGGGACCACGTCCTACCGTAACGACACAACCTAGGAAACCGCATTGCATGTCGGGATCACTTAATGAGGATACAACTTCCTAACCCTTTGCGTACGAAAGACGTCCTATGCCGCAAGCCGGATGACGCCATTTGCCGCTGTTTGTGCAGTTTCAATCCATTGTTGGATTATTGTGTATGTTACGCTTGACTGCACAAACACATTGTGGCCGTTTCGCTTGGCTGCCAGAGCCGCCGCGACACCCCGACGTCTCCCGTAAAAACGTACTCAAGGAGTTTAAACTTGTAATTTCATATTTGTTTTTATTAAAAAAAAAAAACTGTACCTGATAACGGAGCACTAACTAGGATTCCAATCCCATTGGGAACCAATAATAGAACCATGACGGTATTACTTCCATACATCTCAAGAAACAACTCAGCATTCGCTGCATACAGTGCCCCATTCACGCCAGACCGCAAAAAACCAGACGCTAAAATAAATGAGAAATAGGCCTATTTCCATTATTTCAAAAACAAATTCCGACGAAGTGGAAGTGAGATTTCAGGCTTCGTGCAATAATCACTAGACCGGGGACAGTATGACCTTTCTGTTGGACATCGTCGGTCGTCCTCGGTTGTACTGGCGTGTTTGCATCATTGTGAAGAGATGTTCGTAAACACGAACGTCTCACGAACTGAGTGCAGCTTTTTGCATAGAAACTACGCGAGCACATTTTGACGCAGATGGTCAAGCCAAGATTCAGTGGTAATCCCGATTTACAGTCGGTGGTTACTGTGGACAAATTTCAGATATCGACCACGTCTATTGCCGACAAAAATGAAGATAAAACTGAAGACATGAATAACGTACGTTTGCCAAGTAAAACATTATAGTGGGCAGGGAAAGAAAGGGGACGACTTGAAAAGGGATAAAATGGGGGTGTCATGCAGTTATTGTTCAGAATGAGGGACTGTACTTTATACACAAGCGAAGCACGGATGTTGCCATTCGGAAGCTGTCAGGGTGTGCCTCTATTTTAGTCATATTTTTCCCTCCGTGATAGAAAAAGAGATATGGAGTATGACTTACTTATCGCAATAGGTATCATCGTAGCGTAAGTCGTAATAACGGTCATTAACCCCAGAGGCACAGTTGCAACGAGACACGTAGCCACAACTAGATACAGATACTTGAAAGGCAGACGATCTCCAATCAGCGCTATCAAAACTTTCCCGCCAAGCTCCCCACCAGCAAAAGCCATAATGGCGTTGGATATCTGGTTGCTATGAAGACCAAGATCGTTCATGTAACTGGCCTGTGACACAGGAAAACAAATCCATCATCCAACATTCTGTAGCATGGAATACTGATAATAAGAGTATTTTTTGTTTTACTTACAAAATTGATATTGAAGAATGTCCATCCTAGCTGGAAGAGCATGCTACCAAAGGACCACACCCACAACTCAAAACGTCGCATCAGGAAAAACGCTCTACTCCAGTCAATACCCTTAACTCGAGATTCGTGGGACGGTACATCGCAGTCATCTTTGTCCAAGTTTGTTTCGCCATCTTCAGTTGCTGGTGTTTCAACCCCAATTTCAGTTGTGTCAACCTCATCTTCCATCCTATCGACGTCCTCCTTCGCTATACCAACCTCCTCGTTCACTTCAAGTTGCTGATCTGGAGAGGCATTGTCTGCCCGGTTTTGGACGCTGGTATATTCCTCAGACGGTGGATTGGTCAGGAGTAGAGCGTCTGCAATGCCCACTACAAATATCCCACAACTTAGAATTCTCAGCGCATTGCGCCAGCCGTAACGGGTTATGGACACTGTCAACAACGGGCTAAAGGCGAGCATACCTGCAGGAAGACAACGACACTGATGAAATCATTCTAGTTAGGGAAACAGCTTGCATACCAATCGAATGCTGATGTCAAGGATTCACTAATTTCCAATGGAACCTGATCTAACAAAATGAACTCAGTTCATTAAAGCGAAACTGGCGAGGGCCATCCAAGTTCAATTTTATGACAGCATGAGATCATCGATGATTGCACGAGACCCATAACTGCAATGCAATTCAGAAAATCTGATTAATAATCTAACAAAATATCAAAGATTTATAAAGCTATACTAATTCGTCCTGCATGTATTTACCGCACGTTGATCCAGTCATGACCATGGCGCTGGCACGGGCAAAATCCCTCTTTGCAAACCAATCCAGAAGCAAGGCAAGGGAAGAATGCAGAGCAAAATTGGCGCCAACACCCGTCATGACTCCGTAGGTTAAATATGCATAACCCATGGCCGGCACGAATGACGTCAGTAACAGTCCTGCGCAGTACAAGACGATTCCAATAAGCACGATTGTCCGTGGGCTTAGCTTCCGCCTGAGCAGAATGGTCACGGGACTGAAGACGCAACCCAAGGAATTGGCGAGCGATCCTAACCAACCTACAACATAGGGAACATTACATACCAGGGTAATATTCTGTGGACTACAGAGCAGGGTCAGGTTCCAAGCTAAGGGATCGAGGTCGCCATTAAGTCTAGATCCGGGAGAACTTGACAAATCTATTTTTGAAAACCGCGGGGAGGGCAAGATTTTCCCACACACCGAATTCAAATATATTTATTTATTTATTACAATTCTTTACCCAGGGTATGCCCAAACAGTTTAAAACTGGTTTCCATTGGGGCCCTGCATATTATTAGTTAAAACTGAATATTTACACATTCATACAAAATATTTAAACAAATACAATAATGTTTACACAAATAAATCAATTTTCGGTTAACTTTTCAACTCTCCAGAAGCCTATTCCTGATATACGGGATGGGCGAAAAACCCGCGAAAAAAAACTTTTAGGGTGAAAAACAAGGGGAAATTCCCATCCGGCTCCAAAGTATTTTGGCAACCAAGTTTATAACTCCGCAGATCAGCGTAAATGACAGAAATATCACTGATAGATGGCTTTACGTGGCTCCGATTTAAATGTACTTAAGGAGTTTATGGTTCTCATTTGTTCAGGCAGATTATTCCATATACTGGCACCACTCACAGCGAAACTTGTCACGTAGCATTCCTTTTTGGCGAAAGGAATTTTCAGTGCCATTTGGGTCGATTGTCGTGTTTCACGAATCACTGTAAGTGGTGTGAACAGATTTGTCATGTACAAAGGAGTCATTTTGTTAAGGCTTTTGAAAACAAGGATAGCCTTTTTGGACTGAACTCTTTCTTTAAAAGGAATCCAATTTAGTCTGGCAAACATATCAGCTGATAATTAAAAAATTGGTTGAGGCTTCTTCCCCTCCCTCGCCCCGCCCACCTTGAAGAGTAGCATTTGCCCTAGCCCTATCCATCCCGCTCTCGTGAAAATTACTGCACGCCCGTCCCGCATATGCACAGCGTACGGCCTGGAAGGGCAGAAGTAAAATAGGGTTGTGACTTAATAAATACCTGTAACTACCGCTCCGGACTTAAACTCATTCTCCAGGCTGACATACAGAATGCTGAAGTTGAACTGGGGTCCGAGACCCACAAAGAACTGAGTGAATGCGGCCAGAACGATGACCCAATGCCACCATTGGCTGCAGGCTCGTAGACAGGTCATTGCGCCCTTTTTATTCCCCGTCAAAGGTAAACAGCAGTAAAGGATAGGCCTCTATAATCCTTCCTCCATGGCCTACCAAACGAAACGAGTGAACCTGCACGGTGATGACCTTTCACGATGACCTTTTCACGATTAGATGTGGTTGTTTTCTTTGTACAGCCGTGTTATTACGTAAGCGCGCAGGCTATGCCCGATTCGCTCCGATTTAGACTAGACGTTTTTCAACTGCGACGTTGGCTTCCAAGTTCCCACACAAGCAATGGCCGATTACCAATACAATAGGCCTATAGATAGTGTTTATTGCTTATTGTGTGTTGTGCACTGACATAACGTTTGTGTGCATGATTCGTTACATCATAGAGCAAGGTTCCTTGCTCTATGGTTACATGTATACCCGGCCCACAGAGAAACCAATAGACTTGAAGTTGAAATCTGTCGTCTTTGTCCGCAATGAACTAGCGCTGAGCCATTATGTTTATGATACCAACATGCAAGGCGTTCAACGTTCCGCGATCCGACATGACATCGACAGTCGACGCACACGCATCCTGGGGCCGGGGGTTGCACAGAACGTTCACATAACCGCGCGCTACACGTAACGCCTTGAAAATGCGGTGTAACTGTAAGTATTATAATAATACGCGGCGGCGCGGCGCAGGCGGACTTGATTTCAAGTCTAATTATAAGAAACCAATAGCTTGCACAACGTATGGCATTGTACAGCTACAGATTATCTTATGCGTGGCACCTTCCATACGCGTCAGACGATCAACATGATCATGATGATAACAAACCCAACTGCTTGTCGACTCCACTAATTGAATTATTATAGGCACCTATTGCTTCCAAATACTTACTGGTTCTTTGTTCTTTTCCCGACATAAGAATTCTGTGACATTTCTTCAAGACGTAGGCTACAATAATCATGTTGAAACTACTGCATGTATTATTAGTGACCAAATTCCTCCGTGATCCCATGAGCCAGTACAGCTGCGGTGTTCACATTCAGGGAACTGACATTTCACGGGCCAGGGTCGATACAAATTTCTGGCCGGTCCCGAGTCGAGTCAAGGTCGTTTCATGGTTTCATTCACCTTTAAATACCGGAAGGTCAAATGTTGGTACATTCAAATGCAAAGGGACCTGAAATCAAATCAAAGCACAGCATTTTATCTTCCAAACGGTTCATGGAAGGAACATGAAACCTTCGTACGAACATGAACGTTGATTCCGAGATGTGCATATTTTTGTGACGTCATCATGACGTCATCAGATATCAAATTAATATTGATTTAAGATAAAAATATAAAGATATGTTTAGAATTACAAGGCCTTTGCCAAATATTCATCTATGTCAGATTACCGGCAATTTTATGCGTTTGATTTTATCTCGTTTAATATGGAAACAAATGTGAATTGAATTGAATTTAATTGAATCATAGAGCAAACCTTGCTCTATGATTGAATTGACTTGAACTTGTGGATTGTTTAACGAATTGAATTAAACTAAACTGGATTATGCATGCATAATGCAACAAGATGGCCGCTGACGAAGTAACGTGATAAAATCGAACTTCTTTGAAAACTTGTCCAGCCGCTACATCTGGTCAGTAACGCTTCAGAAAGGAAATTGATCGGAGGTCCTGATGAGTGGTTGCAATGCAGGGCGCCACCTATTGGCAATTTATAGGATGAGACTTTTCGCCCTCCTTTGACCCTGCTGGAAACTATGAAGTTATGATTGATTTCTTACCAGATGTTGGGAAATTGGTGATTAATTATGGTTCTCTGAACCAAGGACGTACCTTCCTTTATAACCTCTTCACATGATTATGAGACCATCGTCACAAAAAGTGGGGAAATGCCCGGAAACTGGAAACAAAGTACAGTGGTGCGAGTTAAATATAAACACTCACGTGTTCTGAAAACTTCCGATCCCGTGCATGTCGTGATTCTGCTTGCCATATACCATTAATGGAAATGGCAGAAGTGATGCGAGGTTTAGATACAGACAAAGTGAGTTCACGGTCATTTGGGTCGCGGCCTCAACGCTGACAATCGCAGGCGCGTTACTCATTGTTCTGTCAGACCACATGTACAAACCGGTACCATGAATATCCGACTCCCGTGAATATCCGACTCTTTACCCATGATGCAGTGCAACAAAATTGTGATTTTGCAATTAACGCAAGTAATTTTACAATGGAATAACCCTTAACCTGATCTTATAACCCAAACTCTCGGCTGAACCCTAACCCACTTCTCACTCTAATCCACATGTGCTCATCCCCTTACTATGGCCGTATCCGAAATACGGAAACGGCTTGAAATTACACACGAGTCTATGGGAAGTGGCTGCAGCCGCTACCACAGACATGTGTGTAACATCCAGCCGTAGCCACGTAATTCGGACACTTATATGGCCCTTTTCCAAACCCTGGCTTGGGCTTGGGCTTGGGCTTTGCTTAATTTTATGTCCCCAGAATTGGCAAGATCTGGGACACTGTTTTTGCTATATACATGTACATCAAAGTCTTTTGTTTTAACCATAAGAGCAAGAGCCTGTTTATTTATTTATTTACGTATTCAAGGCTAATTCAGATCGGCAATGGGACTGGGGAATAGCTGGAGACGAAGCCGAAGAAGAAACGGAAGCCAAAGTTTGGAAAAGGGCCCTCGTTTCATTGTTTTAGTGTACGGGGCATACTGAGCATGCGCACTGAATTTATTGAGTCGATTTTTCATGAAGGCTGATTTCCATGCGATACGGGCACCGTCCTGACCAGAGTGACGTGTTCCTGTCACTTCATGCCCGGATCGAATATGGCAACTCGTAACACCGACTTCTGTGATGTTTGAATCAGCCCTCGATTATATGAGGTCGTGTCATCTTTTTGTGTTGCTTTTTAGCAATCAGTAACTTTTTCATGTAATTGGGGAACGTCAACCGGTATAAAAATAGATTTGTCCAGAGCTAGCAGCTATGTGCGACGTTTATTAGTCATAGGCCAACCAGAGATTGGGGATGTTCTTTAACATATCGTGCCCCAATAACAAGGCACCATCAGTCCACTCCATTCTCCATGTGTGGTATGCAAGAATAATGTACCACAGAGTTATCAGCTATGAATTTTCCGGCCAGTTATAAGTTTCAGAGAAATTTATGTGTGGTTGTCAATTCTTGGAAAAAATCTTGCGGGTTTAGGTTAAAAATCCTGGTTATTGACGTGTGAGTGACTGTTAAGATTTACTTGTAATTTTCTGAAAAACAAACTTAATTGCGAATTCAACATCTTTGCCATGGACGTGTGAGTGGCCGTCAACTGTGTTTTGGTTACCTTGACACCAACCCCCTCTAACCAACCCCCAGTCTGAATCTTCCCCCACACATCCGTCATCAGGAAATGATACAGTCCCGCGGACCACAAGAGAACAGAGTTATACATGTTGCGCAGTATAGACACACTTGGAATAGTTGGAGTCCGAAAAAAGCTGGCAAGGACCTATAAAAACCGTCGTTTGCGGACGAACTTCATAAACAATTAAAGTTGTCATGTGCTACAGTATAGTCATATGCCCGGTAGACCATCCACTCGTCCCACAAAACTACAAACTGTCAACATTCACTGACATACGTCTATAAATTGCGGCCTTGCAAAAAAAAACAAGCGAAAGTCCGGGGTAGCCCAAAGGTGCTGACGTCTGCCGAAGTTATACCCACAGACCGTCCATGCGTCTTGTTTCACCCGTCGCTCTAGGAAGTCGTACGTGCCGTTTCATTTTTCACCCTCCGGAGACCCCGTGCTGACTGACTCCTGTAGGGAAAGAAACTCGCAGTGACCCTGCAGTGGATCGTCAAGGATAGCAACAGATTAATTCCTTGCAATAATGTGGTTCTCTCCAGCTTTTCTCTTCGTGCTGGACGTGTTCTTGTCTTTCAGCCTCAGATTTGGACAAGGGTTCTTCGTTCGTGAGTACACACTATTTATCTCGTTGGATCGGTGGTTATAGTGTATAACTTAAAGGTTTTTGCAAAGCTTTCAATCGGGAAATGTATACGGGCTGGGCCTCTGTGTAAACTAGGAAGTAAGTGCTGTTTAACCATGGGGAAGGAACAGCTGTGTAGATTGTTTCGTGTAGTCACTCAATTTTTGTATAAAGCTTCATCATAAAAGCGCTGGTTACAATGCAAATTTTGCTGTGAAACTGCTTTAATCAGTGACGTCTCATCATAAGGAACAACATTTTCGTCAAATAAATATAACTAACCTGAGTTTCAGCTGACAGTACACTGCATTGTAGGCCTATGCCTATATATTTTTTCAATTGAAACAATCTGATCGGATTGCGAGATGCAAAACGAAATTACAAACAGCCTTTTTACTGTCCATTGTCTACATTAATTTAAAGAGTTCCTCAGTAGTGCACATATAGCACTTGTGCTCTAAATCCCGAAGAGCTGGCCAAATTGGATTTAAAAGAATTGAAAACTATTACCTTCCTTACTTCAAACTAAAACGAAATCATGCTCGATAAGACATTCTTGAATGTATGAAATCAAGTGCAAATGGATTTTTTTACTGGAGGGTTCATTTGGTGACAATAACGATCATAGGGCCTACCTCAGGCCCGAAAGTCGGTTAGCTTTACCCAAAAAGAAAAACCAGTTACATGTAGCTCCCATTCTCCCGCATTTGTTTCATGTCTGCGTCCTTCGCTTTTTAAATTAAAACTGTCAAGACATCGATACTGCTGGGATACTTCAATTATAAGATATGCCCCCTGCTGGGGCGATTCGTAGACATTGGGGTAAAGTTACAGGGCACGAGGTGGTGACCTAAAGCACCGTAAGCCATGTCTAGCCTTAATTTCCATACTTTTTAAACAAAGGCAATTTTTTTTTAACCCGATCGACGGTTAAAACTGGTTGTGTATCTGTAGTAACAATCTAATACACAATGCCACCAGAAAAGAAATAAATATTGAAATGTTGAGCATCATGCCTTTCCAATCCCCAATTTCCCTGTTTATTTTAATGTCTGCCGGGCAATTTTCCAACATGGCTGCCGCTATTTTTCAAGATGGCTGCCGCCAACCAAATTGATTAGAAACGTTTTTAGAAACGATACAAAAAGCACACAGCCTGTACAAAAGAAGCAAGTGAAACGCTAAACATATTTTTTACTTGGCCGAATTGGTTGTTGTTCGAGCGTTATAACTATACCCGCGGAGGTAAGATTACGGTCGAAATACCAGTATAAAAATCATGACTCACCCTATAAATGCTATATATATGGTTACATTAATGCAATTTCCCACATGCAATTCGGGAAGTATTGAAATTTCTTGAAATTTGTCACCCACCCCTAGTCTTCTTTGTAACAAATGAAGACCGACTTAAAGTGGGTCACGCCCCTATGGGTTCAACTATTAGAGGGAGGGATAACCCAGACCGGCGACCTCTCATTTATCCACTTCAGCCGTCTAACTAAGTTTCTTCCCCTGCAAGTGAAATTAAACAGAAAAAAATCGACCGTTTTGCTGTGCACGTTCCGCAAAGAAAAAAAGCGCTATACCCCGGCCCCTTAAAGAAAATAGAAAGTTGAACTGAATAGTTTGTGGTAGGCCTACGTCTCTGGCTGGGAAAGTGTAAAAGATGCGATTTTCAACACAATGCGAAATATAAGTTACATTATTATATCATTCAGTTGCACAATATGTCGATCTGTGCGTCTCTTTTTGAACTGTTTAAAATGACGGTTGTAATCAAATAAGGCAATCGTCTAAATAACGCTCAATTATTTTTGTTAATAGTTTTGAACGGCTTGATGATCTCCGAAGCACTGGCAAGCAAAATAGTTTCTCCACATGGTGTGTTTTCCCTGAAGTCTGTTTTGAACTGTCAAATCCAAAGCGGAATGCCCAAGTCAGCTCAAATTAACTAGTCCTTCCGATGACCCCTGAAACATCCGTTGCAGTACAACCAAATGATTATGAAATGTACAGCAGGTTCGGGTGACGACGGCTGTTCCATGCCATCACGTCACAATCGAGTAACCGTTTCCTGTCGCTGAAAAAACACAACAAATTACCGGGAACCGTGCAAGCACTATTCGTGATTCCCAGCCTACACCAACATGCATGCTCCGATAGCTTGATTGATTACTTTTTAGGGATGCAACTTCCCCGTGGGAAATGAACAGCCAAATACTCCAACCATTCGCGCGCGTAAAACCAGTTCACAAATACCCGAACCAAAATGTCCGTTTAGTCTTGCTTTAATACTAGCAGCATAATTTTTGGCTTATGTTGAGGCAGAGGAAAACAAAACCTTTATTTTTCCTACCATGGGTGGATTTTCAGGGTCTCTTAAAATCCACGTCTTTATCTTTATTTACAGTAAATGTGTTAATAAACGAGTGTGCTTACGTACGGTATCTCCTGATGACATCACCGCAGTGCTCATGAATATGGATATCCAGATTAACATAAAAAACGATGATTCCTCATAACATACTGACACACTTTCAATACACACTTTCAATACACACATTATAGAGTGGGAAAGTGATGACGATATGTGTAGAATTATGAAAAAAGACAAAAATCCCATGACAGGTACACTTTAAAGTTTATATCCAATCCGGCTTATTGTATGACACAATATTAACACAAACGTTTTTATTATAGTGATACATCGAATGATTCATGTGGAAGTTTTCTATTTCATTAATTTTTGTCAACAATTTCTAGCCTTCTGTCCCGACAACCGCCAGTTCGCGAACGGGTTCATCAAGTACAAGAATCTACCTCAGAACGCCAAGACGTTCTACACGCGTGCGCAGCTGACCAATGGCGTGTTGAAGCTCTACAAATGCCACAGGGGCTTCATACTCAAAGGGTCATCGTCCAGCAAGTGCGTCGACGGCGAATGGTCCAACAAAACACCACGATGTGTGCCGGGTAAGAACTTGACGTCACATCTCCCATAATCCACCGCGGTCTGCCATCTTCGAGGCCTCGCCGCCCTCAGCGTGCACCAAGGTTCTAATATGGCCTGTAGCTAGCTCTGTGTGCAGGCCCCGTAGCTAAAGGGGGGGGGGGGGGGGGGGGAATCCCCCTGGCGACCAATCCCCCCCCCCCCATTGGGAAAAAACCCAAAAGCATCAAAATTATATAGAGTTTTTTCTTGTGATGTGGTCATAAGCTGACACTGTGGCCCCCTGTTGCCCGGAGCTGGCGACGGGGCTGTGTGTATGTATGCAGCAGTCGTGTGCAGTAAAGGAGAGGGATTTATTTGACAGACAATATATGCATCTTCGTCACTTGACATTAAATATGGCGGGCATGAGGGTTTTATGGGAAATATATGACGTCAGTCATAGGCATGGGGTTCATACTCAGGATACTCTACGTAAAAACATATCTTAAAGTGTATGAAGAAAGTTGATTAACAATTTCACGATATTTTGTTTTCTCTTGCTGAATAACAATTGATTTATTTATGTGTTCATTTTTATGAAGCGTACAAGAGCCTGTATTTCCGCTTTCACTTTTATCCTCCCTTGTGTGTAATTATCAATGATCATTTCGATTTCTAAAATGCCGCTGTGACTTTTCGTTTTCCTCGTTTGTCACCAGCTGGCTGTGACAGGCTCCAACCCACCGTCAATAACTACGAGAATGTGCAATACTCCAACGAGCCGCGCCCCGACGGGTCGTATCGACACGGCACCGTGGTGCAGGTGTACTGCATGCGGGGGACATCGATGGTTGATGGGGACGGGTCGACCGCCTGTTCGGCCAGGGAATGGTTACCGGACATCCCCTTCTGTCGGACCCGGGAGACGCTGACTGCGGACGCGGACCCTATGAATGCCGACAGTAAGGACCTGTGCTTTATGCAATATACACACAGGCAGACACCAGATATGCATCTACGGGGAGACTGGAGGGGGGGGGGGGGCTCTAACCCATCAAAAAGGAAAAGATGGGGGTGGGAGTTAACACAATAAAACGTTTTTATTATAGTGATACATCGAATGATTAATGTAGAAGTTTTCTAATTCATTCATTTTTGTCAACAATTTCAAGCCTTCTGTCCCGACAACCGCCAGTTCGCGAACGGGTTCATCAAGTACAAGAATCTACCTCAGAACACCAAGACGTTCTACAGGCGTGCGCAGCTGACCAATGACGCGTTGAAGCTCTACAAATGCCACAGGGGCTTCATACTCAAAGGGTCATCGTCCAGCAAGTGCGTCGACGGCGAATGGTCAAACAAAACACCACGATGTGTACCAAGTAAGAACTTGACGTCGCATCTCCCATAACCCACCGCGGTCTGCCATCTTCGAGCAAATTCAGCGCGAACTATAGTTAACCATAGTTCGACTAACGTCACTCGAACGGTAAGCACTTATCCAGAACCACCAAAATGACATCGTCGCGCGCACCGCGCTTGTGCCTATTCAATAAGGCCTAGTGCATTTTCAGTAATAGGTCTACATGACGATGTCATTTTGGTGGTTCTGGATAAGTGCTTACCCACTCGAACGCAGGAAGGTTGTACTACTGTAGTCGACTTTTTGGAACCAGACCCCGGGGCGCGTGATTTTTTTTCCTAAGAAAGTTGGGGGCAATTATCATAAATGGGCGTTGTACTTGGCTGTGTGAGCTGTGAGACAGGTTCTCAGACTTGTTTTCCCTTGAAATAAAATCCTCCACACCACAATTAGTACAAGAAAAAGAAATATAAATCGGGTAGATGATTCGAACCCAGGCCTCTGTAGTCCAAAGCCTTATGCTCTACCAATATAGCCACAACAGTAGCTCGACCAAATATGTTTACTTCAACCTTATCACTATAATGAACATCTAACAAAAGAAAACCCACGCAGTCCCTTGTTTGTAACAAAGGACTGCGTGGTTTTCTTTTGTTAGATGTTCATAGTGGATATAGTTGTATGAATGACGCGTGCGATGCTTATTTTATAAATTAACATGATCATGAATATGCATGTTAATAGCGGTCTAGATACGCCCATTTATGATAATTGCCCCTAACCTTCCTAGGAAAAAAATGTATGCCCCGGGGGCACGGTTGCATCGCTGGTCATCAATAGCTCTTTGCATAAGAAAACACGTAGAGGAAGAACCAGTGACGTGATACGGTCGCCATCTTTTCAACAATAGTTCGACGAGAGCGTTCGAGCGGACGGCATTTGCGCATGCGCGTTGGTAAGGAGAGATTGACTCTTGTTCGCGCCCGAACTTGCTCGTTGAGGCCTCGCCGCCCTCAGCGTGCACCAAGGTTCCAATATGGCCTGTAGCTAGGTGTGGAGGTCCGTATGTGTGAGGGGGGGGGGGGGGGGGGGGGGGGGGGGCAAGCCCCCCTGGCGACCAATCCCCCCCCCCCCCATTGGAAAAAAAACAAAAGCATCAAAATTATATAGGCCTATAGTTTTTTCTTGTGATGCCGCCCCAAGCTGACACTGTGGCCCCCTGTTGCCCGGAGCTGGCGACGGGGCTGTGTGTATGTATGCAGCAGTGTGTATGTATGCAGCAGTCGTGTGCAGTAAAGGAGAGGGATTTATTTGACAGACAATTATATGCATCTTCGTCAATTGACATCAAAGATGGCGGGCATGAGGGGTTTATGGGAAATATATGACGTCAGTCATAGGCATGGGGTTCATACTCAGGATACTCTACGTAAAAACATATCTTGAAGTGTATGAAGAAAGTTTAACAATTTCACGATATTTTGTTTTCTCTTGCTGAATAACAATTGATATATTTATTTGTTTATTTTTATGAAGCGTACAAGAGCCTGTATTGCCGCTTTCACTTTTATCCTCCCTTGTGTGTAATTATCAATGATCATTTCGATTTCTAAAATGCCGCTGTGACTTTTCGTTTTCCTCGTTTTTCACAGCTGGCTGTGACAGGCTCCAACCCACCGTCAATAACTACGAGAATGTGCAATACTCAAACGAGCCGCGCCCTGACGGGTCGTATCGACACGGCACCTTGGTGCAGGTGTACTGCATGCGGGGGACATCGATAGTTGATGGGGACGGGTCGGCCACCTGTTCGGCCGGGGAATGGTTACCGGACATCCCCTTCTGTCTAACCCGGGAGACGCTGACTGCGGACGCGGACCCAATGAATGCCGACCGTAAGGACATGTGCTTTATATGCAATATACACACAGGCAGACACCAGATATGCATCTACGTACAGGGAGACTGGAGAAGGGGGAGGGCTCTAACCCATCAAAAAGGAAATGGTGGGGGTGTGAATTAACACAATTTGGACATTATCAAATTGTTAAACTGTCCTACTCAACCCTATACCTAAATGTAGCCACCTTCCCGAACCCTATATGGTAATGTTCCAACCCTGTTCCTTTAATAATGAAGCTCAAATGTAGTCCTAACTCTGTACCATCAATGTAACCGGTGTGCAACCAAGTCCAATATTTTGAAGCAAACAAATCTGCTTTTCACTTTCTTTCCCCGTAGATGGGTGTAAGTTACCGAAACTATGGTCCGGGACCTACTTAAACGATGCTGCTGATCCCGTGTCAGACGGCGTCGAGGTTGAGTACGAGTGCTTACCGTTGGCCGAACGAGCTACCGATATCCCTGTACAGTGCTATCAGGGCGAATGGTACCCAGACTCACCAATGTGTATAGAAAGTAAGGGTGGTATGACATTAAAGGGAGAACACGATTTGTATAACTTGAATACATGTTATAGTACATACAGCGTTATTTTCATGTTACTGTTAACTTCCAGGACCTTGTAGCAATTCGGGGGGGGGGGGGGGGAATTGCAAAAGTTTAATTTTTATGTTAATAAAAATTTCCATATTCATGAGTCAAAGCATGACGTCATCAAAGCCACAGCAGTCCAAAACATAGCAAAAAGTTCTTACGTGTTCTTCTGAAAGTTCAGTGTCTTAGTTGATTTTCAAATTTTAATAGCTCGTTTTGAACCATTTTTATTCCATCTGAACATTGTTCACGATTATTTTGGAGGATGGTTTTTGTCCTGTATTTTCCCCCTTTTTTACAAGTAGTTCCTAATATATTTATTACCAAACCAAGTAACGCCCTCGTGCATACACGACTAATTTTGACTTCCATTTGCCTTCAACAGAGAGCTGTACAATTCCAGAACTCCCACCCTACGTTCTGATGACCAGCCAGTTGAGCGATCCCAGCAAGCTGCCGCACGGTCTTGACCTTCAGTTTAAATGCGAGAGTGGTTACCGGATAGTGGAAGGCGACGATGCGATGCAATGCTGGTACGGGGAGTGGTCAGGCACCATACCGAGGTGTGAACTAGGTATACACGATGCACCTCAATAATTATATTTTCTACCAAAGGGCGTCCTCTGTTGTATACCACTTCTTACCTTTGCAAGGTACGCTCTGAACAAAGTGACCGACTTTATGCATAACATGTAACTATGAAATCTGTTATTTCAAGCATTGAAGATGAGATATTTTAGGGGTCTCTTGTACGTGAAATCTTATATTTTTTTTAGTTTGTATATACTCACGACGATTTGCCGGTTTCTTGCCAACTCAAATTGACGGAGTCGAAGCCGTTAAATCATCCCCTTTATGTAAACGTCGAATAAAAATGCATACATTCTCTTAGTCATATTCAGAAGTTTTGATGTACATAAATAAGAAAGTGGTCACATTTCATTGTTTGTCTCCTTTTAAATCTCAACATGAGAGACAACATAAAAGAAATCACCCAAGACTGAAAAAAAGTAAAAAAAGGCTCAATTACTCAACGCTAAACTTTTTTCTATTTCACCCCTAATTCATCGATTAATTGGTTGATTGATTGATTGATTCATAACAGACACATCAATAGATTTCTCCATCTGTGGTGTGTCTGGGGACATCACGCAGCCGATTCGAGGCAGGGTCATCGGTGGGTTCGACGCTCGGGACGCCGCCTGGCCTTGGCAGGTCGCGCTACATTGGCAGAGAGATGATGGCTCAGTAGGTCATAAACTTTAAAGTGTACCGTACATTCCCGAACAAAATTCGATGAAACGCCACCCCCTCCCCCCGTACAATGGTGCGAGTCGACGAAACTTGAATCTTCGGGCTTCGACCGCTGCAAAACCTTTGCCCAAATTCAGAGCGCCAACGGGAGGAAAGCGGGTCCGTGTATAGTCCTGTGTGCAAAGTGTTTCAATAGTTTTGCTAGAAATTGCAGCCTGGTATGAACACCTTTTATAGGGAGGTCGCTGTCTTTAAAATCCCATTGGCGGTAAGAAGCTTTGAACAATTTAAAGTCCATATATGAATAGAAACTATATCGTTCATGAAGTACTTCTCATAATGTTTTGTCCATCTTTCTTTCAGTGGTTTTTCTTCTGCGGAGGAACTTTGGTTGACCGGTACTGGGTCCTATCAGCCGGACACTGCTTCGGTTACGATGAAGATATAGCACGACTGCATGTCAGACTAGGTAAGCCGACACATCGTCCCCATGTGTGCGATCACACTGCAATCTCTCCCTGCATCCCGTACGGCATTAAGGAGATATTAAAGAAACTTCTGGGAACGAGGGGGTTATGGTTTACCTGTTTAAGCAAGCTGGATCAAGGGCTATCGTTAACTGTTGTTGATAATTGTTGGACTAACCTTGCCGAAATATTGCCGAGTCCACCACATGAAGTCGATCATCTGAATCCAACCTACAAGGCATGGTCGCGCTGGTTACAACAGCAGCATTTGTCGTACTAAACAATGACAAGTTATGAGGGGACCAGTGACATAATAGTTGTAGTTATCGTTCATACTTGGACGTAACATTGCGCAGATGTAAGTTACGTCACGAGTCTTCCAGTCCACTACTTTGAACCATTGTTCTGTGTATAATGTAACAATTGTTCCGATTAACTTGCCCTTCGTTAATGCATTAACAATTTGTGACGTCATTTCTAATAACCTCCTTCTCAAAGTCACGATTTCCACGACTAAAATGTCGGTAGTAATGCCAAACGAATGCGTATTTCTGAGTTTGTTTCAGACTTTTTGTTGCCAAATTCATTTCCGCTATGTGCAGGGCTGACCAATCGCGAACGGGATAGTGGAACATACAAGGAGCAGGTGTTAAACTTAGACGGCCTGTACTTACCCAAGCAGCATGATTTCATCAATTTCGACTACGATATCGCCCTTTTGCATCTCGCTCAACCCGCTGAGTTTAACACCTTCGTTAGGCCCGTGTGTCTTCCGGATGTACCTGGACCAGATGATGACGTTGGTAAGTCCTTGGTTATTGTACCCACGCTTCTATTGGGCGAAAATATACTGTAGGAATAATTTAGGAAAAATGTGACCAATCGGAGAGGTCGTCAGTAAGTTATGGACCACGTTTCCTTTAAAGACCGAGTGTTGCAGTTGGTTAACGTGTGATACTGCGAAAGTTTTGACCAGTCGGGGAGTTCTTTAGAAAACGATAGGTCAAATTTATATCAACACTTTCATGAAAAATATCCGTTAAAAAATAAGTCATAATTTGACGCAGAACTTCCAAAATATCAGACAACCCAAAAACAGACACAAAAAACCACAACATTCCATAGGGTTGTCTAAAGGTTTTGGTTAACTTGCAGAAGGCGATAGATCAATTAACCGTTTTGTTTTGGGTTTTTTCCCAACCAGATGCGCTGATTGAAGTTGACCAGTTCGCTATGGTCCTTGGCTGGGGCCACAGCTCTCCCGTTCCCGCTAACAGCAGCCGGGGTAGTGACTTTGAAGACAACCTCCAACAACTCGAGATGCCCCTTCGCACGGACATCACCTGTATCAACAGCCTGATCCGCATCGGTGAAGAACCGGATCAGTTCACGCCTCACATGTTCTGTGCCGGCTTCAACCGTAAACAACGAGACGCGTGTTTCGGTGACTCCGGTGGTCCCCTGATGCGTCGAATTCTACGCCCGGTTGCGCCGGAGACGGATTATCGCTGGATGCAGATCGGGATTGTGAGCTCGGGGAAAGGCTGCGCCGTCAAGGGACAGTTTGCGTTCTACACCCACGTGCCTAAGCTCATGTGGTGGGTGGAGTCGGTCATGAAGGGAAACCACACGCCCTCAGAGCACGACATGTATCTAGTATGAGTCGATGGGGCGCTTCGACGAACTTTGAACATAAATCTCAAAGGTCTATGTGTTATGATAATTTTAATTTCAAGACGCAAGAGGGCACTTCATCCATGTTTTTTCGAACTTCACATATTGTCTATCGTAAGAAAAATTACGATAGACCTATTTCAGTAAAGCAGAAAACAAGACTTAGTATTTAAAAACAAAACATTTATAAGACTCGCAAATGTGAGCAATGGTTAATCAGCCACATAAAAATTACCAGGTTGCGTCCGTGTCCACCAAACATGAAACTGGTCATTTTTCTCTTCCGCCATGTTATCTCTTCTAACAACAGGTTTTCCAACCTTGTCCCCAGGGTCTCCTTTCATCCTCGTTCTCCTTACATAGCGATCAGTGGTAAATTATTAGGAGTGGTAATATGGCGAATACTGGCTTCAGTAACTTGCACAGCGCGCGTGGCCAATGAGCAGCTATTCAGTTTTTAGGCCAGAGATCAGTGAGTACATAAAGAGTGTCACCATTACCGTACCTTTCTTTCGATGTGAAGGCTTTCATTTTGTACAGATATAATTTAAACTACGACTACTATAATTTAGTTTGAAAATAATTATAAGGTACCGGAAAACATAACATGTTACATGAACGACCCCGATCGACGCTCTATTCTGTCAAACAATAAGGCTTGTTATTTTACATTTCACATTAACATTAATTTGACAACAACAAAAACCAAAACAAATACGTTATCCTTAAACTAGTTTGAAAACACACACATTTTTTTACTTTTATATAACGCACAGATATTGGCCCTTAAATACTAATTTGTAAACTAAATTTCACCGACAGTTCTTTCTCAAAATGGATAGAAACGAAAATATGTAATGTTTGAAAACGTAACTATGGATGAAAACGTAACTATGTAAGATATATACAAAAATTACATTCAAAGAATGGAACGATAAATGCAAACGTTTGATTTTATTTGTGTGTCCGTATGCTAGTGGTTTGTTAAGACAACAACAAGGATAGCAAATACATGAAATATGAAGAGGTTTGAGGCATCGGGCTCGTGCAGTGCTTTTGAAAATAGCTTTAACATTATTTTAGGATTACAGAACGCCATTTTGGCACGCCAGTAAGATATTATAGTGTAGCGTGAATTTCAGTCACTGTGAAATACAGGCTTATAGGTAATATCTACACGCCTATAAGTGAAGATAATTAGGAGAGTGGCCGGTCACGTGAGAGGGTTTAACCAATAATAGGGAAAAGGAGCCCAATTTTCATAATAGTCTGATTTTTATATGACAACGGAACTATATTCGTGTGGCTCTGGAATTTCGAATATCAACGAAAACATCCGAATGTTAACGAAAACTAGTTCGGAAAACATCGGACATTCTCGAAAATGGGAGGAATCCTCCGTTTTCGTCACATGACATTGGCGGCTACCGTCGGCCAATACGATTCGTCAGAACAGTCAGATTCGTTAGATCTGGGAAACGGACTGTGGCCGACCGAGGTGCGGATTTTGTTAGAAGATTTGGAAAATGGTGAAGAGTTAGCAAAGTATCATCAGATCTGGTTGACAAAAACAATTGTGGAAACCACCCCCCCCCCCCCCCCCCCCAAATAATATTAGTCTTAGTGTAGTTTTGAAGCAACAAGCAATAGGCCCCCTATATATATTACTGGTGCCATTCCTTATCACAAAATAATAGATAATAAAACCACTTCTGCTTTACAAATTTCCATCTCTTCCCTGCCCATATTGTTTTTCAATTACACGGATCCAAGTTTTAATGATCCGTTGATCCAGCTTTATGATTACATTTTTCAAGCACCTGCGAATTCACATGTCATTTTGAATATTAGTACTCGACAGTTATTGCATGTACCATGACATTTACGGGAACGTATGTAGTTATTTGGCCCTCAGTTTGTGGTTATTAGTCCAGCTCGTCATGACCACAGAAAAATTGCTGCTTTGTCGTGTGTATTTTTAGGACTGAGATAGGATGATTGTTCACCATTTGATGAAATATGAGTTTGATGAGCACTCGAGTTTCCTTAGTAAATATTGCCTGGACTACTTTCCGCGTCAGACTGCAAAACAGTCATCAAATTAAAAACAGTCAATAGCAATTAGATGGAAATTATTACTGTGCAGATGCCCCATTCAATGCCAGAATATAATATCAACATTACTGGTCTTTGTGTAACGGGCATTTTCCAGGTTTTGTTTTTGTCTTTCAAGTTCTGTTAGCAATGTTTAGTACAAACTACAAAGTGGTGAACAGCTTTATCGCAAGGGCATTATCGTATTACGTAATTTGTGGATTGGTCTGTGTTCATGGAAGTAGGCCTACTGTATACAAACAGCCGGAAACACGTGGTTTGCACGTTCGTCACATGTCTCAAGTTCTTTTCAGTTGCAGGACTCCGATGTGTAGAAGACGCTGGTTGGACCGAGGAGGCCTTTAATTGAATACCATCAAAACTATTTTTCGTTTCTAGTTTCTCACTGCTTCGTCTGTATTCACTTTAGTCTTGATATGTTTGTGTACCTTCTGCTGGACTCGGAATATTATACTTGAACCCTAATGAAATGTTTGTTGCATTTTTCCTTCACTGAACAGTCACTCAGGGACCTATAGGGCGACAATTCTGGTATGAAATCCTTGTTTTGTTATCTCCTTAATCTTTTGCCGTCTCCTCGACATCAACGTTAATTTTCCTCTTCCAGGCAGTTGTAAAGTAGCCCAGCCCTATGCCAATCAGAACGCTCAGAATTAGCCAGCCGTTATACGTCATCACGATTAGCATAAGGATGTAGCCAATGAAAGCCTGAAGTACATGCAGGAGCGATTGCACACCGTGGGGCCAACTTAAGAAGCCGATTCTGCGAAGGAACCCAAAGTTTGATTTTAATAGATTTTAATAGCTTTTGATTACTTGCCTACAGTGGCGCCCCCCCCCCCCTCCAAATGTTTTGTCCCAGAACATAATTTTGACAAGGGGAGGGGGGGGGGGGGAGCTCGCTCGCACTCTTTTTAAGTCCGCAAAAAAATACAACCTGGGGGGGGGGGGGGGGGGGGGGGTTCCGTGGGTCACGTTTACGACGTCAGAATTTGTTTTAATCATGAACGCCAAACACACCCTAGGTATCAGTTACGCTTGGATGATATTGATCAGGTTCAAGGTAAATAACTAATCAATCTGATTGATAAAGACTGGTCTTTCTCCAATTTGCTCCTTGCTGCATGTAGGGCCTACTTACTCGCCCTCGGCCTGTTGCTCCAGAATTTTTGTTTTCTCGGTAGCCGTTTCGATTAGCCGGTGTCTGACGTTGGTGGCGGCCTGCCGGAGATGAAGGCTCCGGAATGTCTTGAGTACTTCGAAGAAGAAGGCCAAGATGTTGATTACGACACAGCTAGCCAGGAGGCCTGGTGGGGAGGAATGGGCGAGGGCCGGTGAGGCTTGAGGTTAAAAGGTTCACAGGTGAGGGGAGGCTTGAGGTGAAAGGTTAACACGCGGGGTGAGGTAATTAGGTTAAAGGTTTATAGGTGATAATGGGGCTGGATGTTAAGGGATCACAGCTGAGGTGGGGCGTGATGTTGAAGGGTCACACTGACAGGTGAAGTAGAGCTTGAGGTTGAAGATTAACAGGTGAGGTGGGGCTCAAGGTTAAACATTAACAGGTGAGGTTAGGCTCAAGGTTAAGGGATCACAGCTGAGGTAAACCATATTATGGAATAACCTGCCGCTCTCTTGAGTTTAGGCATTCCCCTAACTCTGACCCATTCAGTTTGAGTTTAATGTACACAGTATGGTCAAAGAGTCTGTGTTTCATGGAGTCTAAAATTCACGCCACACTGGTCTAGCGACTGGGTCAAATTCGGAAACTCTTGACGGCGTTTTGAAGATGGTCACTAAAGCTGATGCACTTACCAGGTACCGTGGTAACTCTCCATCCTCTGAATAATATCGTCACGTTGGCGCTGAAGTGGAAATGATCTATCATCTCCTGTTAAAAATAACAACAGACATAATTTCGTGTTTGTTCGTCACAATGCAATTTTGTTATTAACCTTTGTATCATTTGTTCATCAAAAGTAGAATAAAGGACTAAAATTTATTTTCGAGAACTATAGACAAAAGTGTTCTATGGTCAGCGATTTTGTTTTGCTTAACAGCGCTATGAAATTTGCTCAAGATGTTTTGATTATGCCATTACTTACGTAAGTGTCAATCTCCATAATTTGTCTCTCCGTTTTTCCACTTGACCGGTATACGATTACTAATTGGTCAATATAGCACACCACTTCCAATTTGTGACTAATTCTGCAGTGAATAAGGGATACGAGGCAAATGTGTAAAAATGTGAACAGCAATGTTCCATTATTCGTCTGCTTTAAACAAAATATAAAAATGCAAACATTTCGTCACTCCTACAACAAAAATTGGACTATTATTTCGATGTTATTTCGTTGTTCAGATGTTCATCACCTTCAGTATGGATTACGATTTGTTTTATCCTCATAGCTGCTGATATATTTGTCAACAATTTTCGTCGCTCATACCTTAAACTGGTTGGCAGTTTAATTGTGCTTGATCTTCACTTATCTGCTGGTACACGTAGGATAATTTTTAATAATCGGTTTAATTGTTGCATTTAAATTTACCTCCAACAGTGGAGTTCAATTCAAGTCGTATTTATTTTCATTTTGAACAAAAACAAATTCACAACGATACGAAACAGAGCACACGTATAGAATACAGTTTAAAACTCAAGACACGCGAGAACACGCGGGATTTAAAAATAAACTTACAAATGGTGGTAAATTTCGATCTAATGAATGATGATTCCAATAAATTGTATCCCCATTTTCGAGAAAGTTTCTGCTGGGATCGAAACATCGTAAGGCCTACCTCCTAACTTTCCCATTAATTATATACCTCAGGCCATTCCAATTAGTAAACAGTTTATTATTTCATTAAGCAAAACAAACAACAATCAAAATAAGACTACGGCCTTACCTAGTGTCCCCGAGCCAATGTTAGCCGCAATATTACCGTATTTGGAGTGGAGGTTTACCCACAGCTCATCCGTTGGTTCTTGCTTATTCCGGTTGTATCATAAGGATCCTTGTTTTACAGCAAGAAACTTTAATGATCCGCCTTCCCACTTGGCTGGTATCTCCGAGTCCATAGGACGGTGCGACCTCTATAAAGCTATTGCTCGATCAGTAACACTGATGATCGATGCAACACGACTGCAATATTCATACATGTACATCCATACAGATAACCGGCAATATATCGTCACACGCCAAACAACTATTTTCTCCTCATATATGCAGGTTATTGTGTACTCGACCATATGGAGCGCTAGATCCAGTGACTCGTTATCATAAATTAACCATATTGACATTTGCATAGATGACAGGGTTTTTACAGACTGATTGTTCATATGTCACTAAACCAGCCTGCTTCATAGTTCAAAACTCGACAAACAGGGAGTACCACTGTACAGTGCAGTCCCAAGGCTGAACCCAAATTGAGTCCATTGACTAGCATAATACAGAACCACTGAACCGTCGCTTAGCTTGCAATTGTCATACATACAACTTAAAGAACACACCTTGTTGGGGAACCGGTATTTACTCAATGATTTCGTGACTGCGTTGTTATTCAAATGAAAGGTAAATCCCGGTTACAAAGGGTTATTGTAACATTTTATTCAAGCTGGCGTTGAAGATGACTTTTTTATTGGGATGATGTAGGCCAGTTTTACATGTAGAATATTAATCGCGAAGATTTCAAACGCCAATTTATTTTTTAAACAAACAGCATAAAAACAACTTCATGCCCAGTTTCACAGAGAGCGTTAATGAGCAATGACTAAATTGAAATTGGAAAGCCCATTGTCATGTTTTAAAATAATGTTTTATCCCTTCCCATTTGTTTGTGTTTAATATTTTGGTGCTTGTTTAGCAGTTGTCCCACACTCAAGCGTTTTTCTTCACATTGGGCAAACAAAGTCAATGATCCGTTAAAACGAAACTGCGAGGGTGTTTTAAAGCCGTAGGAAACGCTGTTTGAAGCCTTCAAGTACATACCGGTTATCATTTTGTGCTGCGGTCTGTAAATTTTAGTTGGCCAATGATGAATAATGGACTTTCCCGCAAACACTTCCCCGGCGAAAGGGGAATTATGAACAGCATGCTCGAGCATTACAATAGCTATACATGATTTTATACAGCACAAATTTCGACTCAAATTGGTTAAATCCACGAATGCACAGCGCCAATTTAGTTTTAAAACGCACATGACCCAGTTGCACTCTATAGGCCTACCTCAAGAATTGTTTCTGCGTTTGTTTGTCCGTGGGGCCACTGTCTGTCCGTGGGGCCACTGTCTGTCCTGGTTCATTTCAACCTCAAGTGCAACACAAAAGGTCCAGACTTGTCACTAGATATTGCAAAACAAAAAAGGAAACATTCATTGATGGAATTTTGTACATGTGTGCGTATAGTATTTGCACCTTTAAAGCCACAATTGTTGAAATCTTTTAAAGTTGTTACAGACAGCAACATTGAACTGAAAACTCTAGTTCATTTCAATAACTGAAACAAAATAAGGTTATATTATGTCCTCCTAAATGACATTAGTTTATGTTTTTCACTGTTTATACAGAAGATAGTGGCGCAGAGCGGGAATGGATATTTTAAAAGCAAAATAATTATTGGGACGCTGATAGAAGCACAATCATGACGGTGAAAACGGGACGAACATTCTATTTTGCAACAGGGAGGAAACAAAACCCTGGCTTCGCGCCTATTCTTAACAGAGACAAATAATCTTGGCAGTGCAGTTGTCATTTTGAATTAACTCCTAGTAGTACATGCATGTATATAGACAGTGTTAAACGAAATGGAATTGTCTATTCGTAAGTCACCAATACAAAGAGTAGGACGTGGTGGGGGAGGGGCGGATACCGGATTTCTTTTTTGCAGTGGGAGGGGAATCATGCCTGACATTTTTACCAGTAAGAAAGTCAGTGACTGAGCCTGGTCTCCGATTTAGTGTACAACTTAAAAGCAACCCCCTCAAGGGTAAATGATATACATGCGGGGGCGGTCGACACCCAAAGGCGTGGGACGGGGCTAGAGAAGCTTTGTAACACTTCACCTAAACCTCATAATATTATAGCATCGCCCTTGCAAATATGTGTTCATCTTGAAGCACTCAAAAATGAAAACTACAAAATGCTCCCCACCACTTCCCACATGACAAATAAGACAACATTAATGCAAATTATTTCCGTAAAGTCATGGTGGACGAGAGGTTAAGGGGTTTACCCGCACAGGTTCAATTGCTGTCCATGACGAAAATGTTATTATTATTTTTCCTACACTAAAACGAATTAAAACCTTTTTGCAAAATTATAGTTTGGCTTGATCAGTGTCTTCTGGTAGCCTTTTAGTGCAAAACTCACAGGAATACTGATCACAACTTTTCTTTTCATTTAATCCGAATGTTTTAAGAATATGCAATCTTTAAATTGTGGAAAGCGCCGAGACAAATTAAAAAAAAATCCTTCCAAATTAATATTTTCATTAACTGACATTTTGGAAATACCAGTAACGGAAAACGTAAGGTCGCCCTCTATCGGTATGATTCATTTAGTCGTGAAATTCTGTAGACTGGCTCTCCTGTCCTTATACACAAGTCTGCGCTAGTCTGCCATACAATAATGGAATTCGAACATCCCAAGAGATATTGACCTACCCCCCCCCCCCCCCCCCCCCCTCCCTTATTGTTTGTGAGTCTGCCTACTCTATACAGAGGACAGCCTTAGTATTTTGTCTGAAAAATGTATAGAAACATGCACTAAAATACTGGCAATACAGGGGTGTAGTCGAGTCCATCACAAGTCCCTGCATTTCCAACCTCCATGGTCCCCTCCTGTAAGTCCATCACAAGCCCTCCAGTCCTAATTCCAATCGCAAGCTATTCAAATGAGCTTTGACAAAGGCATTCCTTTATCATTGTTCATCCAGTTACTTGTGACCTGCTTTATGAAAGGAGGCTGACTGGACTTGCGAAAGGACTTGCAGGGACTCGACTACAACTCTGGCAATAAAAACGTGAAACAAATAGCCATAAAGCAAAAGTTCAGATAAACATGTGACTTTTTTTCTTTTCAACTGTGCTTCATTTATATGCAGATCATCATAAAAATAATGTACATAATCAATGACACCACTAAAAGCCAAAATCAGTAAAATAAAAATCTATTTACATAAGACATCAATAGACCATGACATATTTATGTCATGGAAGCCATGTTGTGGCCACGCGTACAATAAAACGTGTAATATCAATGGGTAACAGGTCAACTCGTACCGTAAAGCAACTCGTACCTTGACCAACTCGTACCTCAACTCGACAACATCGTACCAACTCGTACCTTTGCCAACTCGTACCTTCGCCAAGTCGATAGGGCGGTGTATTGTTGCTATGGCAACATGAATATTTGATACGGTCTTTTTTAACCCAACTTTCATAAGTAATGTAAATATAAAACTTGTTCCTCTAAGTAAATGTATACGATTCTTCGTAAGTCCTTCAAGACACAGAAACCATAAAACATTACAGATTAAATTTGCATTGTAACCAGAATAAGAATCGAGGCACTGGATTGTAAACCGCACTTCATTCAAGACCCATTCATGATTCTAGATTTTACTTTAAAAAAAAGACAAGCCAATCAACTTGGCTCTTGCTCTTCTTTTCATTCGAAATTTAAATTTTGAAGCGTGCTAAATACCAGAAAAATACTGCATTGTAAAGGCATTGTAACCATACGTTCCCATTCATTTTGATATTTTTCATTAAAGACTTCAGAACTAGGTTTTTAGAATAACAGCTACGGTTCTTAAATTAAGTGCATTTTCTGCATTTTAAAATTTGTACTCTGCATCTAAACAGATGACAAAATATGAATGCACTGTGGTCAGATGCAAGCAAATCATAATGGACGATTGTACAAACAAAATAACAAACCAACAATTTTTGTTTTTACTTCAAGGGGCCTAACTAGCCAATACTAAACATTCTTTCATTATAAACTGCCGTGACTGTATTCAAGTGAGCCCGTAGGATCATAACTCCCCCCCCCCCCCCCCCACCAAAAAAAAAATCATAATCCCTTCTACCTTTGAATAATTAATTTATTAAAAAATTTAAAATGCAAAACACAACAGCATATTTATGAATATATATTTTTTTTTAAACCTTTAGCAAGCTTCTCCAAGTATTTGCAAAATAAACAGCAAACAAATATAATAATTTTTATAATTCTGAACAAAAACTGTGGTGCACATGTACATGATTATAACCACAATCAACCGAGTCCTTTTCTTACCAAAGGCCGTTATCACAAAGTGCAGCTTTTCTTTGAAAATATTGTTTCATTGTAAATTTATCTGAATTTGTCAGTGTTGTAGTCGAGTACTTTTCGAGTCTAAAGTGAATGCCATTGTATTAAGATTGTCTAATGTGAATTAAGCCCACAGATATACACTATCCAGTCTATGCCCATGGAATTCCCTGTATGAATATGAGTGTCAATGTTTTTGCATTCAAGTGTACAAATAATGAAGAAAATAACTAGAAAGTACTCGGAAAAGTACTCGGCGAATACTTTCCGAGTACTTTTTGAACTAATGCATACATTATTGCACCTTGACCGAGAAGGAAAAATACTTGTATCTTGTATTCTGTCAAAGCACTCAAACCACAGTTTTCAAACTCAAACTTAATTCATGATCTACCACTGGAATACTAAGTACATGTGGGATTTTAAAAAAGTACTCGAAAGAACTCGACTACAACTCTAGAATTTTGTTGTCACTCTTACATCTGACAAAGGCGGCACTGCAAAAAGAGACTGAATTTTCTTTACAAAAAAAACATTGCTGTTTAAAGCTCGCCGAATCCACTGCCAAGATCTTAGCAAACAGAACTTCTTGGACAAGTTGCAGTTTTGTTGGAAAATTTGAAAAACAAAACACCACTCTCAAACAAAGAAATAAAAAACAAAATTCTAAGGAACCGCACAGTTCTGCAGGGCAATCTATATAACCTGCAAAGCTGAGTAACATAAATGATGAGAATCAACAAATAAAATCCAACGAGAAACAAAGTTTTAATCCCCCAAATTAAATTGTAGTTGAACACTGAACTTGCCAAGTGCTTCTTGTGTGGGAATTGAACCCATGACCCCCTGCTTGCAGTTCAAGTGCTAGACACCTTAACTGCTTGATCGGGACGCTTGCTGACCTTGGCTAACCAAATCAAACCTCTCAAATTGAATGACAGGGAAAAACTAAGCGATGGAAAATGACACCGTGGTTTAAAAACCAACAAAATAACTCAATCAATTGTTTGACCACTTTCAGTCAGGTTTAGGTAGGAATGTAGATAGGGGAAATGGGGTGAAGGGAAGGGTTGTGTGGGGTGGGGAAGAGGAAGGAAGGAGGTGGACCTTTCAGTGGAACTGGTCGAAAAAGTTGCTTCCTAGGAAATACAATGTTTATGCAAATATCTAAGAATGGTCCCAGTACTGTATAAAGTTATTGAGAATAGGACCCCATTTTTTTCAAAAATGCTAAAAAATTTCAAAAATTATTACAAATCACAAAAACAATCTCGCAAATTTAAACCCTTCAAAATACCAGAATTAAAAAAATATGGCCACCTAACACCTGATTATTTTTTCCAGAACAACATCTTAAGAAGAAAGGTTTGGAGATTAGTAAGGTGGGTAGGGGAATTTGCAGGTCTTGTTTGGTCAGCTACAGTTTAAAAAATCTGAGGCACTATTATCCTTGATCAGATATCGGGGCTATGATCAGTGTAAACAATATCTTCAACTGGGGTAGTTTCAGTGAAAAACGTATGGGGGCATGGATGTGCATTGAATGCATGTCACCTTGACATTTCAATCAGAAGATATTTCTACTATAAAACGTATCTCTATTAAAAAAAAAATAAGTGAACAAGTGCCTGGCAGTTGAGGTCACCCGAAGAAACTGGGGCCACGGACTGACCACTGGGGCCACGGACTGACCACTGGGGCCATGGACTGACCAATGACCAGAGGATGATACTGGTGCCAAAAAACACTATTCAATGCTTATTGTAATAAATGTAAACAAAATACAAACTTGTTTGTGGCATTTTAGGGAAATCCTTGATTTTTTCTTTTTGGGCCACATTTTTCACAACCAAGACATGAGATATGTGTATAGATATATTTGTGGAAATATTTATTTTAATAACAAATCTATGCAGGGCCACAATGGAAGCCAGTTTGGAACTGTTTGGGGCACACCCTGGGTAAAGAAATGTAATTAAGCCATTTACCAGGTTGCGGCCATCTTGGACTGGTACCCAGAATACAAAAATCATGTCAGGCCACTGATGCCTATGTTTTGGCTTGCAAGACCTCGGAATTTGAAATTGTCCTTCAGTCAGAGACCTTCAAAACCAACCTTGGAATTCACACTGGACCATTGCACTGAATCCACTAATTATAGCATTGATCTAACCAACACCAAGACAAAACCAGCCCAATAGGCTGTTGATTTTCTGTCAAATAATCTTTAAAAAAAAATAAAAAATTAATCTCACATTTTACACTGAATAAAATCTTTCCTGTTTTAGTTTCAATCATTCAACAAAATGCAGATTATTAAGTTGGGACCTGCACACACTGTCCTTCGCAATTTTAAAAGAGATTGTTGAGAAAGTACCGGTCTACTTAATCATTTGCACCATTGCAATGGTCTGGTGGATATTTGTATGAAAATTCAAGCTCTGAATGAGGCACAAGTTTGAACCAAAGCAACCTGCCGGGTGTAGTAAATGTCTCCAGGACTTTAGTGACAGTGTTCGTTTACGTCTACCACGATCGCTCGCTTCCAGCCGAAGAGGAAGTAGCCTGTTCCAGCACCCAGGACGACAGCGATACACAGCCAGCCATTGAAGGTCATAAAGATCAGCATCAAGAAGTAACTGACCGTCACTTGGATCATGTGGAGGAAGGTCTGGATGAAATGACCGGTGCTCAGTAGACGAGATCTGGACGTAATGGACATGGAACATGATTTTGTTAGAGGAACTTGCAAATCTGACAAGGACCAACAATCAGTGACCTCGCGCACTGGGCTCAAGATCTGGTTGATACTACAGATTGTGGGTATGCGTCCAACCAGGGGGGGTCATGGTGCTTGTGTCCATGAGCAAGACATTTTTCCACAAATTGCTTCACTCCACCCAGGAGTGATTGGGTGTTTGTGAGGGTAGTCATGGCTATGTGCTTGATAAGCCTAATGCGCTTAATTTGCAGCCGTGGCTGTATACTTGCCAGGGAGAGAGCTAATAGGCCTGATGAGCAGTGGTAATAATGTAAGCACCTTGAGTGCCACGATCACGGTGGATATAATGCACTTTGTAAATGCATACATTATTATCTTGCCAGAATTTGGAAAAAGATGACTTCATACATTATGACATTGTCTTATGTTAGCGGTTAAGGGATAAAAACACGTATGATCTTACATATCAATTATGGCATTGTAAGTCACGCTTGTAAGTCACGCTTGTAAGTCACGCTTGTAAGTCACGCTTGTAAGTCACGCTTGTAAGTCACGCTTGTAAGTCACGCTTGTAAGTCACGCTTGTAAGTCACGCTTGTAAGTCACGCTTGTAAGTCACGCTTGTAAGTCACGCTTGTAAGTCACGCTTGTAAGTCACGCTTGTAAGTCACGCTTGTAAGTCACGCTTGTAAGTCACGCTTGTAAGTCACGCTTGTAAGTCACGCTTGTAAGTCACGCTTGTAAGTCACGCTAGTAAGTCACGCTAGTAAGTCACGCTAGTAAGTCACGCTAGTAAGTCACGCTAGTAAGTCACGCTAGTAAGTCACGCTAGTAAGTCACGCTAGTAAGTCACGCTAGTAAGTCACGCTAGTAAGTCACGCTAGTAAGTCACGCTAGTAAGTCACGCTAGTAAGTCACGCTTGTAAGTCACGCTTGTAAGTCACGCTTGTAAGTCACGCTTGTAAGTCACGCTTGTAAGTCACGCTTGTAAGTCACGCTTGTAAGTCACGCTAGTAAGTCACGCTAGTAAGTCACGCTTGTAAGTCACACTTTTATGCACACACAAGAATTACATTCATACGTGTTTATATGACACGACCCGCAACTTACTCGCCAGCGCTGTGAGTCTCGGTCAGCATGGCCTCAGACCCTTTGGACAGCTGCATACTATGGAAGCGGACGTTGACCGCGGAGCGGCGTAGTAGGGTCTCCCTGAAGACCTTCAGCCCTTCATAGAGCATGGCCAAGAAGAAAACAGCGAAGCAAGAGCCAACGAGACCTGTGGGAATTACAAGATGAGGTTAAGATAAGATTTGAAGGTTTGCATGGTGAAGTTGGCTTTTGCAGTGACATGCAGACGAATTTATATCTTTGAATACCATGTTTTAACCCTGAGGTGTACCATGTTAATATACACGCATTGTTACACCACGGTGACCTACTTAACAAAACAGCATCATGGCACACCACAGAGTTAAAGAGCTGCTCTGTTTGTCATCGGGCGATTTGACAAAATCTGCGAGAAGTACGCAGCACTAGACAAAAAGGGGACTCCATGTTACGACGTCAAATTTTTATGATTTGCTTGCTGCCCTCAGTGATGACAAACGGCACCAGTGGGCTAGATGGGACTTTATAAAAAAGAGCTTTCAAAAGTAAATTTCATGGCAGAAATTGTAATATACCTCAGTCTACAAATCTACAAAAAAACCCAGATTTCTCTCTCCTTCTCTACATCCCCTACTGCCCCAACCCCTACAAACATCTTTCCTTTCCTAGAAACCAAACACGGAATATCCTTGACCTGCCAAGGTACCTGGGTTGAACTTTCTACAATCAAAGTCCGGGAAGAAAAAGATTTAACAAGTTTTAGACAGAGGATGTAATCAAGGTTGTCGCCCACCTGCTTCAGAAAGTTTCTTTTTTAATAGGAAATGTTCAACTTTTCAGGGTCTAATTCAAGGGTCAAACTTCAGGAAAGGAAAGATTTCTACAAATGGCAGCATTTTAAAGCCATTTCACGCCTGAAAACGTAGAGACATATTCAGCATGTTAAGGAGGTCAGGTTGGTGTAGTGCATCTTTCCTCGCCTTCCACCTCTGGTGACCTTGGTTCGATTCCCACCAGGTGCACTACGTGGATTTGGTTTTCAGTCCCTACATGAACCCAACTACATGGGTTTCCTCAAGAATAATTACTAGGCTGGGCTTTTCCACCCACTACTACAATGACTACTACTAAAAATCTACTTTGCCGTCTTCTCTGAATTCAAACTGGGCCCTGCAGCCAATTCTACCTCTGGTATATTGACATTAGGCAGAATGGCAATGCGAAGAAGAGTACAGAACGTGCAGATTGACATTGTTGAAAGGAAATTGTTTCCCTTGAAAATGTTCTTCAATGCTCATCTAGTTGGACCAGCCATCACACCTGTAATTGGATACCTGTAATTGGATACCTGTAATTGGACACCTGTATTGGAGGTATATCAATCAAGTCAAACTTATTTTGACCATAACATTTCAAATTTAGACAGTCAGGGTCCCTGAACATATTCACCAAAAAACTCAAAACTAAGCTGATGACAAACATGGTATGATTGTTTTTCTTTATTTTTTGTATGGTGTGATCTCTTCTTGTTTGTACTGTATCATTAATTGTTCTCCTAACCCTTATGCTGATGCTCTGTATTCATTTAAAAATAAGTTCTTTTAAACGTAATTTATGATTTGTTTTTCTTTGCAAGTTAACCTTACTACATGTATACATTGTATACATCCAGTCAGTATACTAAAGAAGAGTTTAAAAAATGTAAAAAAACAACAACAAAAAACCGAAAAGAGCCACAATGGAACTACCCTTTTTGTAGAACACCGTCTTTTGATTTATTCTTGAAGAGAGACAAAAGAGACTATTAAAATCTGCACATCACACAAAATATATCACAAGTAAAGTGCTTCAGAGTATCCGGGAACTGTGTACCCGGGGAAGCAAAGTTTATTGACAATACACCCAGTGCAAACTCTGCGATAACCTTTATGTGGGTGTACAGTACGCAAGGCTTGATGTACAATGCACTCACTGAACCGTGTCCAGAAATTTACAGACAGTACGTGGCTGTACATGGCTGTGCCAGGTATCAGTAACAGACTTCATGGCCAAATATAAACAAAACATTGTTACTGAATCTGACATTTCATATTTTCCCCCCGTTTTCATCAGTTTGGCTTGTTCTATTTTACAGCAACTTCAACAAAATATTACCCCATTAGGCCAAACAAAAGTTTAAAAAAGGCGGGTCACATTTTTTGTTTCTTTTATCTTGAATGAAATTGTCAAAATCTCACCTTTTCCCGCACAATCGTGGCAAAATTGTGCATTTCGCCATCTCACTTTTAAATAAGCTTACTTTTTGCCTCCCGACTTCCCAGTTACACATATAGTATTGTTTTCATGGATTAATAAATAAACAAATTCCCATTTAAGGGCAACACAAGGTTTTTTATTTTGGGGCCTTATATTAAGTTGAGCGACAACGGGGGAAGAAAAAAAAGAAAAAAAATAAATAAATCACACTTGCCCAAATTGTATTCAGGAAATTGTGATTGACACTGGTCCTGTGAACTCAGTGGTCAACTGTTATGAAGGTATGCATGTACAGTATAACGTCACTATAACGAACACTGCTGCATGTATACCGAACATTTGGCTATAGACGAATCCGGCGACCAAAATTAGAAGCATTTACTGCGGTGGCGAGGCGCTCGCGTGCGTATTTTACGCACGCGCTCGATGCAGCTTCGACCAACAGGGTGTTTACAACTTGCCAAAATGCGCGCGCGACTGAAATTAAAGAACGCGCGCAATCAGCACGCGAGCGCAGCACCACTGTAAAAATGGCGTCGGCGAATTCCTGTATAACAAACATACTCTATGGCTCTCGAACTGTTTTATTCAATGGTATGCCATTATTCACTATAACGAACAACCATGAAAGTGAATTTTTTTGTGTGAATTTACCCTGTCATTGTCAAACGGGACCTTTTTGTAAACACAAATCCTATCAGGCCTTGGGCGTCACAATAACCTGTTTGTGTGCTGGCCTCCCTTTGGTTCACAAAGCACATTCAAAATTTCCTCCTTGCTGGAAAATACCAGTACATGAATTTACTTCCTTAAACGATGCTTCAGTAAGGCAAAACTCACTTTGTTACATCCTCCAAGGAAACTGCCTGATTCTGAAAGTGACGCCTCAGATCTAAAAAATTCCAAAGCTTTCCCCACTGCAGATTTTCAAGAACCCGATATACATTGTAGGTGCAATTGTATTTTTGACATGTTGGTTTCTTTTTGAGAACTTTTCTTTTGAAAAACATGATTACCTAATTAGTGTAGGAATAATCTAGAACATGACGTGTACGCTTGAAAACATTCAGTTATCATGATTTGTCAGCGATTTTATGGTCTAATAATAATTCGGTATCTTGTTATGCTATTTTTGATATTTAAATTTTAATATGATTTTTCTTAAGTTAACTTTTGTTCAGCGCCTGGGAGCATGAATTATTATATGGATAGGTGCTATTATATAAAATTATTATTATTACTATTGTTATTATTATTATTATATAAGTTTTGAGGCTTTGCATGGTGGAATATCGATATCGTTTCGGTTTGCGGTAACACCATGTGTTACCGCAAACAGAAACGATATTATTATTATTATTACATGTTATATTATTTTTATGATTTCTACTGTACTTGGATCTCCAGGAACTGCTGTAACTTTTAGTAAACATGTGTTTGTTTAACGCGGCTATTGATTTCAAGGAAAAACTGATATTGACATCCACAAAATCCAACAGCTGTGTACTATAACTTCATTTCACAAAATCATGCTCTTTTCATGAATACCGAAATTCTAATAAACCTACTACCGTGGGTATTTGAACACATCCTGTTTGCACTAGCCAGTGCTCGTTTCCTACTCACTGGAATTACGTTCAAGTTGTCACTTGCATGTACTGTGCAAGAGTTATGCGACTACAGATTTCGAGGAAGAATTGTAATATTCCTAATGGCCGGGAAGGATTTCAACCACATAACCCAGTTATCCCACTAAATTCTCAATAACTATGAGATCTTGAAATTCCCTATCCAATAATTCCATGAATGCGTTAGGACATCCTCGACGCACTTTGCCGTGTTCAGTTTCAACGACCGGTAATTGGACCTGCAGTCATCCATTTCAGTGGGCGTAAAAAAAAATTTAAAAAAAAAAAAAAAAAAAAAAAAACACAACAACAACAACAACAACAACAACAACAACAACAACAACAACAACAACAACAACAACAACAACAACAACAACAACAACAACAACAACAACAACAACAACAACAACAACAACAACAACAACAACAACAACAACAACAACAACAACAACAACAACAACAACAACAACAACAACAACAACAACAACAACAACAACAACAACAACAACAACAACAACAACAACAACAACAACAACAACAACAACAACAACAACAACAACAACAACAACAACAACAACAACAGATTAGAACACTCTTCTCAGTAAAAATTAAAGCACTGCATTTACACCTGCTCATCAGGCCCATTAATCATTCCTGACCTGGTGAGTATACAGCCCTGGCTTCAAGTTAAGCGCACATGGGCTAATCAAACACATAACCATCACTGCCTTCACAGGTACCCATTTACTCCTGGGTGGAGAGAAACAACTTGTGACAAAGTGTCCTGTTCAAGGACACAAGCACCATGACCACTTCTGGTCTTGAACGCACAATCTGCAGTATCACAGAGATTTTGAGTCCGGTACACAAAGCACAAGGCCACAGTGGCACGCCCCGCGTTGAAATATCTACTGAACAGGGAAGTTGTATAACTACATGAATATCCTGTATTAAGAAAACTCCATCATGTAACAAAAATGAAATCACATGTATCAATGAAAGTAAAAAAGAAAATTCGTGATTTTGAGTAATGAAATTGAAAACCCCTTAGAAACATTTCACAACGTCGTGGAACTTATTCACACGGAAATGTGATTAAAGAAACGCACATGACAGTGACACAGGTTTTAATTTCATATTGTTTCATTTCCTTTTTAAATCAAATTTTGTGTAAGGTTTCCTCAAAAGTGCATACAATACTGCATTTCCAAAGCCTCAAGAAACCTGTGGATTAACCAGTTCGCGTCGGATGACGTGTATACACGCAAAGGTTTTGCGGTATTCAGAACGGATGACGGATAAACATACCCGCAGATGGTGGCCTGAACCCGTCTGGCGCCCAGGCTTGTGAAAAATAATCCCTAAAAGGAAACCCTAAAATGGTAGACTGCCTTTGGGAAAACCACAGCATCAAGCAGGGACTGAATATCCAATCATGTCCGCTCCAGGCTGAATGAAAACCCAGGGTCACAAAGATGAAAGGCATTAGATACCCCTCTTAACCCCTTGCGTACGGATGACGCCACATGGCGCAAAAAACAGTGCCACCAGGCCGGATGACGCCATTGACCTCTGTTTGTGCAGTTTCAATCCATTGTTGGATTAAACAGTGCCACCAGGCCGGATGACGCCATTGGCTGCTGTTTGTGCAGTTTCAATCCATTGTTGGATTATTGTGTATATGTTACGCTTGATTGCACAAACACATTGTGGACGTTTCGCTTGGCTGCCAGAGCCGCCGTGGCACCCCGACGTCTCCTGTAAAAAAACGTACTCAAGTTAACAAGTGAATGGACATTTCTGACAGAGTTTGTCAGTTGAAAGAGTAGAAGGGTTAATTAATCCAACACCAAGGAATTAATTTAAATACAATAATTACACCATTGTTTTTACCTCCAACTGTAGTGACATCCCAGCCTTCAAACAGAATCATCACCATGTTGTTGAAATGGAACACCATCTGTTGACGTAAACAAGAGCAAGTCACTAAGATGTATTGTAAACGTACAATGAATACATCACATGAAAACTGTGCTGTTTTGGAAAAATGCCACAAATTGTAAGAACTGGAGGCCAAATCAATCTTGACAGGCAGCTGCCAGATTTGCATTTGAAAAGTAATAACGGCAATTGATTTATTCTCATAATTCTGTAAGGTAATCAATAATAATCAATAATCCATTCATTCATTGTGACGATTGTGCACCTAGCAAATAAATACATTTACCTGAAAGAAATAAACATCCTCGGACAAAAACATTCTCTTTGGACAGAAAGCCGATATCTTGGCTCAAAATCTCTCCATATTTGCGCTGTTGAATTACACAATATATTTTGTAAAGACTTGTATATATTGTGTTGACAGTTTCATTCTAGAAATGATACAAATGCAATAAGTGACAAATTTATATTCGACAGAAACAGGTATACAGACAGTTTAAATTGACGGACGTATCACGGTGCCACAAATGGTGTAAATCATAAAGTACATATACATGTATGTCCAAAGTATGGCTGGTACGTAGGGGTAAGCTCGGCGGGCCTGTCCTCAATAGCACACAGCCACACCCTTTACACAATGGGATGAAAGTTTATTTTATTGACCAATTTTGTTGTTGTGCATTTCACATTACATGTGAAGACTTCAGGCGCAAAAGCCACTAAACGCCAACAAAAAATATTTGATTATTGTATACCAGAAACTGAGAGCTTTCACTTGATATTGTTTTTTTTTATTTTTCATGGAAGTGGCATTTAGCGGCTTTTGCGCCTGAAGTCTTCATGTATAGCACTTGAAGTGAATGGATGTTGGTTTACTTGTGTTATAAGAGACGACAGGGTCACAGATTTCTTTCCAAACCAATCCACAAAAGAAAGATATTATAATACTTAGACAAATTAAGTGTATGAAAACGTCTGACCGCATCTGGATGTACCAAAACACAGTAAGGTCGTCTGTATCTGATCATTTACAGTTACCATACATGTCTGTAGTATGTAATATGTAAGTATCTCTCATTCGATCCTGGTTGATACAAATGCGACACATTGCAAGAAGTACTGACAGCTCTCATAAATTGGTTTCTCAGGCATTTCTAATTCTACAGAGGCTTACTTGGTAAGCACATGGCACAAGAGTTGTGATGGCAACAGTGAACACATGCATATGTAGTTAATGGTAGGGGAGATGGGGGTTAGTTGGAACACTGTGTAAGTTGAAACATTGAGATTTTTTCCATAGCTAGCTGTGGGAAAAAAACTCAATGTTTCAACTTACCCCGTATTCCAACTAACCCCTATCTCCCCTATAATTCCTGAGCACTATGCTGAAGTACAAAGTTGTACACAGAACAAGTGTGCACAAAAGGGACAACATAGGTTTTACTGGTGAGAGGCATAAAATAATTTTAAAATGTGTATACACATATACATGTATGGTGTGTATGCTCGTCTACAGCAGAGGATAGGGTGCATTTCTCGAGGACATGGTCTTCCCCATATGTTTGTACAGTACAAAATATTTCATCTTGATTCCTTTACCCCTAATGTCCCAAATCCGCCAAAATCCATCCCTCCAAATTGTTGGATTTTGGTGGACTTGGGTCTAAAGGCCTGGCGTGAAAAATGATTGATGGATTATGATGGACTTGGTCCAGGAGGCCTGAAGCAGTGCCGGTGCAATTGATGAATTTTGCCTGGGATCCAGTAGTAGTGTTGTCATATAAGGCATGTGTACTAAGTCCATCAACATCAACCAACACTTCAGTGGTGGTTCTATTAGCCCATATGTAAAAAGAAAATCGACTGATGGATTTGGGGAATTTGGTCCAGTACTCCGCAGAGGCAGTAGGGAGTTAGAGTTAAAAGGATTTCAGAAAGTGCTGAGGCAGTCACTGTAGTGGCAGTGTGTGGTTTGAGGGTTAGGGCTGGTGCAGAACCACGTCCCTGGCTACATGCCAAGGTGCTATGGTTACAAACCCTCGGGAAAAAGTATTGTTGGGAAATAATATTCAACGTCACTGAGGGATTAGCTGGGATTTCAATGACTTTTCCTCTCTTAAATCATTGAAGGAAAACATTTTGCATTTTTACAGGTGTGTGCATGATATTGACAAACATTTAAGTGCAGCCACGCTGACAATGTGACATTACGTTGAATAAAGGCGATTTGCAATATAGGGGAGGCCATTTTTCGCTCTGTGCATTTATAAAGGTCAACAAGTCCGTCCAAAAAGTACTCCTCATTTATGCAAGAAAGGAGCAAAACCAGAACTATGATATGCATGAACTTTTAAGTACGGAAAGATTTTACTTTAATACCCCCTAACCAAAATCTGTCAGGAACAGCAAATCTTGGAAAATAACTATCCATCTGTGTTCAGAATTGTATAAACACTTGGCACAACCTTTAAATTTGAGAATTTTGTTGGAAATCTTTTGTGAAATATAGGGGAAGAAAGTTTTTGTTTTGTGTTAGATGTTCTTGGCACAGGGCACAGTGTAGGGTAACTCAAAATGTTCACAAATGTACATGTTGATTTCTGCCTCATTTTTTACAGATTTTGCTGACATAAATCTTGAAATAACTAGTTGTGCCACATGTTTAGACAGTTGTTATCAAGGAGGGTTGGTTATTTTGTAAGATTTTGCTGTGCCTGATCCATTTTGGTGAGGGGTATTAAAGTAAAATCTTTCCATGCATGGAGAAATGTGGTTCAAGTTCAACATTTATGACAGGTGGTTGTTGAATGCCTGTCAATATTACTATTCTAAAATATCCCCCGAAACCCTTGGATCATAGAGGTGGTATTTTAAACCATCCCTGAGCTATTTGGTTAACCCCTTATGGCCAGCTGTCAATAATGGGGTGCCAGTATGCCAAGACGGGCTTGTGCGGGCAAACAATGGATTGAATATGTGCAGGAATGCGTGTATAGATGACAACAGGCCAGGTGGTCATTTTCAAACTGTGGCCATGACCGTCCTCCGCATTAAAGCACTAATTGAGTAGACCGTGGAATCACTATAGGTTCTGGTGTGGAAGAAGTTGTCTTACTACATGTAATGTAGGGTAATGGTCTAGTGCATTATACCTACATGTATGTGAAATTCAAGCCTTAAGTTCCCTAAGAATATGAGGCTGTGTCCATTTCGGGTATTTTGTGGCTACGGTTTTGGTTTATGCTACTGGCAGGCTATGGTGAATAGCCGTAGTTGATAAAAAGTAGTAAGCCCATTTTTGACACGGCCTAATCTGCATGTACTACTACAAATCCTAGTCCCAGTAACTGGGACCTTACTTATCGCTTTTTTTACATCTGGACATGATCTGGCGATAGTAAGGTCCCAGCGAATTGTGTACAAAAAACGGCGCGGCTACAAAACCGAAAACATACACATGACATTAGGCTCCAAAAACATGGTAAAGACATTCCAAATGAGAAAGAAAGTTACCCGGAATAGATCTATACATTCATGGCATTCCCTAAGGCCGCTTAAATTCTTCACAACAACTGGTAATTTGACCCAAAAAAATAAATAATGTTCTGACAAGCTTACCGCTGACATCTGCCAGGTACCGTTCGCCATCAAATTTTTGGTTAAGCCCGGTTCGGACTCCGGAGGGCGCGTCTGACGTCACAGTCATACAAACAAATCACGCTTTATCAACGACTGTTTCATGGTGCGATACATGTACGTGCGACAGTATGGGCTTTTAATACACCCAAGTTGTAGACGACCCATTGGAAGATGGTATCAGCCCCCCCCCCCCCCCTTACTGAGGCCAAGTATCGGGAGGAAAAAACACCTGTCTATATCTCACCACTGATTTGTTGATAAAATTCCTAGGTGTTTTTGCCATTTGCAAACATCAAAAACAAAATGACAAAATTATCACAAAACTTTACTGGACTGTAAATAAAGTGTTAGGGAATGACAGTCTAAAGCATCCTGTAAAATCATGGATCCTGGTACTAATGACATTTTCAAGTAAAGTAGTATTTTTTTTTTTTTATCAATTTCCGACCAGCGTTGGAATTTTCTAATTTTTTTTTCAAATAATGCTCCTGATTTTTCATATTTAGTTATTCCGCCTTTTCTTTGCAATTGATTACACACTTGTGAAGGGTTACAAGCCAGTCATTTTGTTTTTGATGTTTGCAAATGTTGCATATTCACTTTAAAAATCTTTTTTTTTCCCGAATGGCAAAAACACCTAGGAATTTTATCAACAAATCAGTGGTGAGATATAGACAGGTGTTTTTTCCTCGTTACTGGGACTATACAAATCCATACATACCGAGTGGCCCATGTCCATGTTGTGATCTTGGTCATGGATCATGCCTTCTGGCATCATGGTGGAGTTGTGCTACAACAAAAACAAAAAGTAAGGTCATTTATTACACAAATATTCACAGAACTTAGAAAACATGAAACTGAGCGAAATTTTGGGACTGTTTAAAGCTAAGCTTTTTTTTTTACATTTCAGGTATTTACACATTTATTGTAATATTCGGAAAGTGCCGATTAGAAATTACATGCGCCACAGAGAAACTGCGTGTGCCAATTGGGAATTGTGTGCACCAATCTTGGTCTCATTTGAAAATTGCACGCACTGACACAAAGGAACAACTTACAAGGCTAACAAGGACAACAAGATTTGACTAACGCCCCTACCAAAATGGGACAGAAACGAACAATCTGACAAAATATCCATTCATTTCAGAATTGTATAAATACACAACACAACTCTTATTTTTGAGACTTTTTGTCGGGAAATTTCCATGCAACATAGAGAAGAAAAGTGTATATTTACTGTGTGGCTAAGTTACATGTACTGTGCACTGTGTACAAAATCGAGTATAGATCATCGGTACTACATTGTAGGTAGGGTGTATGGTCACTCTGATATGTACTCCATGTTGATTTATGACTCATTTTTCACAGGTTTTACAATGGAGGTACTTCCAAAAATGTAAGGTTCTCCGTTAGCCTTACAACGCTATTCCTTTTTGGACCCCGTAACTCAATGGGATTTGCAATACGCTCTTGTTAGATCAGTTACAATGTTCTAGAATTCCACTTTCCCAAACGTTAATCTCCCCAGAAGGTTATCCAATCCCTCCTACAGATCTTTGAGACTTTTGCGGCACATTTGCGGAACATTGAAACGGACAATTTATTGAGAAATCAGAGTTTTTACTCACCAACCGACGTATTCAGCCGAGATGAACATGGCGTCGCACAGCCGACTAATACAGTCCACCAGACTGCGCATGCGCGTGGAGTTTTTAAAGAGATTTGGGGCTCGACCATTTTTTGAAGGGGGGGGGGGGGCATCTTGTCTACATCGCGCAACGGTGATGTGTGCATGACGCGCTTTACACAGTGTTGTGTGTGTTTGAACATTCCTTCGGTTTTCAAATGAACAACGTGAACAAAATAATGACCATCGATCCAGATTCTGTTTTTTTCTGATTTGCATAAAATAAAAGCTCGCATTGGCCAAAAACAACATCAGACAAAATGCCAAATATCACTATATTTAAAGCCACTGCAGCTAGGGGTTGTGCCTATTTGGGAAAAGTCGTTATAATTTGATTTGTTGCATCATCTAAAAATAGCTACGTGGCTACCTGCCCTACAATTTAGACGTCTGGGCATAACAAACATTGTCAGGCCAAGGAACCACACTAGGTATAATAGCGCGCCATTAATTAATCACATTCCACACATCACCAAAGCGCGATGTAGACAAGATGCCCCCCCCCCCCCTTCAAAAAATGGTCGAGCCCCAAATCTCTTCAAAAACTCCATGCGCATGCGCAGTCTGGTGGACTGTAGTCAGCTGTGCGACGCCATGTTCATCTCGGCTGAATACGTCGGTTGGTGAGTAAAAACTCTGATTTCTCAATAAATTGTCCGTTTCAATGTTCCGCAAATGTGCCGCAAAAGTCTCAAAGATCTGTAGGAGGGATTGGATAACCTTCTGGGGAGATTAACGTTTGGGAAAGTGGAATTCTAGAACATTGTAACTGATCTAACAAGAGCGTATTGCAAATCCCATTGAGTTACGGGGTCCAAAAAGGAATAGCGTTGTAAGGCTAACGGAGAGCCTTACATTTTTGGAAGTACCATGGTCATGGCGGTAGGCCTAGTCCATGGTTTTACTAACAAATTTTGAACTAACACAAATTAGATTGTGCCCCAGCCCCCAGACAGACAGACCCACCCTACCCCTAGAACTATGGGGTTCCGACAGGAACCCCATAGAAAGACGCCGATTTTTCCCATAGGCTAGTACAGCAAGAATAAGAAAGTCATTCCCATGCAATCACGTTTCTACATTGTACACGAGAATTACTGCACGGTTTTCCCCAAAAATCATAATATGCCTCATTTACATCCTCACCTTGCTTGCGCCAAGTCAATTTTCGCCTGAAACGGTTCCAATTTGCGGAAAAAAAATGACAAAAATCTTCAGTCGTTCCGAAGCGATCACACACACACACACCATCGAGGAAGCCGCACACATGAAGCTCCTGTTTGGTATCCCGGCATGCATCCTGCCGGGTCATGTGCGGGGGGGCCGTGGGTCGGTCAAGTCATGATTATTCATCGAAAATTTGAAGCGCGGTACGGCAGGCAACTGCCGCGTGTCCGTTATATACCGTCTGCATGCATTGCCTGTCTGCATGATTGCATGGGAATGACTTTCTTATTCTTGCTGTACTAGCCTATGGGAAAAATCCTGTCGGAACCCCATAGTTCTAGGGGTAAGACCCACCCTACTCCTAGAACTATGAGGTTCCTGACATGAACCTCATAGGAAGACGCCGATTTTTCCCATAGGCTAGTACAGCAAGAATAAGAACGTCATTTCCATGCAACACGAGTCTACATTTTTCGCCGTGAATTACTTCATGGCTGCCCCCCAAAAAAATAATATGCCGCATTTACCTCCTCACCTCGGTTGCGCCAAGTCAATTTTCGCCTGAAACGGGTCCAATTTGCGGGAAAAAAAAAAAAAAAATGCAGTCGTTCCGAAGCGATCACACACGCACACCATCGATTAAGCCGCACACGTACGAAGCTCCTGTAAGATATCCCAGCATGCATCCAGCCGGGTAATGTGCGGGGGGGCCGTGGGTCTGTCAAGTCATGATTATTCATCGAAAATTCTAAGCGCGGTACGGCAGGCAACTGCCGCGTGTCCGTTATATACCGTCTGCGACGACAGGCAATGCATGCAGACGGTATATAACGGACACGCGGCAGTTGCCTGCCGTACCGCGCTTCAAATTTTCGATGAATAATCATGACTTGACCGACCCACGGCCCCCCGCAAAACAGGAGCTTCGTGTGTGCGGCTTAATCGATGGTGTGCGTGTGTGATCGCTTCGGAACGACTGCATTTTTTTTTTTTTTTTTCCCGCAAATTGGACCCGTTTCAGGCGAAAATTGACTTGGCGCAACCGAGGTGAGGAGGTAAATGCGGCATATTATTTTTTTGGGGGGCAGCCATGAAGTAATTCACGGCGAAAAATGTAGACTCGTGTTGCATGGAAATGACGTTCTTATTCTTGCTGTACTAGCCTATGGGAAAAATCGGCGTCTTGCTATGAATGAGGTTCATGTCAGGAACCTCATAGTTCTAGGAGTAAGACCCACCCCACCCCCTTTTAGTCTTTTACACTAAATTTCCTTACCATCATTTCACGGTGTCCATCGTGGTTCATATTAACGTCCATGATGATTAACTGATGGCAACTCTCCTGACTTTAAACTGACTGAAAATCGTCGATGGTTGGGGCCGGCCGGAGGCGATGTTGCTTGTTACTTTTTGGGGGATTATCACTCAGGTGAATTCGTATATAACACTACAGACACCACGAGCTCAGTGAACTTGCCTAGAATGACCCGGAATAGTTCAGTAAATCTCCTACCGACAACAGCTGGAAAGACTCTTGAGTGAATGAGTTACAT